>OX421447.1:32999103-33006603 GCA_949126865.1 Montipora capitata
CAAAACGCATAATAATATCAATAATAACAACGATAACGATGATGATAATCTGTGCAGCCACGAAATATCGGGTTGGTGTTCGGCGGGGAATAGCTGTGCCTCATGTGAAAAAGTGGCTCTTCAGTCTCGAACAACAACCTTTCTAGAGATGGTGCGTCGACAAAAACATTGGTGGTTGTCGCACCACATCACCACTTTCCTCAATTTGAGAGTAGAGCGATTTTCAATTGAGTGTCGTAACACAAATACCAAAGTAATTACTTGGAACAATCACAACAAGTGCAAACAGCGCAAAGAACCAATTCAATCCAAATTCGTAGCAATTCCATGTAACTTGCTCAAAGCGCGCGAAAAAATCGCAAGTGCAAGTGGCGATTGGTTTTGGTTTTCCTTTACATTGGTTGATAAACTGGTACAAAATTTTTCAACCAATCACTATGAGTAGCAATTGCAACGGCGTAATTTCTTTCGACAGTAATTTGAAAAGTGCTCTACTGGAACAAAAGAGTAATCACATCAATTGCAACAGTGTGAACGAGGATCGACTGTCGCCCGTCGAATGGCAGGTGTCCTGTGGGTCAGAGCAGCGCAGGCCCAGAGGTCATCCCACTCCTGCCAGAACTAGATGGTCCAAGAAGTTGAATGTAACTGCCATAGTGTTATTTGCTGAACAGGCAAGTCAGCGATGAAGGTAAACCCATAAGAGGCCATAGAAAGGGAATGCATATACAGATAACATCTGGAAGGAAAGACATGGTTTGCAAGTGATGGAACAGCGATTGTTACCCTGGTCCCAGAGGCGGAGGCAGAGGCGGCGGCGGCGGCTGGAGGTCGCATTTATGTCTGGATTGATTGTTCCAATAGGATCAGAAGTGGGATTATTAACAGTTAAATGGGGAGGTGGACAGCAACGAGAAACAAAATACTGAAGAGAGTAGAAGGCTTTGTTGTAACATCTGGGATAATGGAAACAAACATGTAGAGCGATTGAGGGAAAACAGAATGAGCAAAACAGAATGACATACAGTATGGACAACGACTGGTGACTCAACAGACATAAAACAAATCCTGAACTGGAAGTGCCCAGGGCCAGGTGGGGAAGAGGGATACTGGTTTAAAATCTTACAGCATTACATTGAAGGATCTAGCAGTGTAAATGTAAAGAATGATAAACAAAATGTGGGTGATAACCAAGGTACACAGACAGTATTGCGCAAAAGTCATGCAAACGTAATTCGACGAATTTCGCGAATATTCGCGAATGTTCGACGATAATTAGCGAATTTTCGTTTGGAGCGAATTTTCGACGATATTTCGCGAGTCCTATTGTTTGAGCGATAGCGATATTTCGCGGCAATCCGTGATAGTTCGAGCGAAAATTCGCGGCACTCCGCCATAGTTCCAGCGAAATCTCGTGGCACTTAGCGATATTTCGAGCGAATTTTCGTTTCTATCCAGTGCTTCTTTGCTTGCTGTAAATGAGAGATTTATCTCGTTTCGTTCTATCTCCCTCACCTCACGAACATGACATGTAAACATTACAACTATAACATGTGCCAAGGGAATTTTAAGATGTCTATGTTTACACATCCAAGTAAAGGTTTCACATTCTGGAAATAAAATTGACCTGTTCATGATATGCTTTAGAAAGTAAAGGCAACTATACAATACAGGGCCATTTTTAAAGCCGTACTTCTGCAGTGGCTCGGTTGCTCGTCAGTCAAATTGGTTGTTTACAGGAGTAGTATAAGACGTATCTTTGAGCGGCTCAAAGGTTCGGTGGCTCGTCGGTCAAACTGGATTTTTAAAGAACACTATACAGTAAACTTTTTAAAGAGAGCTTAGGCCTGATCACAGAAACAAGCACTTAAGCTTAACCAGTAAACGAGTGCTATATTCTTCACACGAATTTCCTTTGCATTACTTCTGCACAATACTAAAACTGCCATTCCAGTAAATGTAGGGGCGTCGTTGGGAGTGATAACCGAATTTGGGAAGTATGATGATCATGATATTGGGATTGGTATGAGCATACATCTTATTGGAGATGGCAAGAATTTTGAGACTAGATACAGTGCTCGGATGTTGAGCACCCTGGAAGAAGATCCTGTGATACACTTTATTATATGACTAGCCCCGTGAGCGGGCAAGATGAACCAAATCCCGCACTGTTATTGGCTACCCGAGCGGGCAAGATAGAGCTATACTGCCCGCTCGGGATTTCTCGCTTCTTCCCGCAAGATCAAAGACCATTTTTTTGGTGTCTTATCCCATATAATAAATCCTTTATTGACCAAGCTTGTTCGGTCAAGATGGCTGGATATTGGCCTCGTTCTTTTTTTGCCTGTTTAAAAAAAAAAAGAAAAAAGAACTTGGCCAATATCAGACATCTTGACCTCACGCTTGGTCAATAACCCATATGTACCTCTGACAGCAAGATGTTGTTATCAGTATTGCTAGACAAAATACGTTGGGCTGGAGGCACCTGCCATAGACCCTACAAGTCATGAGAACTAAGTTATTGTACCTCTTTCTTGCACACTGGGCTGTACTAGGTGAACGCCAGAAACCGATGCTGATTTGGAAGCAGATACGTTTGAGTGAAGCAATGGAGTAGACTCATTATTTGCATCACCCCAATCCTGTCTTGCTTTAGATGGCAGATAACTTTCATTTCGAACATTTCCCAGTGTAAACCAAAACTTCCACGTCTGTTGGATCAGGCACAAGTCGACCAAGGTTCCAACAAGACATAAATATGCTATGATGCCACAAACAACTCTACGAGATCAAAACAATGATTTTTAGTAACGAATGGAGCCAGGAAAAATATAAGCTCTGTTCACGTGCTTTACACCCTACATGGGAAACTATACATGAATTTTGGTTGAAGTTTCCTTGCTATGGAACAAGGATGAGATTGAGACCAGACGAAACTCTCCTCTATTTTTTCTCCTGATATTTGGTGACTACATGTATGTCAGGTACAAAAACAAAGTCATTACATGTAGCACAAATTTCCCAGTATGAAAATGTGTTCCCTCGATCAAAATGTGAGCATTTAATAATGATTCCAAAACTTTTTTGCCTTTAGAGCAAAAGTCGTATCTCAAATATTTAGGCGTACCAATTGAGTCAAATCTCAACTGGAAATATCATATTGGACACATTACTTCAAAGATAAGCAAAACGATTGGCATTATTGCCAGACTAAGATGTTATGTACCTACAAGCGTATTGCTAACAATTTATCGATCTTTGATATTCTCTTGTCTATCCTACGGCATTCTGGTGTGGGGCCAAGCTGCACAATCTTACATTAATCAAATTTTGGTCGAACAAAAGCGTGCCCTTCGCCTCATATATTTTGCAGCTTATAGGTCACATGCCATTCCTCTTTTTTTCTCCTCCAATACTATTCCAATAAATATGCTTTATTTTAAATCTATTTAAATATTCATGCATGATGTTTTCAATAAGTTAAGCCCAAGTAATATTTCTAACCTTTTTGATTGTTCAAATGAGATCCATAATTAAAATACAAGATTTTCTTTTGCAGGCAATTATACTCAAGATCTAACCAACTAAAAAAATCTTTTTCAAGATTAGGGGCCAAAATGTGGAACGGCATCCCACAAGAATTACCTAAATGACCAAAATGCGTATTTAAGAAAATTATACATAATCGACTTTTACAAGTTTTTATCGAAGATGACAATTATGTTGGCATACCTTCATTAATCATCAGATTTCAAAATAATTGCTAAAAGTAGATTTATCTAACCGCAATTTCTATTCTATTTTATTTATTTATTTATTTACTTATTTTGTTTGATTATTTATTTATTATTAGTCTTTAATACCGAGTATTCAATGCGCATACATATTTATTTTCTCTCTGTAAACAGTCCTACTCGCTACCCGCCTAGATTAGCTTTAGCTATTTGCGGGCTAGCGTTGTTTTGTATTAATTTGACATTGACTTAATAATAAACCTGAACTTGAGCAGTTAATGTAAAACCAGATCCCAGCCATCTCACAGTGTAAATCATTAGCAATGCAAGTCCATTCATGGATCTGTTCATCAATTACTGAATGCTTTCAAATTACTTGTAATGTATTGTACTTGTAAGTGTCGTTTTCCGCTGGCTGAGGAACAAAAGAAGTGGAAAACGTTTTTCTCACAAACGGCTGGGAGTCTGGGTACAGGTGTGCGGGGGGTTTCATGTCACGTGGCTTGTGTAAGGTTTCAGTTTTTGTTCTGCCATCCGCCATTGCCTGACATGTGTGTTTAGTTCTTTAAAATTTCTGTCTGTTTGTATCGCTTGTTTGCTGTCTTCTCGTTTTCTTCCGTTTCTGATGGAAAGGACAATTTTCGTACGATATCAATGGCAATCTCGAAATCTCAGAGCGCTCAGAAACCCCGTGCAGCAGATCCAGAGTTTCGTTTCGCTGGCAACAAGAAGCAATACCAACTAAACAAGGAAGTATTAGAGAAAACTGACGAAGCGCTGGCGACAGATGACGGCGAGGACCTCACTAAAAGGCTCACCGAAGGTAAGGATTTGCTCGTGGAAAGGAAAAAGCACATCTTACTTGCCGAAAAGGTACGGCTGGGATACGGTCGCTTGCTATACCGCCGACCTGCTTGCTAGCGACTCGGATGACGAAAAGAAGATACAGAAGGCCGTGAAGGAAAGGTGAAGGAACAGTTGAGGGACGAGAAGAAAAGAGCGGCTTTCTCCAAGGCTCCGAAGGCTAAAGGAATTTTTCCACGAGCTTCGGAGAGGAGGATTGTCCTTGAGCGCAGTAATGCAAGTTACGCGACGCCATGAGTGGCGGGAAAACAGAGTCAGCCACGTGATGAGCGGTTTGTCTGTTTTCGTTGCTTGAAGCCAGGACACTTTGCCAGGGAATGCCTTGCTGCCATTGTCCAGAATGGGGCAGTAGCTGTTGGACAGTCCACAGGAAACTATCAACAAACAAGCCAGTGAATTCCTGATGTCCGGAACGGCCAACGATCTCTGCTGTGGTAGTTCTGTGAGTGACTCTTTTTATGATATAATCGGAGGGGATTAATTTATTGACGTTAATCATAGTTGTGTTGTTGTCAAAGGTCAATTGCGAGAGAACATTGCTTTCTGGCAGAATATCGGTACAAGTAATTGGTTGCTGAGAGTTATTCATGACGGTTATTGTTTGCCGTTTATTGCATTACCTGAGGTGAAGTTTTTTCAGAATCACAAGATTGCGTTATGCAATGCTGAGTTTGTGTTTGCTGAGATTTCTAAATTGCTGAAGTCGGGTGCATTGGTGGAGGTGAGTCCTCTTGCGTGCAGTCCATTGGGCGTAGCCATGAACAGTTCAAGGAAATTTAGGCTTATTAAGGATTTACGTTATGTCAATCATTATCTCCGATCATGTAAATTCAAGTACGAAGCCATACGTACACCAGCTGATTTGTTCCAACCATAGTTAATGGAGGGGACTGGTTTTGAAGCTCGGTAAACATCAAAGGAGCAAACAAAGATGCTATAATTTAGGTTGGAAAGTCCACGACCGTGCACAATCTTTTGTTTTGTGCTCATACACTATGCATGAATTGCGTAACCAACACGTTTCTATTGGTTAGTTCCTGAGTACGGAGTAAACAACTATTGTGTTTTGTGCACGGTCAAGGCCAAAAAAGAGAACAAAAACCTACAACAAAGAAATTTGTCGGGTTTCATAACCATTGCCCTCTATTAACTATGTTCCAACAAGGTGACGACTGGTTCTTCAAGTTTGACTATACCAGTGGATATCACCATGTGGAAAATTTCCAGAGCATACAAAGTTCCTTGGATGCTCTTGGATGGTTGATGATTCCCGTAAGTTTTTTAAGTTTACCGTTTTGCCTTTCGGCCTGTAAGTTGGTCCTTTTATCTTTACAGAGATCCAAAAAGCCCTGACGAAGCACTGGAGAAGGCAGGGAATTCGTTTATTTACTTACCTAGATGATGGTGCAGGGGCAGATTCTGATTTCTCTGAAGCGCAGCGGGTTTCGGAGATGGTGCGAGCGGATGTGCGGCGTAGCGGTTTTGTGGCCAATGATGTGAAGAGCCAATGGGTGCCAGTCCAATCCGGGAAGCTGTTGGGTTATGTCCTGAATTTACATGCTGGAACTTTTCAAGTCCCCCAAAGAAGGGTAGATGCTTTTCACCGTCTGCTAAAGGGATGTTATAGCTCTGTAAAGGCCCGTGCAAACGCTCGCAAGAACAGGCAACATTGTTGGGCCCAACAATGTTGTCTCTTGTTGCGCGATGTCAGCCGATGTGTGCAAACGCTCGCAACAAGTCACAACATGTTGGGTCTTTAGATGACAATACATAAGACTCTGGGACGTTTTCCATCTCCGACGCCATGTTGATTTCTTGTTCGCATGTAGTTGTGTGAATACGTGGCATGTTGGATGTGCTGTGCAAACGAACGCAACATGGTTGAACCACGCCTCGATGACCGTGAAACAATAGAAATGTTGGCACTTTTTGGCTCTGAAGTTTGACCAGTTTCAAACTTCATCCAACAACTTCCAACAAGTCGCAACAACACGCAACAACACACAACATGGTGTGCAAACGCTCGCAACATGTTGGGCCCAACAATGTTGCGTCTAGTTGGCCAACAATGTTGCGAGCGTTTGCACGGGCCTTAACAGGACTCCTCGCTTCCATGAGTTTGGCGCTGGGTCCAGTGGTATGCCTTTGGACTAGAAGCTTATACCGGGACATCCTATAAGATGCTTCGTGGGGCACCCTTTGAATTTTAAATGCCGCCTCCTTATGTCACGCTAAGAGAGCTGTCAATCAGCTTGCACCTGAAGTAAACATTGAAAAACAGCAAGCCACGCGTTGTGTATTTCAAATTGCTCGAGGTAGAAACTCCCAAAAACTGTAAAGGAAGGAAGCCTTCGCTAGAAAATCCTAACAACTACTGCAGATGCTGTAAAGCATAGCTGAATATTCTGTACGGTAATTCGTCGAAGTCCCTTTCCACGTGAAATGTTTTTCGTTCGTCAGGGAAGAATTTTGCACACAAACTTGAAACGACGGGAATCGTAATAGATAAATCATGAAATGCTTTTTCCCTGACCGCATCTCCACTGTGTGAGACTCGTCGACCAAAACTGCTGCCAAATTTTCTTTTACTTATTTTAATAAAATACAGACATTACAACTACTACATCACACGTTAATACTAGACAGATATTCTAATACCTACACCATTTTATTTCAAAGGCTTATCGAGTATTTGTGCTAATAGAAATGTATTTTGTTACGGCACCCGTGTGCCTTAGTTTTCTTTCGTAATATTTTAGTTATTTTCCTTATTTACCGCATTTATGTCACATGGCTTTTCCGCTAGCTATCACGTTACTCTAGCTTGAAATTCGACGGGAACCACCAGTTATTGCTGTACTACTCAGAACCTTTCAGAGCGTTTGCCTACACGTCCTACTTG
>OX421447.1:33014103-33024103 GCA_949126865.1 Montipora capitata
ATCAGTATTCAAATTTTTTCCCATTGTTCAGTGCTGTCAGCTCGAGCGGAAGACACAAATAACGTTATTTGAACCAGAATCATCGATCCGACGGTGAATTCGGTGATCGTGATTCCTTGCAATGTAGTCCAAGAAATTATTTCTCCACTTTCCAGAACTGATTCTGATCATTCTTGCCGTTAAACGCCCTCTGTTCTTCAATCAATCACAATTGAATAATTAAGGTACTCCTCGCTGCTACTCCAAGAGAAGATGTTGTTCAACAACGATCTCCGTTTCCACTCAATAACATGTTGCGAAGAACAAGTCATACATAAATAATGATAGAAAATGAAATTCTAATAAACATAGCTTATTTTTCGATGAAAAACAGAATTATATTGCCCTTTTGATGTCCGATGGAAACAGATTACTTTGACCGTCACAGAATTTGCCATTTTGGGGACTGAAGTGTTGTGGGCGCGCAATGTTAAGTGGGATGTTAAATGTTAAATGTTAAAGGATCTTCAAAGATGTTGAGGACTATTGGGATACTTCTTTAAGATCCTTGAGGAAATTATCAGGGTCTTGCAAAGATCTTACCAAGATCCACACATAAAATCTTGGAAAGATCCTCAAAAGTATCCTTAAAGATCCTCAAAGAGTGACTTAAAGTTCTTAATAAGATCTTTCACAGGATACTTAAAGATCATACTAGGATCTTTCAAGGAACTTTGAAGGATCCTTATCATTAGTGATCTTGAAAGAAACTTTACTAGGTTCCTTGAAAGATCCTCAAGAATCTTTATCAGGATCCTTAAAGATCCTATGAGATCTTAAAAGGGTCCTTATAGTGATCTTGAAAGACACTTTTAGCTGGGTCCTTGGAAGATCCTATGAGGATCCTTCTAGGATCTGAAAAGGATCTTTAGAGTGATGATGAAAAAATATCTTTAACAGATTTGTTAGTCAGATCCTATAAGGATCCTTCAAGGATCTTGTAAGGACCTTTATAAGAGTGAAGTGTATAAAATCCTTAAAGATCCTATGAGGTACTACATACCCTCAAGTATCTTTAAGGCACCAAACTTTAAATTTAAAATCACGCTGTACGCCGATCAATTAAAAAGAAAAATTTTATTCTGATGTAATCCAAAGATTGTGGGAAATATCAGTAAAAGATTACCTAGTTTGATGAACTCGTAATAGCTGCAGACCAGGCCGAAACAATGTGAAACAGTATACTCTCGAAATATCAAAGAATTCTCGTAAGCTGGCACTTAATCCTTTAAAGAAAGACCAGGGCTAAACTACAGAATTCAGGGCCACATCTAGAGACTCTAGTGACGAGCTGGCTCGACCAGTAAAAGAGTGGTTGTTGCAAATTATATGATTGGCAAAGAATTCCTTCGATTCTCTGTAAATGCTACATGTATCTGAGGATCATAGCAAGTTTCAAAGGTTACGACTGTAGGTCGTGCGTATTTATTTCCAAGGCATGACTTGTGAGTACATGTGGACTTCATGATAATCAATATGAGCAATTTGCCCCTTATGGTTTTGTTGTCCGAAAATGTTTTAAATAAGATGTGGAACGACATAAGGAGGATTGCGAACCAAAAATGCAATGACCATCGAAAAAAGCAGCCTCAACCGACAATAGCACCCAATACAGAGTAACAAAAACAAATGAGTAATAAAAAGATACATAAAATAAAATAAAATAAATACAAATGTGTTAGGTAAAATCACACGTTATTGTTGTAGTACTTACAAGTGCAGTAATACATTTAAGTAGGTTCTTTTTGTAATGTTTCTCTTTCGCTGTTTTTCTAGGCTACGACTTAAGCTTTTGTCTTATTTTTAAGAAACATTTTCTCGATCAAAATTGCTGTTTGTGACATTATTTTGGAATATTCCCAGCTATATCTTCAATATTTATTTTTAAAACAATTATCTTAATGAGTACCTTGATATATACTGTACGAGTATCTACATTTTATCTCTATTGTTTCTATGATTATTAATTTTATACACATTCAAATCATATTTTAGGTAATTTTAAGAAAATGGTTTACTGTATGCAGCTTAACTTTTAACTAATGGATAACTATGTGACTAAATAACTACTATATGATTGTCAGGTGAATGAGATGTGAGCAAAGTTGTCACAGAGTTTCAATGTTAAGGACAGTGCCTGTTATTGTTATTGCGCATACGTTCTGCGCATCTCAACATACTCAGATTTCCTATCGGCGGCGCTTACTAATACAGGGATATTTTTGCGCGGTTCAAAACTATGCGGAGAAAGCAGAACTTAGCAAGTGCTCTTGGTATCCCAAAAGAAAATTGGGGGTAACCACGCATTTTTCAGAGATAATTACGCTTGAATTTGGAAAAGAACGCCATACATTGCTTTGTATTTTAATAAAACTTTTTACAAATATTGTTGATTAATTATCTTCAAAAAATGCGTCTACAGTTACCCCCAATAACACTTGTTAAGATCTGCTTTTCCCACATAGTCAGTAAACCGCGCAAAAATATCACCGTCCTTAAAACAACAATGTTGTCAAAGGCAACTTGATCCACATGCAAGTCTGTAAAAAAACAATAGTCAATGCATCACTTAATTTGTTTAGATTTGTTAGGTTTTTATTGTATTCTTCCCATGCCTTTGACCCAGGAGTTAGTGCACATTATTTTTTGGATGATGAGCCAGAGTGATAAGGGTTCACCTTTATACCAAATTAAACTTCACTTGCATCTTACTTAAGTGAGAATCGTAGTGTGTGGATGTTTTTGTTCATTCAGTTTGATAGATAGAGGATAATGTTCTGTTTGTTATATAGATATTGATGAAATGTCTAGATTTAAAACAACTTGTTTTATTCAGTTTCGAAATGATTAAAAATTGTTCACCAACCACTGAAACACGCATGTTGTGTAGCATGAAACAAGATATGAAAGTTATGAAAAACAGATCATGATAATGTAAAATTTGCAATAAAAATGTTAATGTAGTAGAGAAGACTTATATTAAAGCACAAAAGTATCGTACAATGAAGAGGAAGCTCGCGTTTTATTGGCTAATCGTGTTCGTTACCATGACGACAGCTATATCCTCACATTTGAAAGATAAAAATGATACGTTCACTGCGCGCGGTGAAGATATGATTTTTTAGTAAAAGGAGAAATCCTGGTATTTCATCAGTATCTATATAATAAAGAATGCTAGCACATAGGTCAGATATTGATTTCCTGTGATTCATCATTGTTATTTTTATACTTCAGTCATACTTAGCGTTATAACATAAATAGTTTTCAGAGAAATTAAGTATTTTATGTATTGAAGTTTCTCTTCTACAGAAAGAAAGCTCCTTTTTCTTCATGTAGGTTTAAATAAAATAATTTTGTACATCAAACTGCAGTCCAATAAGTGCAACACAGGGTGAGAGGGTGGACAATAAATTTAATAATCTGGGTTCCTGTAAAGTCCTAAATGATATTTAAACATAAACATCCTCAAGGCTCTTGCACAGGATCTTGGGAAGGGTCTTTGAAGATGATGAAGGATCTTGCACGGGATTTTTTAAGATCCTCAAGGATCTTGGGTTGGTTCCTTCAACATCCTGAAGGAGCTTTGAAGACCTCCAAAGATCTTGGTCAGGATCTTTGAAGATCCTCAAGGATCTTGAACAGGATCTTCGAAGATCCTCAACGATCCTTGAAGATCTTGGCAAGGATCTTTGAGGATCTTGGCAAGAAAAGCTTAGATCTTTAAGGATCTTCAAGGATCCTACATGTAGGTACGAAACTTGAGGATTCTTGAAAAGATCTTTGAGGAGTCTTAAAGGATCTTCAAAGATCCTTCAAAGATTTTAACCAGGGTTACCCTTGGCCACCATTTCGTAACTGACAAAAGGTACTAGTCTAGTGATTGAGCCTTGGTCATCGTCTACATGTTAAATTGAACTGTACATGTAATGACTGAAAGACTAAAGACACAAAGTTACAGTTTCTAATAATGATATATTTAGCATTACTTAGTTATGTGTAACCCCCTGGGCTCAGTAGCGACAATTGGGGATTCAAGAGCTGGGAGAGAGAGAAATACAGGCAGTGGGCTCATTTTCCTACAAGTTGCAAAGCTTTACAGCGGTAAACCATGTTACTTTAGTTACATAAACAGGTGTTCCCCTCTTACATGTATTAATGGCTTTTGGAAAATTAACTCCGTTATAATATTGCTCAGCAAAGTAAGCGGCATACTGCAACAACAGACAGTCACCACACTGTCTCTATCAGACAAGTGTCAGTCACGCTTGAGTTCTGGACTTTCGGTCATATTGCATGAGGTGCATGCATGTGCCTAAAAGTGGCTTTGCACACATCTGCCATACTATATGCAGAGTGGCATGTAGTGGCTGATCATCTATGAAATTTTGTGGTGGAAAAGCTCCTTGAAGCTGAATCATGTGACACCATTGGCAAAATTAGCCATCTCTGATTTCAATAATTTAAAATGAGGCAATAAATGATTTAGTTCAGATGTTTTCATCATTCCCCTGCACTCCACATGCAATATTATGTTCTTGAACAGCAAGAAAAGGATTGTGCTCCCCTTAGACCAAACAATACACGGCTAAATTACCTAAAATGAAATCGCATAATTTGTCACATAACAGACCCTTCTTGCCGCATAAAGAGACTTGAAAGTGCCAAAGAATTTCCAATTTTTTTTTGCACCCTATCAGAAGCCCTGCAGTTAATTACAATGAATGAATAATGATAACTTACAGAGTGATAATGGGTCCTGTAGTCCACTTTGATTGATGGGCACAATGAAGGGATGAATCTTTGCCCCATTTTATCTTCAAGCTTGGCAGATATTCTAGAGATGGATTAGAAAGAGACAGGTACAAAACTTGGACCGGATCAACTCGGTTTTGTTAGCCAAAATTACTGTTCAGAATAAAAACTAGCAATAAAAAATGACCTGTCGATCTCCCTGAGATTATTTTCAAGTTGTAGAAAAGGCGAATGAAATATGCATAGTAAGAACAAATGTGCTTAGCTACCTGACCTTTGAATGTAAGTGAGGCTGGAGTTGACTTTGCTTTGATAGAGACCTCACTATAATTAGCATGAGAAGATCATTAACATAAGAAAAGCAGTGAGGTTTCTATCAAAGCAAGGTCAACTCCAGCCTCACTTTCATTCAAAAGCCAGGTAACTAAGCACACAACTGTAAATGGTCTATTAGGGCGTGAGAATGTCCAACAATAAAATATGTAAATACAAGCACTGAAATGAAAGTGTTAAAATAATAAAATACTATAATTATAATAGAAAACTATATAAATAACTTTGCGGACTGTTTGTTCAATCAAAGTTGGCTTAAGCTCCTTTATAAAGAGCATTTTCATAGATCAGGCAGTCGAATTTACTTTCAATTGGCACTTTCTTAAGATCTTAAAATCATAATATATGTCACTTTATAATTGGGATTCTATGTCACTACTGTATTTGACGTTTGCACCGATTTCACAAAGGTTAGCTTAAAGATTAAGGCTACGTTGATTTCTCAGGGACTTACCATTTTTTTAAGCTGCTCGAACATGAGCGATCCGAGTTGATCTGGTCCATCTTTTGCACCTGCCTATTAGCAAGTCCTATACACTAGTTACCTAATGGTAGAAATTGCTCATAAGCGGCTGGGAGCTAGGTCTGCGAGTCACGTGAGCCAACATGGCGAGCCACGCAAGTCAACATGCAAGTCACACAGTTATTGAAAGCTAATTAACCGTTCTAAAATGGATGCTTAGACTTTATAATAACTTTCTGAAATTTATTTTGAGCCCTGTTATTATTCTTAGACAATTATGGAGATTCAGTTAACTTTAGGGCTGCACTGATTGGGACACCACTTTTGTCAGCTTGACATCCAATTTAATCTTCTGGCCTCGTTTGTTCAAAAGCTGGATAACGCTATCCACCGGATAAATCACTATCCAGTGGATAAATACTAGCTAGCAAAACCAACTGAGTTACCCACCCTTCAAAAACTCATTAATAATTCATGAGCCTAACAGCCTATCAAAACACCGATAAAATGTCACATGTATGAGCTTTATATCCTGATAAAACACTCTTTGTTAGTATTCTTTATATAAAGAATACTAATAAGGCATAGCTTGTTTTTCTTGTATGCTAATTGACACCTCTCACAATTTGAACCATTGTTATGAGTCCAGAGGGACACGCTCTTTGTGGAATGTTTTTGAAGCGGTTCACATGTTTTATCGGGTCTAAAAACACTCGGCTACGCTACCCCGATAAAAAACTGCTGCTCGTTTTTTAAACATTACTTCAAACAACTGGGGCCTGGGCTGCAATTTATAATTGTCAATCTTTCACTATATCCTGTTCTAGGAGGAGTGCATTTTAATGCCTTTGGCTAAAATTAGTGTCTTATGAGAAAATGTGAAATCAATTCAGGTATAAGAATTAAGAGATATTTAATTTGTCTATACGGCTTAAGTGTGGTTCTATAAATGAACGTTTTACACACAAGCGGTAACCGAATTTAGTTTTTTTGCCCTATGATAATGAGTCCAATAAAAAGTAGAAGGAGAACGTAAATACAATGTCCAAACTTTCCTGCAATGTTCTAAGTAGTTATTTTTAGGTTTTGCTTGATTTGGCTGCCAGTTTCCAGTGACTGAATTTGGCTAAACCTTGTCACTCTCCGGCCCTTTAACAACCAATAATATATTGTAAACAACAAGATGGCCCTTAACAAAACAAACTATACTTTAAGTATACACAGTATGTACCTGAAGTATACTACACTGGGTATACTAGAGGTATACTACATGTATACTTTTAGTATACACTTGATGTATACTTTTTGTATTAGTAATTTGGAACAACTTGAAGTATACAAAAGGTATACCTCACAAAAAAAAACCAATAAATACACTAGCAGATTTTGTAACCAGAAAACACCACAAAAAGTATACATTTTGTATACATATACACAAAGTATACTTATTGCAGGACTGAGGCCTTTGTCAGTGTTGTTGGCATCAGGGTATACATTTTGTATACCTTTGTATAACATGGAGGAATACAATAGCAATAGCAAACACAAAAGTCATCATAACTGACTGCTGACAGAAATTTATTTTCATTCTAATCTGAAACCATACTCTTTGTTTTAAAATCATGTGAAATAAAAATAATGTACAAAAATGCTGTAGCATTCAAGAATATCATACAAATTTTACTAATTATAACAATTCTACATGTATAACTATTGCAGGATCCAAGGAAACAATCTTTCAATAGTGAAAACACTTATCAGGGTCATATGTGCTATGTTTTAGCTAGTCAAATGGAACCTTTACATAGCATATGTAAAGGCTATGTTATGGGGTTTTTTGTGTCCAAAAATAAAAATAGTTTCAACATAGTTTCTACATAGATTCAAAACAGTAAATACACAACACATACATATAGTGTATACATAGTTACATACAATGCTTACATAGTGATTACATAGGGTGCAAATAGGCTACAAATAGCCTCTACATAGCTGTAAAAAAAACTCGGAAATAGGACAAACATAACTGTTTCATAGCATTTACATATAGTGTAAATAGAATCTACCTGAAATTGACAGTCCATAGCAAAAACTGCATGTACATAGCACTTACATAGAAATACTATAGGATGTAAATGGGCTTTGACTAGCCTCTAAACATTAAAGAAATAGTATTGAAATAGGAATTACACATCTCGTGCCTAATGCTTGCATTTGAACGAGGTCAGAAAAATCAAAAAAATAGCTTGAAGTCACTGAGAAATAGAAGTACTAATGCACACATGGAACCCAAGAAACAAGGTTATAATATCCCACTCCTGTAAAATAATATTCCAGCAAATCAGAAATGTGCTGGAAACTACAAAAAAATCCATTGTAGTCAAGCTATTAACAGTTATTACAATAGCTTACAGACAAAAAAAATAGACTACAGATTTCAAAGCAGTTACATTTTTTTTATTGCATGAACCTAAACATTTAATTCATACCAAAATCTTTGGATTGAGTTTTTGTTTTAAATTTTACAACAAAAAAGCTTTAAAACATTTCAGATAAACCACTGAACTATAACAAACTTGTCTGCAAGGAGAGATCCCCAAATACATCAAACCATAACTGGTTGAGGAGGCAGAATTGGCTGCTAAGCATTTTTGTCTGCTGTAAAGGATCTTATTTCCTTGCTGTCTCTTTATACTCTTTCATGGCAACTAAAAAAAATACAGTACATACACTTCAATGATGCATGTAGTGATTCCTTTAAATCACTGATCATTTTTATTACAATTAAAGTGTGTGAAGAGTAGACTCATGAATTTGGGTCTCTACTTGCAAATGTCCATAATAGCTTTCTCAGGCATTTTCTGCATTGATTAAGTGACAGAAATTAGCATTTTTACGACAAGGAATCAATTGTGAATCGTAAACATGTAACTTGCCGTATGAGAACTTTTTTTTCCAAATCATTTGCTTCACCATTTGATCTACCTTCATTAGTCTTGTAAAGGTTTACCAATTCTTTTTTACAGGGCTATAGCATTTAAACCAAATTGAGTCTCCTAACTTCACAAATTGACTCGAAGGTGTGAAAATGTGAATTCTACATGCATGTAAATCGTTCCTCATTTTGACGACAATAAGGCATCAAATCAAATGTTATTCGCACAACAACAATGCTTACCTTTTAACTTGAGTTGTTGTGAGTATTTCCTTGCGTGAATCAGCATTTAAAGAGTAAAACTAACCAAAAAATCGTCACCACAAAAGCGTGATCGTAGATGAAACGTTTGAATACAACCGCGCAAAACCTGCAAGAGCTGGACTGGTTACCGCTGACTGCTGACCAAAACGAAAAAGGACTCACTAGTTTCCAGTCTTGTCTCTCACGTGTTGTCCAAGATGGCGGAGGATGACAATCTTTTTACGGATTCATTTTAAATGAGCAAGATTCGAAAGATACTGGAGTTCATTGAAAGAATTAAGTGCTGACTTGGAGTGTGTAATTTTCAAGAGTAATGCATCATGTTCCTTTTGGAATAAGGCCGATTATGAGACTCAGAGAGCAAGGTAATCCGTTGATTGGTATTTCTCACAATCTATTGAATACATCGGAATAAAAGCTTTCTTTTTCATTTCTCCGTGTACAGAGTGATTTTATGTTCAAAGTTTGGAGCCTTTAAAGGACATTTTTTAAGCAAAGTACATGTATTACGAACAGTGAATTAACTCGAAAGATATCATATTCACATTTGCATGCTTTGAATAAGACCAAACCTTGTTTAATGTTATACATTGTATATGTATTGAAGGTTGAAGTTGAAGTCATTTTCTCAAGGCACTAGATGAAATCAAATCCTAAAAGGGCACTTAAACTTTGATTGTTGTCTCACTGGCACATTCAGTGCTATTGCACAAAATTCTCAAGAATTTCAACTCACTCAAGTGACCCTCCAGTTGAATTATTGATTGGAATTCCTAGTCCACAGTGCCCCTTTAGCTTTCAATTCGCAAAAACTTCCAAGAGTTCCAACTCACTGAGTTTTGCTGATGGCATGATTTGGAAATCCTAGGAATTTGCTTAATTTCTATGTTAAATAACATACAGTAGGAAATAGATGAAGTAGGTAAAGTCTATGTGGATTTTTATTCCTGTTTTTTTTCTTTTAGTGAGTGCTATATAAAGACTATTTTACCCGAAGGCATAGTAAATATACACAGCAGGCCTTTGCTTTTACATAGGAAATAGATAGCAGTATGTAAAGTATATGGAAATGTTACACTCCTGGTTGTTTATGCGGGTGCAATATGTAAAAACTATTTCATCCCAATACATAGCAAATGCATAGGAAGCCATAGGAAATAGATAGCAGTATGTAAAAGCAATGTAAACTTTTCTTCATTTGATGTGCTATGTGA
>OX421447.1:33029103-33049103 GCA_949126865.1 Montipora capitata
TAAGTGTGTCCCCTGAGCTTCTGACAGCTTTCCCAGAGAAAATTGAACTGAAGTTATTCCATGTCCGGTGAGGCTAGTATCTGGATGGGATACCTCAAAATTTACGACTTCCGATGTCAGAAACACAGGATTGAATTCTATTTTAATGACCAAAAATGTGACCAAACCAAGGTACATGTACAGACTTTGTTGGCCCTTTTTTCTAAAACAAATATTGACACAAGAGCAAAAGGAAGTTTTCAGGAAGTGTCAATCGAGAATAACATATTCTGCCATCAGCAACAAAATCTGTGACATGAAAACAACAATTTTTTAACTGTGAATACAAAAAATTACCATCAGCGAAAAACATTTTGGGAGATTTTTGCTACGTTCAGTTTTTCTATTGTACTTTTGGCTGCACAAGTAAGTGTGGTCGAATTCAGCAGCCGCCAACGGATTCATCTGTGTCAAAATGTTGTAAGACACCAATTTTGCTTTTTGTTTATAATAGTTTGGTTTTTTTTTTCTTTCAAGTGTTGTAGAATTTTCACAAGAAATGTGCGAATTCAACACAAAGATCACAATCACACAACTCTTGAGGTTAACCATTGTTTGTGCGAAATCAAAAATTCACTTTCGGGGCTCATTTGTTGAAACTCAAGCACGCTTCCAATACATCTGTTTATTTTCGTGATTTATGCACAGGCTGCAGACTCATTGCATCACAGACTTACACTCTTACACTCTTACAACAGGGTGACAGTGTGTAGTGCACTTACAGTGCACTACCACAAAAACAAACTTGGTGACCTTATTTTTTATTGTACCAAAGCAATCAGTGGGCCAAGATGAAACTCTCTGCAAAATTTAAAAAAAATTTGTGGAGCAGATTCAAACCTACATTAAATTTTCAATTATTTAAGGAGGCTCTAAATCTGCTCAAATGATTTTTTTAAAACTTTGCAGAGAGTTTCATTCTGGCATGCTGATTACATTTCACAAAAGTAATAAAAAATGTGGGTTACGGAGTTCGTTTTTGAGATATGAGCAGCTATAAAAGCCAAAATCTGGGGTGTTTTTGAAGGGCTTTCCTGTTGCCATGGTAACTTTTTATGTCACAAAAATTACCAAATCTTTTTTCAGCTATAATTGGTGGTTGATATGGACCATTTCATTGCTGTTAAGTGATAAAGTGTTGTAGTGTCAACCCTTCTAAGAAGAATGTTTCTTTTAAGTGTTGAAACTGGTTTGAGCCACCTTAAAATGCACCAGCCCCTGTTTATGGTCTTCAGAGACAATGACATCTAGGCTGGGGCTGATCCAGGGGGCATCCTCCCGTGCCTGGCATAGTGAAAGCAATTCGCAGAAAAGAAGACAATTAAAAGAGCCACATTCACGATGAACCAAAAATTTATTTGTTTTTCTATGGAGAAAATGTTTTAGCTTTATTGGGCAGCAGTTTTTGGCATTAGCTGTTTTAATTTAGGGCGTTCAATTACAGCCCGCGAACCTCCCTAAATCCGTCCCAGCCATAAGGCTTAAGTGGGAGTTGACCAATAACATCATGACTTAAGTTGACCAGTGACATAAACAATTAGCCTTATAGGCAAGTGTTTATACCATCAACTGACAATACACAACTCAGGTTGTCGAAACATCAGTTAAGGTCATCCTAAACCGTCCGTCTCGGGATTACACTAACCCAGATGATAGTATTATTCACTTTATGATACAACTACTGGGTTCAAACCATTTTCCATACATTCTGCGCATCTTAAGGCAATCAGATTTCCTATCGGCGGTGCTTATTAATACAGGAATATTTTTGCGCGGTTCAAAACTATTCGGATAAAGCAGAAATTAGCAAGTGCTCTCGGTATCCAAAAGGAAAATTGGGGGTAACCATGCATTTTTCAGAGATAATTAGTAGGCACCGTCCTTAATGGGATTCTTTGTTTCGGACATGAAAATTGGGCATTCATCTAATTACCAGTGCATTTCCAAACATTAAAGCGGCCCCTTCCCACTACGGACAGCAGAAACCTGAACATACTGAAATGTTATGGGGTTGACCTCTTGTTTCCTTTTCATGATGTACCTGTTCTTTCGTTTTCTTTGAACTGGGGTTCCAACAATTACATTTTGGCAAATGAATTTGATTGCCATCGATATCGATCATATTTAGAGACATATCAGCACTGGGACAGCATAAACACTGAAAAACACACTGTACTTACACTGGGAAACAGCAGACGCATTCAGGCCTCTCCAGGCTTTCAAACATTTCTCAGAGATGCCATCGACAGAATCCGGGATTGTTCCCTTTGGAAAGACCGGCGAAACATTTAATCGATTCGTTTTTGCATCAAGGCCGGCGAATTGCCGCTGAATAACGCTTGGAAGCGATATTGTCGACTCAATGACCAAAAAGAGGGAAAAAGTGACAAAATGAAGTTTAGACATCCTAGTACGCAGCTTTGCTTAAATAAAAACTCAGTTTTCGTATTAAATTGTTGCACGATGTATTCCTGGTTTTGTCTGGGGGTAGGGACAGGTAAAGAAAAAAATGTTACGTTGGAAGCTGTTGGATATACAGTTCTCGACACAGTTTGCTTTCAGTCATCCAAAAAACGGATAGGTTATTTTTACCAACGCTAATTTACGACAAAAATAATCTCAGAAGAAGCGTGTCACATGAATTTCATACAGCGGCCCATTGCGTAATTTTTTATTTTGGGTGTCGCGAAATGGTGAAGGGAGCCTGGAAGGGCGACAGCTGTAGATGATGAAACAAATATGCAGGTGACTTTATCGTGGGGAGCTTCATTCACAATGGTGCCCGTGTTAATGTTTTGATGAAAATTTGTCCATGTATCACAGATCTTGTGCGTCAGACAAAGAACGTGCTCACCTATCCCTACCACTGAGAAATTAATAAGTGATCACGTGGTTCAACGGGTGTTTGCAACGTCATCTTGAACATACACGAGTCATTGTTTTTTAAAACAAAGTTGTGCACACCAGTCGAGCTGAGTTACTGCGATGCCTTGACTTAATTTTGTGGCTTTACTTCTCTTTTCTCTCACTGACATGACCAGATTGCTGCCCCCTAGCCTGATTCTCAGACGATCCAGGTCGCTCGTGTCACGCGCCACTCTTCTCCCTTTCAGACGGGAAAAGGAGAAGAGTGCGTGACAAGAGCAACCTTCATGCTCGCTGACCCGAGCGCGATCCAGGAATTCGGCGGCGTCAATTCAAAAGAGAATCAATTTGCTTTGCCCATCTCACTAAACAGAACAACATCGAACCTCTTGATGCCATCTCTGAAGCTTATTCGAAATCCTTGTTTGGCCTGGAACCATCCGTCATTTTTCATTGTAAGTGCATTATTTATGTCAGTGTCTTTCAGTGCGTACGGTGTCCCATTGTGTTGACTCTTTGGACCCCCGGCAGGACGTAAACTTCCCTGGCACCTAAATTTTTGATATTTAGCACTGCATGCATTTGCTTGGAACGGCACACACCAGGCTTCTTCTTGTCATGAAAGCATAAAAATTTCCTTACTCTACAACCTCGGTCATAAATAGTTGTAACACCTCTCTTGAAAAGCACGTAACTCGCATCCAAGCTATTGATAGCGCAGCCCTCCTCCTCCCTCCCTTCAATGTTTCGTTTGCCGTTCCTATATGTTGCGTTTCCCGGTTAGTTCTTGCACTGGAACCCATAAACATCAACATTGAAAGGGGAGGAGGGAAAAATTTCCGTCAGTGTTACAACATTTGTGACCGAGACTGTAGCTTATCTCTCTCATTAAAGAAGCCGGTTGCTCGATATCTGTAAAAGTTAGCTAAGGTCAAACAAATTTCTTTGATTTTTCTCAAAACACAAATTGAAGCGTGATTATCACAGTTTGCATTGCTTGGTCCCTATTTTTGGGATGATCATTCTATTGAAAAGGGATAAAGAAGAGCATTAAGATTAGGGGCGAGGTCGCCATCTCGTGCCTTCGTGCTCACAATAGCTAAAACCACTTTGCAATGCATACAAATTCTCTAAGATGTTGCCTCCCATTCATGAATAGTAGTGTGATCCCACGCACATTAGAACAAACTTTTCTGCCATTCCGGTACAGCATCAAATGGAACGGATGTTTCGAAAAATTCATTTCGAAAATTTGGTAATCCGGTAACCTCTTGGGCTCGATTGCTGTTTCGGGAAGTGAGCCTCCGCTCACTCCCGAAATCACGGCTGGAAGGGCTGGACGCGTGAGGTGATCAGAAACTCGCCTGCACAAATCGAGCAGGCATAAACTATATCTTTTGGCTGCGAAGCAGCCTCGTTCCCAGTCGTCCTCAAGTGAATCAAACGTAAAGTCGCCGGTCGAGTGGACGCCCTGCCCCAAGTCTCGCGCTTCTTGCGATTTAAAAGCGCTTAAAGGCCTGGGAGCGAGGCTGGCTGCGAAGGTATTCCTTGACCCGGCCTGTTCGAGCTTCACAGTGCTTTTAAGGTGAGAAACATCCAAGATTTTGACGACGGAAATTGTTCGAGAAGCTGGAGAATGGTATTGTGTTGATTTCTAGCGATTGAGTTTAGCCTGCGTAGCAAGCGTTCCTGTTCGACAAAAGAGCTTCGAAACGATTTTCCGCAAACTGGCCGCGCGGAAGTTGGGGCAAGAGACTGAGGGAACGCTTGCAAGAAGACCCCCTATTTTTGAAAAACGCCCACCTTTTAATGGTTGACTTGACACACGCTGATTGACGTCTTAATAACAAATTAGCCAATAACAGATAACTATGTTAACTTCCGTCAAAACAAACCGAGGCACCGAGGAAACACCGCGCGATCAATGCAGAATTTGCCAGTGTGATTTTAAAGTTAAATTTGTAACGGCAGCTTCTCAGCCGGGTACGACTGGTTATGTTTCTTCCGAGAATTTGTTTAAACCATTGAAAAGAAACTTGCCGACAAATTCTAGCTAGAAACTCTAGCTGATATTTGCAGAGTGGTTGGAAAAGAAGTTATCGAAAACAACAGCCAATTTTCAGAACTTGTAAGCAATCCGTACGCTCGAAAAATACGAAATTTAGAAACATAACTCGTACAGAGTTCGATGGATAGTAAGGCCGTTAAATGCACATCTCCACCAAAGCTGACCATACAACCATTCGAGAGGTTTTAGTTTATAACTAGCGACGATTTCAGTGCGACTTGCTGACTATTTCTTGGTGCAGAGTGGTTGACCAAATGGATCGTACTAAATCTCCTGGAAATTACAAGCAAACCTCCTCGCTAGTTTGATAATCCACAGTACGTTTTGGGTGAAATCGTCACGAAATCGCAGATGAAATAGCAAGTAAAAGTGCTTGAAAAATCGCATGACTGTACAAAGGAGCCGCTTGAATCTTCTCACGGTAAGAGAAGCCGTTCCAAAGACTGAAGAATTTCGCTGTTACAGCACGAGCCCCATAAGACGAGACCATGGGTCAATGAGGGCAGGAGCACTTTAAAATAGAGATGTAGGGTGAAAAAACTCTACTTTATTGAACTGGCGCACAGCTACACCGTGAAAAACGTTCTACAAAAGACAAGGCTTGATCCCATGATACCCAGAAATTCACACAGGGTACCCAATCATAATTCATGTACTTTTGTTTAAAAAAAGGTTAAACATGTGTAACAAAAGCTTGTGAATAAACTCAACAGTTTTCCTTCTAAGTGCATCGTTCCCTTCAGTGTTCATTTCATGCTAGCTTGCTACTCTCAAAGATGCTCAACTATTTGATTGGAGAGGATCCATGCTTTGTTGGGCAATCGGCAAGTTGTTCACTAGCCTCAACCCATTTAACATCAGTGATATGTTCTTTGCTCAAAATTTCCTTGATGGCTGACAGCTCCAAACGTAACTTCTTCTCGCTGACCAATGTGTTGGATTTTATGGTATCCAATAGAGACTTGCAATCTGTTATACACTTTAGAGGCAGCAACTGGGAGTCTGCCACACCATAGGCCAACTCATCGCAGGCGATGACGACTGTTTATGTTAGGTGAGGCAGAATCTCTGATGGGCAGCCAGGCCCGCCCGTGAGCGGCAGATCTTGTTGCAACGACTACATATATGTTCTGATGTTGCAGTGGAATGTCTTCTTTCATGAGCACGCTGGTATTCCAGCTGTCGCTTCTCCTCTATGCATTTCACTGACTGTTTGACAGTGGCTCTTGACATTGACATTTTTCATGTGCCGCTTCAGCACGTCCTTGAAGCGTAGCTTCTGTCCACCTTGCTTCCTCTTCCCTTAACTGAGCTCGCCATAGAGTACTGCCTTTGGCAGCCTTGAGTCTGGCATCCGCCGTACATGTCCAGTCCAGCGAAGTTGTGACGCTGTGATCAGAGCTTGGACGCTTGGTGTCTCTGCTCTTCTGAGGACTTCAACATCGGGTACTCGATCTTGCCATCATATCCCTTGTATCTGGCGCAGGTGGCCGATCTGGGATCTGGTCAGCCTTTGGATGTGGCGTTGATAGAGGGTCATGGACTCTACCGAGTAGAGCAGTGATGACAAGATGGCAGCGTTGTAGACCTTCACTTTCGTCTTTTGCTTGATGTCATGTTGAGACCACAAGCCCTTCTGCAAGGAGCCAAATGCTTTCGCGGCAGCTTGAGTGCGCCGCTCAACTTCAACATCGGCGGAGTTGGTGTCTGTGACTGCGCTACCAAGATAAGTGAAATGGCTAGATTTTTTCAAGGCATCACCATTCCTCACACAGAGCTCTCTGGTCTTGCTTGAGGCTTTCAGTCTAGACAGATTGAACAGCTTCCCATCTCATCTAGTCTTCATGAAGACTCCTTTGTTGAGGTTGGCTCCCATTGTCTCCAGTACTTCAGCAAGGTAAAGAGTGTATAGTGTAGGGGCAAAGACAAAGCCTTGTTCGACACCATGGTTGACGGCGAAGGCTTCACTGATGTCTCCTGCCATGGAGACTTTTCCAAGCAGAAGCGCTTTTCCAAGCATTCTAAGGATGCATGCACAATCTTTAATCTGCGTTTTAACATGACCGATGTAACGCTGACGTTAATGAATCTTGGGAATTCAGAGATCCGCATGTCACAAGTTATTCGGAATCAGAAGTTATAATATTTATTATGTGATCTAAGATATGAAGTATAATTGCAATCACGTAACTTAGGATATAATCTTCATTCCACTTATATCCAGGCCAAGTAATTCGATGGAAGCCCAATTTTGATATCCAACATGAAATGTCGCTTTACGTCTAGGCATTTTCTGCCTATTTTTAACGATAAGGTAAGGGTAAAGGTTAGCGTTATTTTTAGGTCAGAATAAATGCAACGTTTTATCCCTATTTGAGGAGTAGCATTTGGGAGACACTTTGTGACGTTATTTTGCTGTATTCCGAGACACGAGTAATTCAGAAGTTGGGGAAAATAGGCAGAATAATCGAGGACTTTTTCATTTGCCTCTCCAACATAACGTGATAAGCCCCATGCGTTCCAATGAACAATTTTTCGATCGGCGATAAATTTCAATCAATTCAGAACGCAGCATTATATCATATCATACTATTAAAACGTTTTGGACTAAAAATCCTAGAGGTCACTGCCTTAATTGAGGGGATAAAACGTGTCAGCTATGTTAAACGTATCGAACACAGACACTGAATTCATTAAGATACTTTGTTCCCCGTCTTTAGCACACTCCGTTCTACCTCAATCCTTGAAAACCGTGTCGAATTATATTGCCTTGTTGGATCAAACGGAGAAACCTCACCGAGACTGTTTAAGTTGTACTTAACTATTTCACAAATTATTTACAAATTACACAAACTATTTTCAGCGAATAGAAAGCCGGAGAAAAAGTTTAGAAACAAGCAGTTTTTAGAAATGTTTTAATTGGTATAAAAAATTAAGTTCTTCAGGAAACTTACGCAGAGTAGCAATTTGACAAGAATTACGTTCGATTTACATCACGGTCTTGATACGATAGAATATTTGGAATCCGATGTTAAAAAATGTTCCTACACAACATTATCTTTGAAATCATTTGGACCTACCTCTACCTTTTTCTCGTTACGTTTTCCAAAGTAATGGAAAAGAAATTCACAAATCCAGCTGGCGAATTACTTTAGCTACTTAATAACCAAGGGTAAGGTCGTAACAGCAAAATCTCGAAATGAGGCCTTGCCATACAGCTAGGCAGAGGTTTGAGATTTTGCTGTAACGACCGACCGGCCGAGGTTATTAAGTTGTTTAATATATGGCTAGCAGAACGGTCCTAAAGAAGAAAAAAAGCAATTTGCATAATCCATAATCGGCCCGTGGGCTTTACCGGAGAATAATGCCTTGCGCTTAGCTGCTGTTAGCCATTAGAGCGCGCGTTATATCGGCCAGAAACACTAGCCATAATGGTAACAGGACTGAGTGGAGTCCAATTTGGTCTGTAATCATATGAGTGATTAACAAAATCGAGCGCATTGCAGGAGCCCGATTTGTTTAATCACGGGTATGATTACAGACCGAATTGGACGACACGAAGTCCTGTTACCAATTAGTCATAACCATTACAACTTCCGAGAAAATTAATGCATTCTTTGTCACTGTCATTGCTATAAATTTGTCCATTTTGGAAATCCCCAGTTTGGTAGGGTAAGTGGTTGTTGCTATGGTTATCACAATAAATTGCTGTGTGCACTTAATGTGATTGGCTGATGTAACTGTCCGATTTTAGGTATCCGATTACAGCCAAGTGTCCGATTTCAACCTTACACAACAATTAGTGAAAAATAAAGCAGTGAATACACCTATCAAATTTGTGAAAGTTGTAATGGTTGTGATTAAACATGAAAATCGGACTTACCCGAGACAGAGTGCAGCAACAGGATGGAAAATACAAGTTGATACCAATGAATGTCGCGATAAAAAAAACTTCATCGCCACCACGCAGGTCCAATCAAAAACTGTCTCCCTGAATTAACCCTTTCCCTCCTGTGAGCTTGACTTACAGATTGTACTCAATCTAACGCGCCAGGTGAGTTTAGTCGACAATGGGTTAAACACTGCGGAAAGAGAAAACTGGCTTCTTTTAGCAGCCGTCTTGCTCATGAACACCGCGAACAGCTTGGAACTAGACGCTCCACGAGCGTAAACTGGGTTTCCTGTGGTACTTGTTACACTAAAATAGAGGGCACTGAGTTGGGTGGTGTTGAACTGCAGCGTTCCAGTTAATTTTTTCAAGAAGAGGGTCATTTAGACCATTTGAGGGGTCACCCAGACGTCGTTCCAGCAGTGGCCCTTTGGCTCACATGTTCTCACGTTGATTATGTTCCAGGGGCGAATCCGCAAATTTCAGAAAGAGGGGGCCGAGGAAATTGCGTCGAGAGCGCACCTCCCCCCACATGCCCTCTACCCGAAAAATTCATGTTAGTGATGTATATCTATCAAGGCAAAATGTATTTGAAATAGGAAAAGCTCTGAAACTGAACTAATCATTATCTTAAGTAAACCGCCTGATGTTCACTGTACGACTTGAAAGTCGGTTGGTTACAGATGCTCTTTAAATACTGTAAAGGGAAAAAAAAGGAATGGCATGGCCCCACGGCTGTGGAGTATATTTTCCCGAAAAAAGAAATTCTGAATAATTAATCGGCCATTTTCGAAATATCAAATATTCACCTTGATAGTGAGGCAGTGAGGACAAAAACAATAGAAACACGTTGGAATGCATGTGAAAAATATTTGCGTATCATCCACTTTCCTTTGTCTTTGTCCTTTAAACCTCTCTTTCAAGCTGAATTTTAATATATTGAAAAGGGTTTTTCACGTCGCTTAACGAGTGACAACATAAAATTCCGTGAAAACAGTTCTCTTGCCAACTCGCTTAAAGTTACGCAAGTCGGCAAATTTCCATAGAATTCTCATTAAAGTTAAGCCACCAAATCAGGTAGCTTAAGCGAGTTGGCAATTACTTTCGGCCAATGAGGAGTCGCTTGCGGTTATTCAAATCGGAAATACAACAGGCGTGCTATTTTTATCATTTTTATTGCTGTATAGGCCACTTCGGAAAATACAATAATACTCTTTATTTGTCCCCCCAAATTTTGCATATGTCACCAACCTTTATTCAGTTGTATAAATAATCCCCAGCAGTGAATTTTGCGAACGACGGAAGAGCAGTAATTTGAACATACGTCAAAAAAATGATCTGGATTGAAGCGTGCCCCTCAAAAGGTTTGATATCAGATCCATTCGGTCCTTGGTGTTGTAAATTAAAATTCCATAGATTTCCGCTATATTCTATGATTTGATTGACTTCAATATGCTCCCTTGGGATGTGTAACTTACATAGTGTGATTCCATTGGCTTCAACGGGAAATAAATGATCATGGCTCGTGACATCGCCCGTGACGGCAGAGACAAGTGATCCTCGCACTTTGTCTCAGTGCTCTATAACCCGCACTTGAAACGCTTTCTTCCTCACAAAAGCCAATGATCAGGATTCCCAAGGTCCGCTCCTCAACCATGCACAAAAACGAGAGCTGCCCATTTTAACATTTCTTCATGCTGTATACGGGCAGCCCAGTTTTTTTTGCTCAAGAAGTGTTCTTGTGTACAAATAATGGGAGATGACATGTGTTTCCAGTGTTTAAAGCAAATGAAAAACCCCTCAATGTGCAAGACCTGCTTTGCAAGATGACTAGCATCACATGCACTACTTCTTATTTCGAAAGAAAAACGTGTTCTCCAACTGCATCACAGGAAACTCCACACAAACTGTCAGCACAAACGCAGCAGCGTAGGTCATCGCTACTGCGGCCACGAAGTAGAATGCCTGCAAAAGGAAAGAAACATTTAGTTTGAGAGATCACGGATATCTCGGGAGAAGGGAATCGACGTTTCAGCGATCAGCGAAACCATAACATCTTTTACGCACGCAAAAACTGGAAAGGCACGCACACTTATGTCCAGAAAAATGCACGCAATGGCGAAAATGGTGACAATTCGCCAAAATCCCCTAAGTTTCCAGAAATGAACATGTTGACCAAAGTTTGGCGAATGTTCCTATGAGGTGACTAAGGGGCCTCTTTCAGAATGGCAATTTTGGCAAATTTGGCGAACAATCTCCAAAAGTTGGCGAATGGTCCTAAGAGGTGACAAAGGGGCCCCATTTAGAGTAGCAAGTTTGGCGAATTTGGCGAAGACTCGCAAAAGCTGGCGAATGTTCCTATGAGGTGACTAACGGGCCCCTTTCAGTGCGGCAATTTTGGCAAATTTAGCGAAAATGGCGAATTTGGCGAAGAATTGCCAAATTGAACTAAAGGTGATGAAATTATAAAACTGTTGCAAAAAGAAAATGCAAAGCAAAAGAGCCAAGATATTGATAAATATAAGTATATTAAAGACATTTTTAATGATTTACTTTTGTAATTTTATGTAATCATATAATATAATGAACGGAAATTTTAGAAGCCAAGAAATTGTTAAAAGATATGAATATGCATATTATGATTTGCAAACACCTCTCAATACCAACTTGGAGCAAATAATAGACAAACTAAAGATAATTACTTATTTTTTTGTTGACAATTCTAGTGAGGCTAATCCAATAGATTGGTACAATAGTTATATTGAGGTAAATTTCAAACTTCTTCAAACAGATCAAGACCAAGATGGTGCTGGTATTGGTGCTGGAACAGGTAATGTTAACTTATTCAGTTCTAGAACAAATGGATCAGCTTTTATAAGATAAAAACATGTGATGGAATTACTGTGTATAATAATACAAGAGCTAATGAAAGTTCACATACTTTATCAGTATTAAAAATAACCAAAGGAATATGTTATATCTGTTGCAAAAGACAGACAATTGGGGCTAGACCAGCAAACGCAGCTTATAATCAAGGATTTGGTTTTATCAACGGAGTTGATAAATGTAAATTGGCCACCGTACAGAGATTCTAAAAGCTGACGTTTCGAGCGTTAGCCCTTCGTCAGAGCGAATCCACGCTCTGACGAAGGGCTAACGCTCGAAACATCAGCTTTTAGAATCTCTGTACGGTGGCCAATTTACATTTATCAACTCCGTTGATAAAACCAAATTTTTGTATACTACTTCCCCACCGACGCAGCACCACAGTTTCTTTAGAAACTACCCCTTCATTCATTTGTTATAATCAAGGGTTTGCCTTATTTTGCAGCATTCAAAAATAATTGACACCCGATCCTAGAAATGAGCATTTTAATTAAATTAGAAAATGATAACAGTATCATATTTTGCACAAATGCTGTTCCTAATTCAAAAGTGTTGATAAAATTTAGATTATGGTGTCCAAAAATCATTTTTAATGGATCTGGTATGAAAAAATACCTTTAAGACTAATATAACCAAGAAAATGGCAAGCTTTAAAGCTAAGGAGAATTTCATACGTTATTTCTAGATCTTGCTTCGTTCTTGTGTTCGTTCCACTATAAACATCATTGCGTAGACCGGATACTCCAATCGACCTGTTTCTTGTGAACCAGTTTGTTCAGTCGTCCTAAGACATTTCTTGAATTAAACAAGTGTGTTCCATTGGCCATTGTGCCAAACATTTTGTGAATCAAACCAGCGTGTTTAAGCGGCCATTGTGCCAAGCATTTATCAATCGAACCAGTGTCTTCATTTGGTCATTTAGTAAACACTCCCTCCCCATGTGGAAATCAAAAACGTGAAAAGGACAATGAGAAGAAGCCTTCAACAAAATTCAAAGAGAAATCAAGTAAAAAGAAAAAGAACCGAGGACCTACGGTAAATTTTCCGATATGTATTTGAGCTCGGGTTCTATTGCATGAAGGTCGCACTCCTCGGCCGTGACAAGGAAGGATTACGTTTTTGCAAATGTTGCCCATGAAGCACTTATATTTGAACAGACTAAACTGATAAGAGTGTAATGTGAAGCGCTAGGTTTCTACCCCATATGATCCATGTAAGTGTTAGCCCTACTGATGGAAATGAGCTCACACAAGGACAGAGAAAAGCTCTGACCAAGGTGGGAATTGAACCCACGACCTTCGGGTTAGATCACCGCTGCTCTACCGACTGAGCTACAAGGTCAGACGGGAGCTGGCCGTGGGAACAGTTTCCACGGCCTGCTCCAACGTTTGCAAAAACCTAATCCTTCCTTGTACTTGTACATGTTCATTGCCGTGACTTTAAGATTTTCAGTTCCCAAGGCTTGTTCCCGTCTGACCTTGTAGCTCAGTCGGTAGAGCAGAGGTGATCTAATCCAAAGGTTGTGGGTTCAATTCCCAGCCTGGTCAGAGTTTTTTGATATGAATGACACATTGTTTACGGTGCATTTTAAGTATGTTTGATGCAAAGGAGCAAAATTTTGCATCTCTATCTTAGATGGAAGTTGTAGGCCGCGAACGCTAGTGATTGTACAATCATTTAAATTTACAACAAGACGCCTGGGGGCTTATACACCGATGTACTATTAGAGATGTACTGATTGTGTAAAATGAAATGAAATGATATGATGTAACAGTTTCATGCTAAAGGTTAATGCCCGTAATTGACATTGTCATCAGACAAGCGATATGACAAGCAAAAGTTTTGGGTGGACGATGACAATAATAAGTAATGTTTACGGCAGCAAGATAGTAAAATGCACGAACTCTCTCAAGATAAGTATGCCCATTCTAAAGCGTTTCAATAACTCTAGCTATTTTCGCAGTCAAATCGTCTGCTAGCCTCCTCGGGTCTTAAAGGTTAACAACTGTTTTTACAATAAATAACTTCTAGTTAAATTACAGATTTATCTGTCTTTTAATCTCTCGCCATTTTCCAAAGTTTACCTGTAGTTACAGTTCACTGTAACTGGACATCCCTGTTTGTGCATCCCATGGATACGCCCTTGTAGGCGTCTTGATTTTCTTAGGAATATAAACTTGTTTAGATGGTTTTTTTAAACACATTAACCTGATCTTGTGGAATTCTCATTACGGAATTATCAGCATTTTTAATTATGATATTAATAGAATGAGTATACTTATTGGGAATATTATAAGGCTTTTAAAACAGATTAATGGTTGTATTTTGCTTTTGTTAATATAATAGTCTGGTGTGTTGACAATTTGATTTGATTTAATTGTGAAATAAAAGGCAATTTTTTTGTTCTTATATGTACTTTTAATTTTTTGTAATATTTTGAAAATAACTGGTTTTATAATTTTCAGATGTTGCTTTAAGAGCCTTTCTTGAAAAATAGTAAAAGCTGTTTTAATGTAACGATTATATATTCCTTTTAAAAATCTAATTTGTAAATTCAATTTTTTTTTTTGTAATTTTTGATTGGGACTGGCCAATCAAAACAGTATGTGGTCTGTGAGACATGTTGCTGCTACCCATAGTACATTGTGAGACTGAATTTTCAACCATTTTATTATAGTTTTTTGTGACTTCATATAATTATATTTTTTTTCTTTACATAAACTCATTATACTGTATAAAAATTAATATATCTTTATATCTTTAAGTGTTTTTCAAGATTTTTATGTTTAGATTTTAACGCTCTTAGATAGAAACTCTAGAATAACGAAAAGGAGTAATACAAATCCATAGTCAAATTGCTTTAACAATAGAATATGGGAAAAGATCAGAAAAATTACAAAAGTAATGATAAATTAAAGTTTAAGATAATTTTTTTATTCAATTATAACACCATTTTGTAAAAATACATTGTCTTTGTGTTTTTAAGTCTCCATATGAAATCATTTTGCAGCTAAACTATATGTTCTCAAACAAAATTCAAAGAGCCATGGTTTATTAAGCATATATTTGTTTTTGGTGCAGTCATTCATAGCTTTCATTCTTTGAATGTCATTATAATATTTTTGGGAGGAGCCATATTATATATACTATATTATATTTCATTTTTTAAATATTTTCATACGTTTAATTTTTTTCAATCTTTTTACCAACAATTTGAGTCAGTTCATTGGTTAATTTCCTTTTTTTGCAATTATGATTAAAACTCTCTCTATGCTTAATGCAAAAATAGTTGTTACATCTAAATTTTCGTATAGTTTGATTTAGTAAATTTAACTTCTTTTTGCACATCTTACAAAATTGGACAATCATATATATTTAGATTAGAGATTTAATTTGTGTTTTGCTGTTTATTTAAGTGATATGTCTGTTTAATTTAGTCATTTGGTTACGTTTATCAACAAGTACTTTTTTTTTTTAATCTGAGAAAATTCCTTTGCTATAAGTACATATTTGTTATCCATGTTGATTAATAGATCAATTTGCTTTTTAATCATTTTCCTTTTTTGGGTTACAGAATACTTAATCAACTGCATTAAGTAAAACAAAGATCGATAACATTCTCTAAATTGAAACTTAAGCAATTGATTCTTGGTAATGTATTATTAATATTAAAGAGAATATGTTTACTCTAATTGTTAAATAAACATATTTTTGATATGTTGGCCAACCCTTGTCGATATAAAATATTACTGGTGGCTAGAAACACATTTTCATAAACAGGGTTAATAAATCAGTAAGGCCATAAATGTGCTCTAAAAATTGAGTATCATAATACCATTGCCGTGCAACAAAATGGTTTTTGTCACTTAATATTGTAAACAATTGATTAATACTATATATTAATCTAATAATTATTATTCACAGACACAGACAGTTTAACATATGAAATTGAAACTAATGATGTGTATCAAGACTTTTGGAGTGATAAAGACAAATTTGATAACAGTGATTATCCAGAAAACTGTCCATTCTATGATAAAACAAACAAGAAAGTAATTGGAAAGTTCAAAGATGATTAACTCATTTATTGGATTGAATAGTAAAATGTATTCATACATGAAAGACAGTGATAAGAATTGCAAGACTGCTAAAGGAATTAAAAAGAACATTATTCACCAAAATATTAAACATCAAGGCTACAAACAAACACTTTTCAACAAGGAACAAATGCATCATACCACGAAAACAATTAGATCACTCGATCGTCAGTTAGGTAGCTATGAACTAAAAAAAATATCAGTCAGCTGTTTCAACAACAAGCGATTTATCCATAACAATGGCATAACAAGTTACGCTTGTCGTCATTATAAAATATGAAAAGTCATGACGTCACGGCTGTGCCAGTTCTAAATGATTACTAACAATTAAAATATGATATTTTCTCATATATACTGATTTTTGTCTAAATTTATATTTATTTTTATAAAATTCTGTGTAAGGAGCAAGTAAATCAAAGATATAAATACTACCACAAATCTTACAAACATTTATGTTGTTATCTTTTATCAACTCCATGTTATTACAACATTACTCGTAATTTTTCACCAAAGTCATGCCACAGCTTTGAGTAAAATGTACTACAAAATCTTAAATACATTTACATTTTTACTTCGAAATGTAATTGACTTCCTGTTTTCCGAGAATGTCACGCTATAATGATTTTTCCTATTTCATCTGATTATGTGAATATTTAAACACACTTCAAAAATCGAGAACAAAAAAATCAAGATCAAAAATTGAGATCAAAAAATCGAGATCAAAACTTGGGATCACAAATTTATTCCATCAAGAGTATTATCCGACTTGGGGAGAGCGAGATCATTTTTGAAACGAGGTCTCAAACCTCCAAGTCCTATACTACTTGGCATGCAACCAAGGGGGACAATCCAGAGAAACAGACCAAGTAACCCAGACTGCAAGGGTAAGCATTATGGATAAAAGTGTTATACCCCAATTCTCTGAGGTGGAGAATGATGCAGCACCCTCCCATGCTGTAGCAGGGAGAATTCAGCAATTTATTAAAGAGTGGAGGAAAATCTCCCATGACCCTTCAATGTTATCAGCTATTGAAGGTTACAGTCTAGAATTTTTGTGTGCAACCTTTTCAGTTGAGACTACCACAGCAAATAATTTCCTCATCTCAGGAGGCACTGAATGTTGAGGTTCAAATCATTAAATTCCTGAAAAAAGGCATCATTATAGAATCATCACACGAAATGGATGAATTTATCGCAACTATATTCCCCAGGCCTAAGAAAGATGGATCCTTTAGAATGACCTTAAATCTTAAAGAGCTGAATCAGTTTATCACCTTTCACCATTTCAAAATGGAGTCCATACATACCTTTACTAAGCTCATGAGACCGTATTGTTCTATGGCCTCAATTAACCTCTGTGATGCCTATTTCTTACTTAACGTTAAAAAGGAATATCAGTATCTGAAATTCAAATTTAATGGCACTCTTTCTCAGAGAATTGGGTAACATATCAAGTACATATCTTGATGATACCGTTTAGTAGGTTACACTTATGATGATTGTGTAGCCAATTTTAGCTCATACGCTGCATATTGTGAGCCAGCTAGTGCTTACACCCCATGAAGCTAAGTCACTGACAACCCCAACACGTTATTCAGTATCTGGGGTTTGTTTTGAACTCAGCTGATAGGACTATATCAATTTCAGTAGAAAAGCATCAGAAGTTAGTAAAAGTAACTGCATAGACAAAAATGTGGTTTTATCAACGGAGTTGATAATGTAAATTGGCCACCGTACTGAGATTCTAAAAGCTGACGTTTCGAGAGCTAGCCCTTCGTCCCCCAGCGGAGCAGGGCTCTCAGAAAGAGCTCAGATGACAATTCTCAGTTCCTGGAGAGAGGGCACTCAGAAGCAATATCAAGTGTATCTGGATAAATGGCAATCATACACAGGGAACTGGAACATCAATCCCTTTTACCCTTCTGTGAACAGTGTCATTGAATTCCTACAGGAGTTGTTTGATAAAGGACTTAGTTACAGCAGTATTAATACTGCTAGGAGCACATTGTCATCGTTTGTTATTCTGGAAGGCAATACTCCAATAGGAACTCACCCCTTTGTGCAGCGTTTTATTAAGGGGGTTTACTATACCAGTCTCGACCAGCCCTTCCCAGGTTTACTACAACATGGGACACCTCTATCGTTGTAACCTACCTTAAAGGCCTGTGGTCACTAGCTAAACTAAACCTGCAACAGTTAACTTACAAGTTAGTTATGTTATGTGCCTTGGTCAAAGGGCAAAGATGCCAGACACTTCGTTATATGAACCTAAGATATATAGACAAAAACAGTGAGCATTCCTCTATTTTCACTATTCACGATTTAGTTAAACATTCAAAACCTGGCAAACCACAGCCAGCACTAGGGCTCCCCAGGTTAACGGCAGATGACAGGTTTTGTGTACCTTCTACACCGGAGGACTATATCCAGCGCACAAAATCCTTACGTGGCAATGAGGAACAGTTATGTGCTGGTGTAATTCAGCCTCACAACAAAGTTTCAAATAATAGTATCTCGCTGGATTAGAACTATCATGCGGGTATTGACACAACTACCTACCCGTCATAGAGGCATACGCATTTAAACTTCGTATGATGATTCCTTATTGCCGAATACTCAGCTTATTTAGACCTCCTCCAGCGTAAGGGTTCTCTCCTACGCTTTTTCTTTCCTCAAAAGTGTTTTTTTTTTTTTAATTCTATATACAGACGATTTCAAAACGTTAGACTTTTTATTGATCTCTCCAGTTAAAATTTTTCTCATTACGTGCTAAGAAAGCAATATATGCCGTATTTCTGGTCACTTGTTACTTACTGATTGGCACTGTCCCTCATTGTTAAGTCATAAAAAATGGCTTTCATTACATAATTATATGATCCCATAATTGGAAAAGACAATACCACAAATTAAGCAGCATATACTGGGCGTACGATTTGGTTGAAAGGTCTATTTGGGGCAATGAATTTGCTGTAACTTTTTCTCATTTTCGTATTTTTATAATCTTGTACAAAACTCGTTGGGAAAATGTGACGCTCTAGTTTGTCTGTGTGATAAACATACATGTGAGATTCTTCCGACTTTCCCCACTCCCCCCATTCCAATGTTGGTTAAAAAACGGGCAAAGGCTTTCACAGTATTTTGCATCACATTATCAACATTGGTATTAGAAGGGGGGGGGGGGGGGGAGACGGGGGAAGGACCAATGTACTTTGTGAGTGCATGTCAAATGATTCTTAAGCCAATCTGAAAGGGGCCCCTTAGTCACCTCATAGGAACATTTGGCGATTCCTTGCCATATTCGCCATTTTCGTCAATGGAAGGATTTCGCTATAATTCATGGCACGAGGGGCTAATATTCCATCTGTTTGTTCTGTTTACACAAGAAAAATTACCGTGCTGCGCTCGAAAAACCTACAGCATGGGACAAACGTGTAGAGCCACTTTGCAATACACAAAGCTGTTTTGCCAAATGGACTCTGAAACTTGCGTGCAAAGAGGGTAAGGGTGAAAACTTTAGATCTCAGTGTATGTCCGTGTTCTGTTCCAAGGAATTTTAGTCACAGACTGTAGGTGTGGCAATGAGATTTCGGATAGCCGTGCCAGATTTTTGTGTTAGTGTAAAGCGGACTCATGATGACCCTGCGGTCATGCGTTCGAGCCTCATTCAAGTCTGCGTGTTTTTCAAGTTGCTTGTATGACTGCGTCATTCCGCACTTCACATATATGCCGGACATTTCAAATATTCTTAAAGTTATTTCATCCACCCCTGACGGGACATAACTTCAAATCGTAATTGATCAGCTCCCACGACCTCGCTTCATTACTTAGTTGGCAGAGCAGTGCATTGCAGCGCAATCGCTTGTTAACTCGCACTTCGAATCCCATTCAAGGCTGGATTTTCCAGGATTGATCTTTGTAACTTCCATTTTATGCTATGTTCATTCCGCACTTCACATGTATGAAATTTCATATATTATATGTGCTTATTTTGATCGTGTTGAAGGCCTGGGACTGACGTTAGGTCATCCTTTCTATAAATAATTATTTCCTCAACCTAACATAAGTTTAGTCACATTTGCTTTATAGTCAGGACCCAAGAATTTTGAATCAAAGAGTGATGATGGACTGCTCACAAAGACAGTATTGTTACTTTATT
>OX421447.1:33054103-33074103 GCA_949126865.1 Montipora capitata
CCTGGATCATGCAGGGTTGGGGAAACTAACCGCTCACAAAGCAATCAGTGTTTCCGGAATTGTCTGGTTGACTGCGTGTGGCTTTTCTTCGGGTATTCTTTTCTTCAAACGTCAACCCTCTCAATGAATGTGATTTTACTTCATTTGACTTCGTTGTCACGGTGCTGTTTTATTAATTTGCTAGTTTTCAATCGTGGAGAAAGGTTTCAAAGTAAAGGAATGAATCCCTCTAATTGCTAAACGCAAAGAAAACTGCAAGCAATGCAACTAAGTTCTTTCGCTCTCACAGTTTGAAAATGGCGCAGTAAAGAAACAAAGTAAAACATCTGTAGAAGAAAACATATTTCTTACCTCTAAATCAAAAATTCGATCAACACTTCTGTCTTTGTTCATTAGAAAAAAAATGACAAAAGCCCTCGCGATGCATGATATCTGTACAAATACTTGGGGAATTTCTGGCATGACTAACATGCCAAGAGCCTTTTGGAGGTTCACTAAACGAAAGGGGAATTGGTTTCTATACCGATTGACGAAAAAAGCCTGTGATTCCCAGGAAAGAAGAAAACAGTTTGCAAAATGCATGACAGCTGTCACGACTGCCATGTGCAATTTGCTTTAATTTGCTTCGTTGACTTGGAATTAACATTGTGTCTTTAAAGTGGCTACGAAGTGAAATACATATTTTGCTTATTCTAAAGACCTTTAATATTGATGAAGAATGGTGTTTTCTATTTTGGAATATCTTTTCTTGTTTCCGAGATATTCAAGTTTTTGTTCATGTCGCAGTTCCCGCGGGTATTTATTTTTAAGACACACTACAGTTACAAAACGAAGAAGACAATGTTGGGGTAAAAGAGGGGGAACACCGCTCCGCGATCTGCGTGCCAAGAACAAAGGCACATACAGAGCGTAAAATGGCATAGTATGAAAAAAACTGAAGCTTAGCGAAGTCGCTGCGAGACTTAACCGAAGCGTGTACCAAGAGGTGAACCCATTTTTTTTTTAAACTTGACGACAGCAAAACCTCCAAAGGGAGGGAGGGTTTTATAAAATTCGTAAACAGTAAATGTACACCTCACAGTAAGACCTTCTTTAAAAATTGATGACGTTATAACGTGTATACATGCCTGCAATAAATCCCAACATTAAGATATATCTCCGAAAATATTGGATGGGTGTTGTTCAAACTTGGCACCAGTAATGTAGATCAGACAAGGCACAACGTGACAACCATTACAATGTTACCATGATAAGACTTGTTTCCAGTCCCTCTTTGCAATAAACCAAATACTGTCTGTATCTAGGATTTTGAACAGGTAAATACAGGCAGATGGTCAGACTTGAAATGCGTGTGCTGCCCATAATGTTTTACACCTCTGTATAAGATTAACAAGAGTGAACATGTCTTATTACGACAATAACAACAAAATTCAATCCTACGAAATGATATATGAAATTAATCATATACTGAAGTGCGGATATGAAATCAAGTAACGCTATGATCTTCACAGTTATGGATGCAATTTTAGCAATTTTCATATCCGCAGTTCAGTATATGATTAATTTCATATATTATTTCGTTCATTGATTCACCCCTCACGAGAAAATTAGAACCCACAAATGACCAGTTCTCAACGTCTTCATGCATGTAGCTGAGTCGGTTAGAGCGTCGCACCGGTATCGTGAGGTTACAGTTGGAGTCCTGAATTTGTCAGGCTTCTCAACGCAATTGCTAAAATTGCGTCCATAACTGCGAGGATCATAGCATTACTTAAAATCAATCCTGCTTTAAATAGACCCAGCAACAAAAAATGATTGCCATGGCAACAGCATGGTAGGTATCATTTTGTGTCTTGTTGACGTAGATGACGTAGAAGTTTGAACAACACCCATCCAATAGTTTTGGAGATATTCTCAGTGTTGTGATTTATTGCAGTCATGTGTACATGTTATTACGTCATCAATTTTTGAACAAAAACTTGAATATCTCTGTAACGAAAGACGATATTCCAAAATAGAAAACACCGTTCTTCATCATTTTGAAAGGTCTTTAAAGTGAGAAAAACGGTATGTTTTACTTCATAGGCACTTTAAATGGTTTTGTCTTTCTGTTCGTAGTTGATGTTGTTAAAAAAAAACAAAGAAACATGGGGGAAAAAAACAAACAATCATCGAACACTCACCCGCCGCCCCGGCCGAATAGTACTACTTTTAGTTCATAGTAATCAATTATCACTGCTGTGACAACAAAAGAAATCCCGAGAAGTCCACCCACACTGGCAAACACTCCTTTCCACTTGAATCTAAACGAAGAAAACAGAACAGTGCACGTTAAAGCGAGTTTGGTTTCAAGTGGAACTTTAAAACGAGGAACGAAAATTTCAAACAAGTCGATCACAGCACCAACAGCAGAACGGTCAGTAACTCCTTTCCAGCAATAACAGCTTATATTTCTCATGCCTATCCTGCTAAGCGTCGCTTGAAATAGCAGTCGAGGGCTAGTTTGTTCGATCCCTCTTCCCTGAGGATAGGTCTTCACAGATAGGCAAGTCTTGGAAAAGACTTTTGAGGTTTGTAGTCCTGGAAATATTGGGGGAAGTAGTTGTGGAAAGGATTTCTGCAGCCACGATAACCTAAGCTCAAGTCCACGACGGCGTAATTCATGTTTTGCCCTTATCAAGTTGTTGAAATGTCAGAGACGAGGCAAGTCAATGAAAGGCAAGTGAGGGGACCATTTGTTAATTTTGTCTCTAATCTACACCTCATATGCCTTTCATTTTGTTAAATTCTCACGCAAACCCAATAAATTGAGTTGACCTCAAAAGATACGAATTCTAAGCTCAGTTGTTAGAGCATCGCACTGACATCTTAGAGTTTCTGAGTTTGAATGTCATTGAAGTCCAAAGAATGTTCTGACTTTTTTTGGGAATAATTGCTTAAATTGCCTCGCTACGTGCAATGATTTTCCGTTCACTTCATTGCCGCATGTTAGCAGTTGTTGCATGGTAACACCTACCTTTTGACCAGAAATATGACCAAAGGACTGATGATGTAAAACTGCATGTCATTAGCGAGATACCACGACCAGCCAAGACACTGCAAACCACATCATAACTTACATTATCATCATCACAGTACATTAAACTCTACGCGATGGCAACCTTATGAACTGCAAACGTTAACCCCACCTGGGGTTAGAGGTTACTAAGGAGCAGTTCATTGGGAGTAAGAGAAAAGCAGAAATTTTTAGCACTTGCGACTATTGTGCAGTTTGATTTTCACCCGTCTTGGGTGATTTGTTTGACAATGGAATGGCCGGCGTAGCAAGCGTCTCCGTGGGGGAACACGATTTTTGACGTTCTGGTAACGCAAAATGCCACGCCCCATTTTTTGCACGACCAAAATCCACGGAAACGCTTGCTACGCTGGCTAATAATGGAATAGCTGTACAAAAACTCCACTAAAAATTATGAAGCATTCACAGATTTAACAGATGGGTCTACGTGTAGATTTGCATCACTTTGCATTCATCATATTTTGTTAAAAAGAAAATTTTTACACATCTTCTGTCTTCCGATACAAAGGAACCACAAGCGTATACCTTACCTCATTACCCGAATCCGTTGGATAAAAATTGTTGATGTACAGCAAATTTGTCCACCAGTACTTTTCACACAAGGTGCTATTCTGACTGGAAAACCAATATGGACCCTCACCAAGAAATGCGTACAAATTGGAGTAAAATAAAATCACAAACATGTAACTCGGTGTCAACCTAAGAAGAAGCATGGCACGCAATAAATAAGCAAATCAGTAGAACTCAAAGGAAATACATGTACTGAGGGGGACAGGAGCGGGGAAACGTGGCCAATTACTGTTTTGGGGTTTAGTTTGATTGTGTGATATGGAACCACCTGACATTTACGGCGATTTTCATGATTCTGCAGAATCTCACCTTCAAGCGCTGAGCGCCAAACTGGGTTTTGGCTCTCATCAATCAAATTTCTGAACATAGCCGGCCGCAGATCGACTCTGCCTTCGGAAAGTGACTTGGAGTTTCGCTTTGTTCACAGCTCGAATACCATTATGGTATCCTTTTAGAGGTTCTCCAGTACAAAGATTCGTACAGATTTCATCGTTTTTCCCAGCGTCGAGTTAGAAAGTACAAATGTACCGTGGGAACCAAAGATGCCGATTGATAGGTTGTCAATTGAGTTTGGCATCCGTGGTTTCGGGTAAACTCTTGGCTTGGTTTCGGAAGTTTTATTGATGGAAGCCAAAAGGCAGTTAGGTTGTTGGCGCTTGAAGACGAGATTCCGCAGAGATGTGAAAATCATAGTACGACAACCGTACTTATACAGATCCACGAAATCACAAAATCGCAATTTTAGTCTCATAGAAAAAGTCCCCGAAAGAAGGGACGTGGTTTCCGCAGAGACCATCAATATCCTTGCCTTCCAAGAGAACATGAAATTGCAACCTTCAACTGACATCTTTAATTTTCACTTTTTGTAAACACACTCATATATACAAGCATGACCTCCCAAATAGCCTCAGTTAGTCTTGCCTTTTGAGCGAAAATAATCACCTAATTCTAGTTAAGAGAAAAGTAAGGGAGGACGAGAATCGAAAGACTGAAAGGAACGAAAGCAACAAATGGGAAGAACATGCAAAACAATTGAGAGCTATGAATTGCACAGCTATGAATTTACACTAGTTACCTTAGTGAAAACTTCAAGGTTTAAAATAATTGTCGTTCAACAAAGAATACAAAAGGATATGAATGTTTTTTTTTGAATGAGTTCATGCATCGGTAAGTCTCAAACACAGATTGGTATCTTCTTCCACAGTTTCGCACCACTTTGTGAAAATACATTTTTTTGCAATTCAAGAATAGTTTACACGATCTTTTATCCTCTGATACTAAAGAACATTGCGTGAAATCTCTCACAAGAATAAATGAAAGCATACATCGTAAACACGTTTAATACCTCCAAAATCGATGAAAGTAGAACTTGAACAACGGAAGTTTCCCATCATTCTGTTCCATGCGACGGAAGGAAAGGTATGCCACAAGCAAACCACTAAAAAAAGGATGCCAATCAAAATTATTTTATGTTAATGAGACAACTTAATCTGTCGAAATATCGCACACAAATAGAGATCTCCAATGTCTCTTGTGGTTGACATATTGGCAGTCTGACTCCGCCAGTATGATGGTTGGTTATTCTATAAAGCAACCAGTATTCTCTATCTATGTCTCTACTATACCTAAACAAGACAGAGTGCAAATAAAATTTTTGTTGTAAAATTGTTCATTGCTTTTTGAAGACAAATGGCAAAAAAAGGAAAAAAAAGTCGCTTTAATATGAGCCTCTGGGTTTAACACGGCCGAAGCTTAACCCGGCTTCTGTGGCATGAAGCAACCGGGAGTAGCACTATTTCCCTGTAGACAGGATGCTAGCCATGGCAAGGTTACACACAGCATGTCCCTAGTATGTCCCTAGCACCCATCCTTACACGGAGGTGAGGAGACACATTGTAGAGCAAAGTTCCTTGTGCAAGGGGACAACATAGTGGTAGAACTAGTTAGGCTGCGAACCAGCGACCCTTAGGGTGGAAGTCCGGCGTGCCAACAGCACGGAGCCTCCACTCCAATTTGCTACGTGAAGAGTACAAGATATTTTCGACGCCTGAGGAAGCCAATGAACAAAACTTGACTGCAGCCATAATTTCCGTTTAACTCTCCATTCAATGACCAATGTTTACGTTGGAAAGGTCACTTCTTTTTTTCCTTTTTTTTTTACATTCCACAAGAAGCCTTTAGCGGAAAAGAAACTGAAAAGGAACGGAACGGTTTTGGCCTACAAAATCAAACTAAAATGGTCCTGCAATTCACGCTTGCTTCGACTAGTAAACTTTTAATGAAGCGACCAACACATTTACACGACTCTTGTACCTTAACACAAAGAAACTGTCGACAGCGAAGAAGGCATTAGAGATAGTGCCAAACGTAAACCGGTGAATAATGTTCAGCCCAAGGAGAATGTCATCTGAAGCAAAATAAGCAGGTTGATTGTTATCCAGGTCACAGATAAATTCTACAGAAATTACCCGTAGGCATGCAACAACGATATCTCAAGTTGATTGGATACATGTAGGTTATCAAGTCCTTTCAAATGCCAATTAATTCATTTGAATGCCAATTCAGCAACTTAAACATTTACCCAAAATTTTGAATTTTTACCCAGCTTGGCTTCCTGGGTTTCTCTCCCGAGCGAGAAGGAAAGGCAACTTATGCACGGAGCTCCTCGATGTCGTCCACAACTTTAGCTGACTAATAAAACTCCTAACAGGTTTAAAACCCGCTACAACCAGTTTGAATTTTAACGCCTGTGTAATGGCGGAAGAGTAGAGTAGAGGTGATTGCATTGATGTCACGTCGCGCACACTTGACAGAATATCGAAGAGATTCGTGCAGAGTTTTCCCTTCTCTCTCGCTAAAAGGAAATTATTATGAAGTTAACCTCTGCCAAGCAGGGTAGTTGAAGGCACGAATCAAAGGGTTCTAACTTCATGCTAACAATGAAGCAAACACTTGGACTGCGGGAAACTACGAACAAGACACCAGACTCTCTCGAAGTCGAGAGCATGTGTGCGTGGGGCGTGTTCTGCATGTTCCACTCAATATTCTCGAAAACAAAGGGAATGTTGAATCGATGTTCAATGAAAGTTAGAAAGTCTCAATTTTATTTAAAACGCTTTAAACAAGCTTTTGACATTTTCTACAATTTCAACGACTCTACATTTGCTTCAACCGTAAGTTGAATGTATGAGGTCAGCACATTCGGTCGCTAAGGTTCTTTCCATATTAGTAACGATCAGTGCTCATCCTAATCGTACTTGCAGCATGGGGAAGGTTTAAAGTTTTATGAGTTTAAGAAGAGAGGAGGTTTCATATATTTGACCATCGAAATAGAATGAAATTAACCTTGCAAAGATTATGACAGTTACTTGAAAAAGCTCAGCTGTTGCAAAGGAAGCTGGGAAAAAATCTTGGCTTAAACAGGCCTCAAACCCATGACCACGCAATAGTCCATTTTATCGTTCTGTGCTCAGTTACCAGGCCTTTGAATAAAGCGAGGCTGGAGTTGACCTTGTTTTGATTAAAACCTCACTGCTTTTCTTATGTAAATAGCAACTCGTTATCCTTCCAACAACATGATTTACATAAGAAAAGCTGCAATGAGAGTTGTATCAAAGCAAGGTCAACTCCAGCCTCGCTTTTATTCAAAGGCCTGCTAACTGAGCACAGAACTGTAAAATGGTTTATTGAACTCCACTTGCTCTACCAACTGAGCTATTATGCCCGTTGGCAGCTGCTAGTTTAACGGTCAATGAAATGGTTCTTAGAATATACAGTAACAAACTCATATAAGAACCTATGATTTCGGGGCTCCGGTTGATCAAGTTCTTATTCACCGGGTGCATAGTGGGAAATCAGCCTGAAAATGTTCTTAAAATTTGTTTCAGAAATACTATACATTATACTGGAGATTTAATTAACATACAATGTAAAACAAAAATACTATTACTAATATAAGTAAACATCAACGAATAAAAATTCAACACCAAGTTGTTAAGTAGCCCTTAACACTTTTTCACATGTTTTTACTGAGTTCTCTAGACCAACGGCCCCTCTCCTAGCCATAGTACTTTAATATGAGTTAGATTGCTTTTTTATTCTCCCACCCTCTTTCTTTTTATAAAAGTACAAGTTTTATTTATCAGGCTGAATTTGGTGACCAAATTTCAGTTTGATCTTCTTAATCCACTTGTTCTTATATGCGGGTGTTAGCTGCATAGTTTCTTACTGTGCCGTTAAGCGAGCGGGCTTCCCCACCCAACCCTCGTTTAAAGTGGGGTGTGGTGCATGTGAATACTGACTTTTCTGTTTCCATGTAGTTAAAGAAATGGAAAATGTGATGACAGTGACTGTTTAATCGAGTAACAAACAGTGCGTTGAACTTACTCAGTATTCCGCCTGTCACAATAGCACTGTATGTATGTCCCAAAATAATCCACCACAAGCTGAGAACACGCACTCCATTGACAGATGTGATAGCACCGGGCGGAACAGAGCAATCCATAATCTTACTGGTGTTACGTGTTATTGAGAAGCACAGTAGAAATCTGACAAAAAAACCTGTGGAAAATTAAAAGTAAAATGAAGTCCAACACAAGAAAAACAGTGTTCCAAGAAATAGAAATAACCATGCCAGGGGATTGTAAGAATCAACTAAACAAATGACGTTACACCTAAAAACAAAGTGTTGTTTGTTTCGATGACACAGAATAAACCAATTTTATGCAAAAAATATTTGGCTAAAAAATCTGTGCGAACAGGCGTTCGTCAAGCCAAATTTTAACAGTATTTTAGTAAAATACTGTTAACATTTAGCTTGACGAACGTCTGTGAGCACCACAAGTCTTCAAACGCAACTTGAACTTTAATTTCTACAAAAAACTTAAGAGAACTCCGTTACAGATCGATCAGTGACAAAAGAGCGCAAACTGGTAAGTAGAAACTGCTTACATATGGCGAAGATAAGACAAAGGTAAAAGAATGTTCATGTAATATTCTAATTGGGTCCTCAAAATAAACAGTCATAACAAAGTAATCGGTGTAAAGCGTATCTGTTACAGCACGAGTGTTCCTTCCTCAACAATTCTTCTCACTCGTAGGTGGAATAAGATGGCATCTGATCCATTCCAGACATCTGTCGTAATTTCCTGAACTGTTCATGATCCAAGCCTTTAGTGAGCATATCCGCAACCATTTCTTCTGTACGACAGCAGCTCAGTTCCACATTTCCATTCTCCACTTGTTCCCGGATGAAATGTTACTTGATTTCAATGTGCTTTGCTTGCCACTGAAACTGAGTGTTCTTGGCCAAGCAAATCTCTGATTGGTTGTGGCATCCAGATTGCCTTTTGCGCTGCACTCGCTAAGGCTATGTATTCGACGTCCGCAGTCGAGAGAGCCACACATGCCTGTTTCTTGCTTTTCCAGGTCCAGTTGATTGCTGCACCATTTAGCTGAAATATGTATACGGAAGTTGATTTGCGATCATCTAGGTATCCGGCCTAATCAGCATCCGAAAATCCTACACAATTCTTTAACTAATTCTTCTCATAAACAAGACCTAAGTACATTGTTCCAACCAAATAGCGCATGACACGTTTGACTGCTGTAGTGTATTGATTACCAGTAATACTACTGCAACAAGGACATGATCATGATCACCTTATGTGAAAGTACTGCATGCTATTCCATGATGTGAAAGTAATGTTACCATGTAGAAGTAGAATAATCTTTGTGGTACAATATAAGATAATTGTTCAGTGAATAAAGGACATTACATAAAAAGCAATAGAAGAGTGTGCATCTCTTCACTTATGACTACACCACACTGTCATTGGCGACGAGGATGAACACGTAACTGCAGATCCGCCAAACCCGGCAGAAAATCCAGACCAGCCAGAACCGGAAGAAAATCCACAACCGCCAGACCCGGCAGAAAATCTAGTACAGCCAGAACCAGCAGAAATTCCACGAGTAATGGAAGGGTCGTTGCCCGCACGCACCGCATTCAGCATCGATGCAGCAAATCTGTACAGTGAACGGAAACACTGGGTGATCGCGTTTGAAATTCATGCCATTGCCTCCGATCTAAGAAAGAAGGAGATGCGATTCAGAGAGCTACGATGCTGCACTGCCTTGGCCCCACAGCACAACGCATCTTCAATACGCTCCCTGGAGAACACAAGTCACTCGAAGAGGTGAAGGCTGCTCTCAGGGGATGCTTTGTGGCAGAGCGCTACAAGTTCAGGTCGCGAGCGAGCGAGTCGATAGACACGTACCTGACGAACCTCAGAGAGCTGGCAAAATCATGCGACTTCGGCACGCTAGAGGAGGAGATGATCCGGGAACAAATCGTCGACAAATGTTCCTCACGTACCTTGACGCGGCAACTCCTCCAACAAGACGATCTGGATCTCGCAAAGACGATCAAAATCGCAAAAAAAAAGTGCAGAACCGGCCGTACAAGAGGCGCGATTGCTGTCACAAGGCACCAAGGAAAACCCGATCCAGATCGACCACGTGCACGCTTCCCGAGGATTCCCAGCGAAACCGTTCACTTGTTACAGATGTGGTGGAACCGACGGACACACTCCTGACGAATTCTATGCAATCAAGTCCACGTGCAACATCTGCAAAAAAGTTGGACACTTGCAAGAGGTTTGTCGCTCAAAGCCCAAGGCTTCACATCCAACAACCCGGGACAAAAAGAGCCCTGCAAAGAAAGAAAAGAAAACTCCAACCATGAAGGTCCGCAGCATGAGATCCAAACCTGCTAATTGTCTTGAAGACAGCTCAAGTGACGAGAGCGAACCAGTACTCTCTTTGAACAATGTTGATAGTTCCATTACGGTACAAATGGACCAAAATGATAGTCGACATTGGTTGCAAGTACAACATAATATCCTCACAGTTATATAAATCACAATTTAGACATTGTGAACTGAATCAAACTCGCAGACGCTCTACTGCGTATGGACAGAAAGGACCGCTAAATAGTAATGGTTATTTTAATGCCACCATCAAAGCCAGCGATAAGACTATTAATACTAAGGTTTACGTAATAGAGGGTATAGTCCTGTTCCGGGACTCCCTCTTACCCCGCCCTGAAAATGGGCCTGGAACCCAGGCGGGAAAAGAGAGAGTCCTTTATTACTTGCAGGCGCATGCTCGGAATGACGCCAAATATGGTTTTTCCCCCAAAACTGGGGGAAAACCATATTTGGTAAAAGATTCCTTATTTGGGCATAGTTTATTCCGAGTGCTTTTACACTGGATACATGGGGATAATGTGAAAGGAAATTATAACGCCAAGTTTCTGGACACAATTGATCTCGCGTTTAAGAAATGCCACTTTTCCTTTATGCCTAAGGCGGAACAACTGCAAGCTATTCATGCAGTCGTTACCGGTAATGATGGTTTTGTTGTACTTGCAACAGGATTTGGCAAGTCTGTTTGCTACATGGTTGTTTCTTTAATATGTTTGCGATTTTCTTCGATCCGAGTCCGATGTTAATTGTAAATCAGTCCTTCTTATCGTGAGTCCCAGTCGTGGAAGATCATATGGATGACATATGAAAGTATGGAATTTCGTGCCTGAAACCCAACTGAACAGCTGCATGATGTTGGCGCAGCAAAATATCAAATTTTGATTTAATTTCCCTCGCGAGACGTCTTGAAACTTACAAATATACTGTATGTAGACTAATAAATCTGCTGGAACTCTCATTTATTGTTCATTACTTCTGTCGATCTAGTTATATGATAATTGCACTGATACCAGTGAACATACATTTGAGTTGCACAGTAATTATTGAAACTGTGATTGTCTCAGGAGTTTAGGCCTACCAATTTTTTTCAAAATCGGGGACAAATTGTTTGGATACCAAATATAAAACAGTCAAGTAAAAAATGTCGTAAATACTCTGTTTTATCAGGAATAATACACAAACACCGGTGACAAACAGATTTTTTTTTTTTGAGTAATTAGAGTAGAGTAATTTACTCAGACTATTAATTTTTCCTTAGAATAATTTTTCAAAGCACTTGTCGAATTAAATCTTTCTTTCCTTACAAGGACAGATGTAGGGCCGTGGCCAAATGGCTAAGGTTTTATGTAGTGCTGCCTTTTGAGACTGCAATGATTTTTATATCGGAAAAACTAAAAGTCGATTGCATGACAGAAAAACTGAGCATTATTCCTGATAAACATCGATTATTCGGACGTTAATTGTCACGATTTCGTAAATATTAATTAATAAGAATGAAAAATGCTTGTTAAAAGCGTGTGCCACCTTGCTTTTATTGTTGGTACTTAAAAGCACTTTCCTTCTGAAACTCATTGTTAGAGGTAAAGTACTGCAGTTAATATGAAATTCTGACTCCGAGCTGTTTTGTCGCTTAGTGAAATCCTATTCTATATTTACTAGATCAGCCTTTGCATCAATTTATTGCGATCCTCTCTCAGTCGTTACGTTTATTAGGCAATAATTTTCCAACATCACTGCGATCAGGGTTTGTTCTCCTCCTTTGGTTACGACGAGGTATAATTTAGATGTTCTCTTTCCTGACACTGCGAATCACACAGTAATTTTTATATACGATTTTTTGTCGGAGTTTCAAGGTTCCCTTTATTTACATATCTAGTCTGGCATTTAATGCAATATGATTGGCTCATTTCGAGCATGCGCCTGCAAGTAATACAGGACTCTCTCTTTTCCCGCCTGGGTTCCAGGTCCATTTTCAGGGCGGGGTAAGAGGGAGTCCCGCAACAGGACTATAGAGGGTAACGCGGAGTCATTACTGGGACGAGACTCTAGTTTCAAGTTAGCGATATTAACCAAAGTAAATTCAGTCGGTCAGACCAGCGATCAAAACGAGCTGGATTCTTTGCTCAAGGAGTACGATGATGTTTTCGAAGGTTTAGGAAAGGTCACTGATTTTGAGCATAAAATTACCATTGACCCAAAGGTCAAACCTGTCAGTCAGCACTTAAGGACGTTCGCGCGAAAATTTTTCAACATTGATTTTTTTCTGAAACTTTTACCACTGTAAGATGATGAGTTAGTTATGTCAGAAATGTAAAAAAAATTGGGGGGTCACCGACTTCGTTTTGGAGAGAACATGCCCGGAAAAACACCCAAAATGTGACAAAATCGGGCTTCGTTAGCGAATAAGGCCAGTGTCTGTAAACCCAAATATATTGCAATTAAATCTTTGAAGTGAAATCTTCTCTGCCAAATATTGTTTAAGTGGACTTATTAAGTGAATTTAGTCAACTGGTGAGGTTCCTTAAAGATCAAGTTCGCATTTAGCGACCACAGTTTCACGCGCCTTGCAGCCGCAAGATGGCAGGATTTGAAGTCCCGTGAGCAGAAATCTTGAAATTTTTTTAACTTCCCACATTGATTTTTTGTTCATTTTTGGACAACGTGGATATAATTGTAAATAAAATCCGTTTCTGGAAAGAAAAATTGGGGTCACCGAACGTCCAAGACCGTTAAATCCAGGCAAAGCTATAGCAATGGCCTTTTGCCCTACCATTTCTCATTTTATTACTTAGCGCGCGCGCTCGTGTATGACGTGGCGTGTGCATTTGCGTGCGCAGTAAGGATGCGCAGAAACAATTGGCGCGAACGTCCTTAAGAGGCTGTCTCTGTAAAAAGCGGTCCGGTCGATCTGGTTTGAAAAATAGATTTCGCTCATCTCTTGTGTGTTGCAAGACCTTCATGTGCTTATACTAAAACCACAATCCGCTTGATCGGATCTCTTTAATTATTGAAGTTTTGAGGGATTTTTGGTTCACCCGCTCGTACGCTTCTGGCGCCCTATATCGAGGCTTCAATTTAACCCAACTTTGAAGAACAATTTATCACGAACTAACAAAGCCTGAACAAAACAAAAACGATGGCCAGTTACTTCATGTCTTTTGAATACACAAAGGTGACTTTCATTAACATTGAGATTGAATGAAGCTACCAGCGAGACTTTAAAGGCACCCCTATCATAGAGCCTGATCAGCCACGCGAACACCGATCAACTTCAAACTTTCATTTATGAAAAAGTGAGACGGTCTTTTTCAATGAAACCAACGCAGCTGGAAAGTAAGTACCATACATAATGTCATTACGGAGAGAAACCTTGCGGCCCGTCCTTGATGGAATATTAGGGAGCTTTAGCAACGACAACGGCGACGGCATCGAGAACGTTACAAATTTGCATATTTAGTGGACAAAAACAATAGCTTTGCACGCTCTGCACGTGCGTTTTTCATTTTTGTTCATTTTTGTCCATTTCTTTGCCGTCGTCAGCAAAGCAACAACGTGAAATAACCAAGTTTGAGGTGTTATGGAGAACGTCAGCACTTGGAGATAAATTTTCATTTTTCCCCCTTAAATAAGCGCCGCTCGTAACGGTTTCATTCCTGAGGGACTGCTACACCTTTGTCACATTAAAAAGCTTGGAATAGTCGCGAAGTGATCGCAATAACGTGAATTTATGTTTTTACATGACGTTCTCGTTGCCGTTCCCGTTAGGGAGCTTTAGCAACGACAACGGCGACGGCATCGAGAACGTTACAAATTTGCATATTTAGTGGACAAAAACAATAGCTTTGCACGCTCTGCACGTGCGTTTTTCATTTTTGTTCATTTTTGTCCATTTCTTTGCCGTCGTCAGCAAAGCAACAACGTGAAATAACCAAGTTTGAGGTGTTATGGAGAACGTCAGCACTTGGAGATAAATTTTCATTTTTCCCCCCTAAATAAGCGCCGCTCGTAACGGTTTCATTCCTGAGGGACTGCTACACCTTTGTCACATTAAAAAGCTTGGAATAGTCGCGAAGTGATCGCAATAACGTGAATTTATGTTTTTACATGACGTTCTCGTTGCCGTTCCCGTCTTCGTTGCTAAAGCTCCCTATTAATAGCTCTCTGAAGTTGCCTAATTTCAGCGATCTCCAAGTTTTGGCTGCACATTGAAAGATTCGTTAACAGGGAGCGTTGCACCAACCTCGCAAGCAGATAGACCTACAATAACCCTAAATAAACGAAAAAGACATTTAAATGCATTACAGGTCAATTGAAGCGAGAATAAACCCTCTTTTAACGGCTTCAGCTTGGCTTACCTGTAACAGATAAATGCTTCAATTTCGCTCCATGATTTTACAAAAAAAAGGACGACCTCTGCTGCCCAAGCACTGAATCCGTGAAGGTGCAAATCAAGTTTAGGTATCTAAGTTGCCATTTCTCTGCCATTATCATTCTTACATCGAAGTTTTTCCTCGGCAAAACGGGGAACATCAGTGAAGATCGCCGCCATATTTACCTTGTTGGACAACCGCTGACCAAATTCAATTATAGCACTTGTGAGGTAAAGTTGACAGCCGCCGGGCCGCTGGGCCGTGGCGGGCCGTGGGCCGCGGGCCGCTGGTCCGCGGGCCTGCTTTTAGCAAAACCCCTCAGGCGAGTACAAAAATTTGATCCCTTGACGTTTAGTAGCTGTTTTATCTGCGAATTCAGCTTGTTTCAATGGTTTTGACATTAATTTAACGCCTTACTCTCTCAAGGTTCGTTCACACCTGAATCTGCATGCGGGAGGGGCCAGGTTTCCCCCAGAAAGAAAGGGGTTTTTCCCTGGCGGGCAGCAGGTGCGATTTTCTGGAGATCATACATTTTGCTTTGTGCCAGTATTTCAATAAATGGAACTGGCGTCATGGCCTTAGCAGCGAGGGCACATCAGGTTGTACCGCTTCTAATCGCATGCCAGCGGTCAGCTTCCTATTTCACCAGAATAAAGTTGTCTGAGTCGTTGAATTATTTGTTTGCAGGGAATAGGGGAACTCCTTATACTTATTCCCGAGAGCCTCGAGATATGATGCCTTTTGTTTAGGACTGAATTTTAATATAACGAAATCGGTCTATTCTCCGCGTTTTTTTTGGAAGAATTTACCAATTTTATTGAGAATTTTATCCCAAATATATCAAAATGTTCCCCCTGTACTAAGTAAAACCCTAAAAAATAGGGAAATAATAGGAATTTCTTGAAAACAATAGGAAGTACGCGAAGAAAATAGGAAAAAATAGGAACTTGACGCCCTGTTACAATGTAACATATTGTACTCAGACGGTCTGAAGTCAGGTTTGCAATACATGATATTAAAGAAGTTATCAGAGAAGCTGGAGTGACAGAATTGTAGGAGCAATTACTACCCACACGAGTCAGTTATTGTGGGAAGAAGAAGCGAGCAAGCCCATCAAATGACATGTACTATAGACTCTGCAATCCCTGAAACCGTCCCCCATTTGCTTTATGGGTGCTGGGCCCTGGCACAGAGTAAGTATTTGTGGAGACATAATGCAGCTCAGAAGATAGTGTTTCTGAAATTGTCAGAGATTTGGGGACAATAGAGAAAGATGACCTTGGTGTTCCCCTGTTTACCAGAAACCAAAATAAGAGAACGAGAATGCGGTTCAAGCATTCTGGGATGTTCCATTATTCGGAGAAGACACAGATTGAATTGAAAGCAAATTCTGTAGATGTTCAAATAATCAGCCATCACGAGAAAAGGGTTATCATGCTGGAAATGAGCTGCCCTTGGATTGGAGGCGTGAAAGAAAAGACAATGAGAAAACTTCCAGGTACAAATACTTACGATGGGAAGTTTAACAACAATATCATTGATATACGGTACAACATAACATTAAAATGGTCGTCCTTGGAGGATGGTCTGAAGAGATTGATGCATGGAGGGTGTAGTGAAGAAACTTGTGGGGAAGAGAGAAAATAGAGAAAGCAGTTATTTCAAGCACAGTAAACATTGCAATTTTAGAACATTTAAAGTCCACATATAAGAATCATACAAGAAAGACATTAATTTTAAGAAACAGATATTAGGTTAAATTTATTTAAGTAACATAATTTTACATAGTCATTTAAGTGTCTCAAGAAAGGCATAGCAATACTAGTATATCAACATTATAGCCAATTAGTATCGATATAATATTGTTAGGATATATTAAAGTTCTATAATTATAGGATTTAGTATCACCCAACTAGTGGACTAATGCAAATCCTGCATTTTGATTGGCTACGCTACTAGAGGACTATTATTAATAGTCCTCGAGTAGCGAAAAGCGTGACGCTTCCTTTCGTTTTATTCCCAAATAAATATTTCTTCAATTTGCATTTGCTTACTTTGTTATTGCCTTTTCTTTCCGACTAGTTGGGTGATACTAAAACAATTAGACCCTTCCCCCTCAAGGGCTAAGGGTCTAATTTTTAAATAGTATACGTTCGCTCTATAGTGAAGCAAGAATTACCTAAGACATGAAATTTAACAAGTACTTGCTGCATTCCACCTGACAATGAACTGAGGATGACGATCTCGGCCACCCTTCCGGATGTGGGCGGGGCGAGATGGCCTTGGTCCGTTCACAATGCAGGCCAAAAAAGGCCCACCTTCAACCGACAGGCTTTTCGACCATTTGTTTTTGTTATGGATATTCACATTGCTTATCGTAGAAATCTGATTGGATGAATTTCAGCTTTTGCAGGATCTTCATATATGAAAATTGTTCCACGGCTCTCAATGCCTGTTGGACCTGGAGGTGGGTCTTTAAGAGATAATGATATGAACGAAGAAATGAACAATAATTATAGGTCTGGATCAATTGATTGTTCCAATAGGATCGGAAGTGGGTTTATTAACAGTTAAGTGAGGAGGTGGACAGTAACGAGAAACAAAATATTGAAGAGAGTGAAGGTTTTGTAGAAACATCTGGGATAATTGAAAAAAGGATACAGAGTCGTTGAGGGAATTACGATCAGAGGAAAATGGGTCAAAAGAGAATGACATACAATACCGACAACGACTGGTGATTCAACAGACAAAACAAAATCCTGAACTGGAAGTGCCCAGGGTCAGATGGGGTATAGGGATACTGGTTGAAAAATGTTACATCATTACACTGAAGGATCTAGCGGTGTAAATGAATGGAATGATTAACAAAAGGTGGGTGATGAAGAAGGTATAACTGTTATTCCAGTAGATGTAGGGGCTTTGGGAGTGATAAGCGAATTTGAGAAGTATGATGATGATATTGCGATTGGTATGAGGATACATTTTATTGGAGATAGCAAGAATTTTGCGACTAGTATAGTGCTCGGATGTTGATCACCCTGGAAGATCATGTGGTACGTCTGACAGCAGGATGTTGTGATCAGTATTGTTAAACAAAGTACGTTGAGCTTGAGGTACATGTATCTGCCATGGACCCTACGTTTGTCACTTTGAGGGGAAACAGTCATAAGATCTCAGTTACTTTACCTCTTTCTTGTACACTGGGCTGTATTAAGTGAACATCAGAAACCAGCTCTGATTTGGAATCAGGCACGTTTGAGTGAAGCAATGGAGTATACTCATTATTCGCATCACCCCAATCCTGTCTTTCTTTAGATGGCAGATGACTTTCATTTCGAACATTTTCCAGTGTAAACCAAAATTTCCAAGTCTGTTGAATTAGGCACAAGTCGACCAAAGTTCCAACAAGACATAAATATGCTATGATGCCACAAATAACTCTACAAGATCAAAACAATGATCATTAGTAAAGAATGGTACCACGGAAAATAAAAGCTCTATTCACATGTTTTACACCTAAATGGGAAACTACACTACTTTTGGTTGAGGTTTTCTTGGTATGGAACAAGGGTGACAATGGCGCGCGCAGCAAAATATCCATATTAGGCCATATTAGTCGAGTAGAATCCCAACTATTCTGCGGGCTCTCCTTTCGTCAAATGACGTCCCCTTTTCTGTTGCTAAATCAGGCTATTGTGCAATTAGAAGGGACAGGGGTAAAGTAAAGAATTGTCGTCAGTTTTTATGTTTGAGAAAGAAGACCGTTGTGTACGCAGTCAATTCGCTTATTGACGTCACTTCGTCACATCGTATCTTTCATAATTCCGCTTCGCAATCTGTAATCACCTTTGGAAAACAAAACATTTCGACGAGTCTCAATAAACGAGGAGACGACTACACAAGAGAGAACGGCACAGAATTTGAGCACGTTGTCTGGTGTTATTGATCCGGTCCGAGTTTTGTCAATCCGATCCGATCCGGTTCGGTTCTATCCGATCCGATCCGGTCCAGTCCGGTCCGGTCCGGTCCGGTCCGATCCGGTCCGATCCAGCTTTTGCCAACGGCCCTTTACTAGCATGAAATTTGAAAAAACAAAGCATCATGTGTTTACAGTGAACTGCCTCGCAAGCGTACGACATTTTTATTTTCTTCGATCTTGGCCAAACGCGCAAGTCTTTACACTACCTGGAAGTATCCAGCTTCGCCATGTATGCTACCGAAGGTCTGCTTTTTATCAGCAGTTGCAGTAAATGCAGCTTTTTCGGTTGACCCTTAGCTGTGTGACGATGGAAGTAATTTTCGGTTTCGTGTTTGACAAAACTCGTCTTCCATATTTTTGAAACTGTAAGACCACTCATTTTGTACTTTAATCCTATGTCTCTAAAAAGTCCCTGGTAGAACTCTGTTGAAACATCTCCCCCTCCGTTCAACCATTACCCTGCGAGCAGAGGCCCTTCGATCTTCCTAGATAAGTCGGGAAGAGGAAGGGACCTCTGCCAGCCGGCTCGACTTTCTTTGATTTGCCGCTCATCCAAAGAAATGGATGAGTCAGTCCAGTTTCAACTTGCCAAACCTGTTTTTTTTTTATTTGTGCGCATGATCAATCGCCACGCGTCATCGATATTTTTTAAATTTACAACAGCGTGACAATTTTTAAACTGTCTAAATTCCCATGAGAATTTTTCCGTATGTCGGTTACAGAAGCTAGTTTACCAGAATTGAGAAACCTATTAATTTTTTCAGTAAAAATTAAAATGGCAATTTAAAAACTTGAACTATCTTGAGGAAATGATTCCTTGGTTGTCGTGTGTTTGCCAGAGTTGTTCGAAAATATCCGTTACTGTTTGTTTTGGTTTTGTGGTTTTGCGGTTACTAGTCAGGCGTGATTGACTCCCGAATACGTTACGTTTGAATTTTTAACGCATGCTCAACACGAAATGTCGAGCCGGCTGGCAGAGGTCCCTTCCTCTTCCCGACTTATCTAGGAAGATCGAAAGGCCTCTGCTCGCAGGGTACTCAACCATCAGTGACCACATATCATTTCCAAACGGTGAAACGTTCTTCGTACACATTCCTCTCATGCCGCGGTTTGTTTCTCTTATATTCTCCCACAGCCTCGCTCACATCAAGAATGACACGAATCCGGGCGCTCCAAATGGTCACGTGAGCAAGTCGAAATTCAAATGCGATCGATCATTTTTTGCGGGGTAAGCAGTT
>OX421447.1:33079103-33081603 GCA_949126865.1 Montipora capitata
TTTCTTCGATTTCCTGCTCTTGATCCCGTTGCTCGTCCCCAACGTGATTTCCCGCCAAAAAAACGCGGGTTGCCAAATGCAACGCTGCCACGCGGTTTCCCGCCAAGGAAAATTGCCGAACATTCTAGGGCTGTCCATAAGTTGCTCTGCCACTTTTGAGCAACTTTTCTGATTTCGAGCACCTTTTCGGATTTCGAGCAACTTTCTTCTGTTTTGAACAGGTTTCTTGCTTTTTAAAACATTTCACAACTTCAAAGCGCCTAGTAAAGTTCTGATATTGGACATTGGTTGCTTTCATCATGACATACCTTTTGCAAACAACATTTATACACTAGCTGACACTATCCCTGCTCTGGAGAATACGGCTAGTGGCTAGTGGCTGTGGTAGTTTTACATGCAAGGGTCAGCGGATATGGTAAAAAAATTCAAAGTGGTGGAGCTGAACGATAGTCCATGCTCGAGCACCCTGCTAGCAGAGCCTTTCTTTTGCTTGCTCGATTTTGGCGTTCTCGAGAAAGGCTCTGCATGAATCGAGTAAGATCTTCATTGAACATGCGCTGCATGTTGCCAGGATACAGTCTCGAACCCAAGCCTACTATGCCAGATCTCACCGCCATCTTGGTTTTTCATGGTACATCGGGTTCAATTATAACCATCGGTTTTGTCAAAAAACGGACGCTCGCACTGGAAAAACCGGTTTGACGAGAGAAAACAAGATTGACTAGTCCAGAAGTTCGGGCTGCGGCGGCTTCAAAGAGTTGATGCGATTCGGGCAGAGCCTACTTTTCTCCTCCTCAGTAAAGAAAAAGACGAAAGGAGGCTCTGCTCGCAGGGTGATGCTCGAGTGACCATGATGAATATTCAGATCGTCTAGAAATAGCAGCTAGACTAAGTGCTGGAGCTAGGTTGAGTACTCCAGAAAAAGCTGGTAATTCCCGGCAAAGAAAGGTGCAAACTAATCCAGAAGAAAAGAAGAGAAACGTGCGCGGTTCAGTCGATCCAAATGTGTCCTCGTGGGATAGAGTTACGGAATTCAAAGACCAGCGTCTAACCGTGGTGTCAGGAAATCTTAGATGTGACGCCTGCAAAGAAACTCTCTCAAAAAAGAAGAGCTCTGTCAAGAAGCATGTATCATCCGCGAAGCATATCAAATCACTGGAGAACATCAAGAAAACCAAGAAGAAAGATCAAAATATCAAGGATCTTCTAGGAAAAACACGTGGGGGAACAAAAGGATCAACATTACCTGAGGACATGAGACTCTATCGCTACGACGTTGTGGAACCTTTACTGAAGGCGGGTATTCCCCTTTCAAAAGTCGAAAGTCTGCGGCAATTTCTTGAAAAATATGTTCATCGCTTAACATCTCGCACCCATCTTGCGAAATTCATTTCCTTGATTCGTCAGAAGGAGATAGACTCCCTTAAATCAGAAATAGCTGCCCATAGCGCTTTTTCTGTAATCTGTGATGGGAGCACCAGGCTCGGAGAAGCGTTAGCAATTATTGTGCGCTTCATTGACAGCGAATAGCAAATACAGCAGAGGCTTGTCAAGTTAGAGATCCTAGCCAAGAGCATAAATGCAGAAGAGCTTGCTCAGAGATTAATTTAATGCCTGTCTGTAGTGTATGGAATTAAACCAAACCAGCTTCTAGCAGCAATGCGAGATGGCGCATCAGTAAACGGAGCTAGGTTGCGTCAAGTCAAGTTTTTCTTTCCCAACATTCTTAATGTGACATGTTTTTCTCGCACGATTGACAATGTTGGCAAGCACTTTGCATTTAGTGTCCTAGACACATTTTCTAGGTGTTGGAATGCAATGTTTTCTTTTAGTCCAGTTGCACTGCTTTTGTGGAAAACAAGAACTGGGACAGCGATGCAACTTCAGTCCAATACCAGATGGTGGAGCAAATGGGAAGTCCTGAATCAAGTGATGGAGCTTTTTGGCGATGTAGAGCGTTTCCTATAAAGGGAAAACGAAAACTCCTGTTTGTCGTGCGGGCCTGTTGGAGCTTTTTGATGACCCAGTCACTGCTAGAGACTTGAGCTTGCTGATATGATTGACTCTGGCAAGCACTTTGTTAAGGCCACTTACTATCTTGAAGGGGATGGTCCATTAGTATTTAGCTGCTATGAGCGTTTGTCAGCATTAGCCCATGCAATAGGTATTGAATCATATCCCAACACTGAGGCCAAAGCTCACGAACATTCACGTGGAAATATGGTGTTGTAAAACCAGTTGGTTGCTCAAGCGAAAGCATGTATCAACCCGGGCTACCGCTTTTACCAGCAGAAATTCAGCGTGCAATTGCATGATACAGTCCGTTCATTTACGTGTGAACGCTTATGCTGCCCAAGTGCTGCAAGTGCAGGCGCTACAGCCAACTTCAGCCTCAGTTCAGGAACTGAAGCAATTTAGTTCCATTACTGATGCACAAGTTGTACAGCTTGTGGAAGAGCTCCCCATCTGGCCTATCTGGCCATGGCTGATGGTGCAGTGA
>OX421447.1:33084103-33099103 GCA_949126865.1 Montipora capitata
GTTTGGTGCTATCCCAGTCTGCTTCGTGATGCGCACCTTGGCACGTTTGCGCCTGACTTGATGGAGCTTCAACCAGCTCCAAGTCCACTTCCACAATTTTAACATATGTTTCCGGCTGGAATAAGTGGCTTTCGTGGGCTACGTCCAAAATCGGCGTCCCAGTTTTTCCGGCGCATCCGCTCCACGTGGCTCTGCTTCCAACTGAGCTTTGCATATCAGCCATGAAGAAGGGAACGGGCATTTCCATGCTCGAGGCTGCCGAGTATTCGGTCGACTATTCGAGTATTAAGTCATGTCTCAAGGGCGCCAGAAGTAAGCTTGCTGGACCAGTCCAACCTACAGAACCCCTTAGCTTGGAGCTTGTAGCAAGGCTATGCGATGAGTATAATGACAGTGCTTCGATTCCCTTAGCGATTTGCGTTTCCTGGTCATTCTGTTGTTAGGATATGCTGGCTTTCTGCTTGTAGACGAGCTACAATTGTTGAAGGCTCACGACATAGTTCTGTTTTGTTTATCTACATTTCTAAGCGTAAAAATGATCAATATCGAGGGGATCACACAATCTTGTTAGCTAAATCAGGCAAATCTACATGTCCAGTATCGATTACTGCGAAGTTGCTTAAGTGTCTCGGAAGGTCCAGTCCCAACAGCCCTCTCATTAGACGCATAGTTAAGTCAAAGAACATTTTCATGCGTCACTAGGCATTTCGTCGTCTAGGATAGAGGAGTTTAAGAGTCATATCCAGCCTTCGTTGAGGATCTCGATAAATTTAGCATGCATAGCTTGAAGTCCGGAGCAGCCTCAAACCCAAGCTTGATAGATAGGCATGCTGGTTGGCGATATGCCTTGAGTAAACATAGATATGTCAAGTATTCCGACGAAGATTTGTTAGGCGTTTCCAAATCTCTTGGGCGTGGTTTATAATTCCTGTCGGGGGAATTGAAGGTTGCCTTGGCCCCGACCCAGATTTCCTAAGATTTCTCCTCTAGGGGTTTTTTGGTTAGGTTTTTTCTGGCCTCCCAGACGCCTTCAGAAATTATTTCCAGTTTTTCACATTGTAGTCTTCCGCAGATTTCATCATCTTTTGTTATGTAGAGTCAAATCAATAAAGTCAATAGAGTCAAATCAATAAAGATCAACAAGACGTCGTTCGACCGACCTATATCAATGCAATGTTCTCCAGAAATTGGTGTTTTAGTCAGTTTGCGTATGTATGTTAATTATTTGGCTAGTGCAGAATACTTATGTCAGCATAATTTCAATCATACATTTGTTTTATTCCAACTATTTTGTAATATATGTACTCCCTGCCATTTTAATCTAATAGAGAAGATATCGTTTTGTGTTCCTGTGGCGTTCCATTTCGCGTTCTACTGGCGTACCCTGTTAGGTTACTTTCTGTCTGGTACTGTAGCTTTAATGAATGTTTAGTATTCTTTCTGTATTTCAGGACGTTTCATTTCGTTTCGTATCGCAAATTAGTGTGAGCCCTTTTTTAGAAAAAAAAGTGTTTTCCTGTTCTGGAAAAAAGAAAATTACGTTTCGATGAAATAAAGATAAACTTAAAGAGATTTTTGTTATTTATAATAAAATAACAAATTGACTAAATGCATAATATAATAAGCTATTATTTTTACAATGATAATTTCATTTCATCATACTGTCTACATCAGAGGGATCGATTATAAAATCATATTGCCTAAATTAAATTGATTTTCAATGATAGAAAATGATGTGGGTGGGTGTCTTTGATCCCATTCATGGGTTAAGAAAAATCCAAATGCCCCGCTTTCATTCTTCCCTGGATCCAGAGTGCATAACATTTTATTTAATGTTTTTTTTCCTTTAAATTGGTGTCCAAGAAAAGTGAAGTAAATTGTTCATCCGAAATCGTCTTTTCTAAGGTGAAAAAGCTCCTCAACATGCTTTGGGACACTTTTCAGCAAAAAAGAGGGAGACCATATTTTGCCCCTTCCCGGAGTCAATGGGTTAAGGTTAGGGTTAGTCACAGTCCACTGTTCCACATGGCATAACTCAGTTCATAGCACAAATATCAAAAAAATTCTCTCACTTAACTTTTGGCAATATCTTTTAAATATTACATTTTAATCTAAAGGTAGCTAATTGAGCTGACATTGCATTGTGCCACATACCTTCAATAAGCTCATTAACAAGCAGAGGGATATCTGTTTCATTACAAGCAAGAGGTGCACACAGACCCCATGTAATGGGCAATGACTGAAATTAAGGACATGAAATTGGTTGTTAATGGTGTCCAGTAACGGTATTGAAAGACGTGTGACTGATTACAAATTAAGCATCCATCAAAAGTGGAAAAGCTACCAGTTGCTGTTGAACTTTCATCATTATCAAGATGAATGCATGACTATTAAGCTGTGGTTCCAATTGCAACGGTTACAGTGCATGCAATATATTATTTTACTGTACCTGCATTGCTGTAATTTCATAATCAACTCCAAGGGCCAGACAATATTGTGCATCAGAAATATTCTTACATACATCATATGACCCAAGCCACAAAACATTTCCTGCTGTCAGTCCACTGGGTGGTTTTCCAATTGCATCAATATCTAGACAGCAAAAATTAACTTATTAATAAAAATGCAAAAGCCTTTGTTGGTTCACTTCATTCTGCGATTTAAACTACAGATAATGGTTAAACATTCCAAACAATATGTTTGACTCTTGACTATTATTGGTAATGATCTGTAATAATCCAAAGGGAATAAGTTAACTCCTGGTCAATTTCGCCGAGCCAAGAAATTAATTTCTGATGTGCTTTATGACATGGAGGAGAAAGATGGCATTGAGCAAGCAGGCTTGCCCTCGTAGTTTTCCTCAACATACAACTGTTGGTTATGTTGAAAACTATGGGAGACCAGCCAGTGCAAGTTCTGCCAGTAGTAATCACCCAGTCAGCCTTTGAATGCTACAGATCAGTTTCGCTCATACTCTCCTCTGGCATTTCAAAATAATGAAGGAAGAAGTTATCATGACCTTGGGTGAACATGCCAGTAAATGTATACGCCTAGCACAGTGTTTATTCCCATTCCCTTCCTTTGTTAAGGCTTGTTGAAACAAAGAGAGAATTGAAGTTCATTAAATCCTTTCTTGAGGTACTTGTTTTTGATTCAGTTGAGCTGCCAGATAACACAAATTTTAGGACGTTTTTCATGTATCACTGAGCATTGCCTGATTGTGAACATCTTGACATACTTTGCAGTCAATCTCAGATGTTTAATTTCCATTGTTTCTGATCATGAATAAGAGACGAGGATGTTAAAAACCAACCTAGGTTGAATTCAATTTGCCGTTTATTCCATTTTAAAATATAACAAAATTTTCACATTGTAACTTAGGCACTGCTAATCTGTTTTCAAATGGGTTGTCCCAGATTGCAGAAGTGAAACTGAGGATTTGTTGGTCTTTTAAACTTTTGTCATTGCTTTAATAAATGTTTGGTTTTTTGAATCCACCATTTAATTTTCCTAGAAACAGACGCGGAAACCCTTGATGAATTTTAACCTCACAGTCCTTAAAATGCAACGTTTCTTCAACTACATGTACCCTTCTCCCTCCCCTTTCAAACAACTTACAAGGACTTAACTATGCAAACATTCCTTCTGAAAACACAACACTATTAACATTGAACTCATTTTGACAAACTGTGCATGGAAATGGTGTCAAAACATAGTCATTAAAACTGATCGAAGGAACGTCTTAATTGTAGCGTGTTATTAAGCATGATCAATGCCATGCTTCTTGTGACTAAACACCGCATCCGTTTTGCTGTGGACAGTTCTGTTTTGTCTACGGTTACAGTAGAAATTGTGTTTAAACGGTACTTTAAGCTAAAGAGCCAATTTTTTAATTTAGGGTCTTAACACTTGTGGCCAATGAATGCCAGTTTTCTCTACTTTTGGTGAAGAAAGTGAAGCTCTATGTTAGGTCATCAAGCTGACAGTGCAAGGAGTACCACATTTTAGCCACAAGCTGTAACTTCAGTGACTATATCACTTGCTTGCAAGTGTATTGAAATTCAGTTTACGGTCCACACATTCTTCGCTGCCATTCAACATCTCCGTCGTCACTAAACCACCGTGTGAACTCCTGACGCATTTCTTTAGCTTCACTGGTGTATACGTAGTTGTGAACCAAAGCTGGCTGCAATGGCAGCAGAGACTCGGGAAGAAGATCATCTCTCCAAGACCCGGGAAAAAGCTCCCGTGTATTCGGATCTTCTCTGTCGATCAGTGTCGGAGAACAGTAGACGCTGCGACTTGCTCTATCGTTTCGTAGCCAGTTATGAAGCGTAAGTATAGCCATAGTGATTTGCTGCACCTTTTCGGGTTGCAGCAAAAAGGGAGCCCGAAAACTACGCCATCTATTTCCCAGAATACCGAGAATGTTCTCAGATATTCTTCGCCCTCTCGAAATGCGGTAGTTGGCTATCCTTTCCTCGACCGTCAGATGTCTTCTTGGGTAGGGCTTAAGTGTTTGGACAAAGGGAAGGCTTTGCAGCCCCTGGCAGTGGGCGAAGGGAAGGTACATTCAAAGGGTTGTCACAGCTCTCCAGGGCTTTCTTTAGAGAGCAACGATGCCATGTATGGCCGTCTGGGATTCGTCCGTTTGTCCCTACATCGACTAATAGACACTCATACTCTGATCCAGCCATAACCAATGCTATTATGCTCTCGTTTCCTTTATAGTCATGAAAATGAGATCCCGCGCAGGCTGCGGCTTTTGGATAAGGATCCTTTTCCCGTCAATTTGCTCCAATAATGTTTGGAATCATGTTCCACTTGGAGTAAAATAACTGCGCAATTTCATTCCATTTATCACTTGTATTTGGTGTTTTCAAATACTCTTTTCCGAAGACACTATAAATAGCGACGCAAACCTCCATCACAATACAAGATATTGTAATCGTACCGATTCGAAACTGAAAGGATAGTGACTGGAATGTTTCACCGGTTGCAAGGTACCTGATTGCAAGGGCTACTCTCGCTTGGTTGTATAGATTCTCTCATACATGTTTCCTGTTTCTTTATGAACGGTGCAACTGCTTCTACCAAAGCGGCGAATTTAGCGTGCGGCATCCTCATGTATTCAGCAAAACCAGGCGTGTCTTCAACTGCCAACTGTTACGTTTGAAAATCGTATGATAAGCTCCCCGTTCGGTACGTCGCAGTAGCCATTGCCGGCACCAGACTTGTCGTTTCAGCATCATAGGAGCTGGCTAAACTTCAGAATACCCGGCCACTTATTTGCATTTCATTTGAATAAGAATAGGCTCTATTGTATTAAGTCTCGTTCTTCAAAAGATGCCGCATAGGGGAAACAATAGTGGTTAGCTGTGGCCGGGTATTCTGAAGTTGCTCCTAGGAGCTTCATCATCGAGCAGCATCATCAAAACAACAACTAGTTTTCGGTTTCTATCCAAGTCATTCCAATTACTAGCGTGAGCACGGACTACTCTGTGAACGGCCGACATCTTTTTTCCAAATGCACTACCGCAAAGCAAGCTGGATCTTGTGTTTGATTGGCTCAATAGACCTCTTTAGCTTGTACGTTTTGTTTTCCCAGTTCAGACCACGTGACGTTCTCAAGGGAATTTTCCTTTTGTTTTTTCATAAGTTATGCGTACATATTCACGTGCATAGGACGACATTTGAAAGAAAGTTTTCCCTAGAGTAACATCACATGGTCTGAAATGGGAAAACAAAATGTACAAGCTGTAATGGACTCGTTCAAAAGCAAGAGGCTACAAACTTTCCAGATTCTAATTCACGGTATAAAATCCGGATAAAGAAACTGCAAGTACTACGCACTTTTTGCAGTGAATCGAAAATTGGGAAATTTCTTCCTCTTGGGAGAGGATAGGGCTCTAATAAGTAACATTAGAACTGTAAAGAGATAAGCTTGAAAAAGTTCCCACAAGAATCCACATTTTCGTGATGTTGGTGCATATTGTATGGAGTCACAATAGAGCTGTCAAGGATGAGCTTGAAGCGAGTACCTGTTACTTATTACTACGAGACGTATCGGGTTTGACAAATGCGTAACAACCAGGGGCAACCAACGTCAATTTTTGGAAAATATCTGTTCGGAACACGATTTGAGATCTAGAATTTTCGGAACATTTGTTGTAAAATGTCTTGTTTGCCTGCCTCTCCTAGGATTTTCGAACATCTGAAAAATGGTATAATTGCCCATTTTTAACGGATTTTTACCCTACAAAGGTCACCTAGAATTTTCGGGAGCCTTTTTTCTGGCTAAAAGTTTCGAAAAGGTAAGTTTTGATCCCTACAATTTTCGGATCACTAGCCTTTCAGCTAGGAAATCCGAACAGATGAAAACTTTTTAGGGGATAAAAATATGCCTATATCTACCGTTTAAATACTAAAATACGTTTAACAATGCTATATATAAGTGGTTTTGAACTATATTCTCGTTGGGTGCCCCTGAACTATGATATGTAAATACTACAAACTACTGCCTAAAATAAACAATATCACAGAAGTTCATTCTCCTTTTAATTTTTTTTTCCTTTCGGGAGTAATACAGATTACCAAGCATGATTATAATTCGCAGAAGAAAATCTTCATAACAGATGTAATTTAATACTACACACTTTTTACATTCGCTCAAATTGCAACTACGTGTCCACAGGCGTGACAAAAACATATTCTGCCGGCAAATCAAAATTCAACGTTTTGACACTCCAACTTCACAGTTTACCCACCCACTTGGAAACGTTTTGGCGCCAGTTACGCAAATGATCGTTACTGATTTATTTGTCGTTTGGAAAGACATGGCTTTTACAGTAAATAAACTAGGTAGGAATTTCAAGCAAGGTGTTCAAAACTGCAAAATTAAAGACAAAATACCCGTACGTGTTGCTGACTTTGCTTCCTGTGAAGCGTTTGCGGAGTGGCGCCAAAACTTTCCAAAGTTGGCGGGTAACCTTTGAAGTTTGATTGTCAAACCTTTGAATTTTGACTGGCCGGCAGAACACGTTTTTGTAAAGCGTGTGGACAGGTAGTTGCGAGCGACGATATTTTGTTCCAGAATGAAGTTCGCACGCTTATATGATCTTTGCGATTTTTCGCAAAAATCGTTACAATCGCAAAAAATCGCGAGTCTTGTCGCGGTCTCGTCTTCTCTATCTTTTCACTTTTTACGATTTTTAATTTTTAATTTTTGCAAAATTTGCAATTTTCGCAAATTAAAAGTCATTAAAATCGCAGAAATCGCGAGTCTTGTCGAGGACTTGTCTTCTCTATCTCTCCAGTTTCGTACAATTTTGCGCTTTAATCGCAAAATTAGCAATTTTCGCAAAAATCGCAAAAAAAAAAAGACTTGCCTTCTCTATCCTTTCAGTTTTCTTACGATTTTTGCAATATTTCGCAAAATTCGCAATTTTCGCAATTGCATGCAAATCTGGTTCTATCGAACCCGCCGAACCTCCTTAGCTCTGCCAACCTCGTTCCCAGGGCTTTTCTCCGCCAAGGAGGGGCCCCCAAAGATAGGGAAAAGCCCTAAACGAAGTTTTAGATCCGCCCCAGCAAGGTTTAACTGAGAGTTGACTAATGACATAAACAATTAACCTTAGTGTTTATACCATCCACTTACAATACACAAATCACTTCCATCTGAAGATGCCTTCCACTCAGGTTGTCGAAACGTCAGTCAATGTCATCCGTTTTGTCATCCTAAACAGTCCTTCTCGGGATTACAGTCACCCAGATGATCGTACTTCACTTAATTATGATAATTATGACTGCTGGGTTCAAGCCATTTACGATCTGGCTTTACGATCTGGCTACGATCGAGCCTGGTTTCCATATGATCGGAATGATTATGGAAACAGTACCCAGACGATCGCTAACGACCGGGACGTCGATCGCTTGGAGTTCTATCCCGACGATCGAGGTTGTCTCAGTCGCCCAGGTATAGTCAGCGATCGCCTGGATGGTGTTTCCATAATATAAGACGATCTCGATCGTTGGCGGTAGAACAATTCTATGCAAGCGATCGAGGTCGTCTGAGTCGCCCAGCGTACTGTTTCCATATAATCGCCCCGATCGCCTCTGAACATTATTTGAAACGACTGGGGCGATCGGGACGATTCAGATGATCATATGGAAATCAGGCTTATAGGATCTTCGTTTCGGACATAAAAATTGGACATTTCATCTAATTACCTACATTTTTGGACATTTAAGTGGCCCCTTCCCATTGAGGATATTAGAAACCTTGTTTTTTTGTCAGCATCCTTTGATATTCGATAAGTTGGCAATGTTTGAAAAATTGAATGAAGGCTCCTTTGAACAAATATCTGAATTGGTTCGGGCGAAATGTGTTCATGACCAAGAGCTGAGCCTACTTAAATGTTATAGGGTTGACCTCTTGTTTCCTTATCATGATGTACTTTCTTTTTCTTTGAACTGGGATTCCAACATTTTGGCAAATGAATTTGATTGCCATCGATGCTCAGGCCTAATTTAGTGCAGGTAATCACGTTTTAATTTTTAGAATAAATGAGTGGGCTCCTTCAATTTTTGACAAAAAAATTGTTTCAAATTGTATGAGAAACTATTGGAAGTCAGCTCATTGGTATTATTCAGAAGCAACTGATCACCTGCGTATCATCAATCACATATCCAGAGAGCTCACTTGCATTTGATTGGCTCTATGTGACTTTCTTTCATCACTAGCCGATCAAAATGTTTGGTTTCTTACCCTTTTAGCAATGAATTAAGCTTACTTCTTTTCTGATTGAATTGCCTCTCTTTTTTCGCGAAAACTGCATTTCCTTTGGCCAATCGGAATTAAGACATTTTCCACGCGTATTAGTTTTTCCAAAAAACTTGCAATACTTCACTGATTCGGCTGACATTCTATTCTTCAGCACATGGTAGGCGTGAGTGCAGTTGTACCAAATTTTACAGGCTTTTACATGCTAAACCAAGAGTGTGCATGCATTTGCTTATCAATTATCATACTCAGAGGCTACTTCGTAAGTTTTGCCAGGCATATTTACAGTCGGATAACTAGAGACATTTCAGCAGTAGGTAACATTAACACTGAAAAACACATTGTACTTACACTGGAAAACATCGAACGCATCCAGGCCAATGAAAGCTTTCAAACATTTCTCAGACATGCGATCGACAGAATCCGGGGTTGTTTCCTTTGGAAAGACCGGTGAAACAAACCGATCCGTTTTTGAATCAAGGCCAGTGAATTGCCGCCGAATAACGCTTGGAGGAAGCGATCTTGTCGACTCAATGACCAAAAAGAGGGAAAAAGTAACAAAATGAAGCTTAGACATCTTAGTACGCAGCTTTGCTAAAAAAGAACCAAAGTTAGTTTTCGTGATTGTCACACGACCTAATTCTCCTTGTCTGGGGTACCCCTACCGGTAGGGGCAGGTTAAAAAAAGTTTACGTAAGCTTTTGGATATAGTTCGCGGCATAGTTTGCGTTCAGTCATGCAAAAAAAAAAATTTTACCAATCTCAGAAGGAGTGTTTCACATGACTGATTTCATACAGCGGCCTATTTTGATTTCTTATTTTGGGTGTCGCAAAATGGTGAAGGGAATAGTCTGGAAGGGCGACGGCTGTAGATGATAAAGCACATATGAGGTGATTTCATTGTGGGGAGCTTCATGTACAAAATTTGGTGTCCGTATTTTGATGACAATTTGTCCGTGTATCACAGACTGGCCCCAAACAAGAAAAAGTTCGCACATGGGAAGACACTACCCCTGATGCTCACCTATCCCTACAGCTGAGAAACTCATAAGTCACGTGGTTGAACCGGTGTTTGCAATGTCATCAAGGACTGAAGGAGGCAGTTTCTACGTTGTAAAGAAACTGTGGACAAGTCGAGCTGAGTTACTGCGATGTCTTGGCTTCATTTTGTGGCTTTACTTCTCTTTTTTCTCACTGAGCCGACAAGATCGCTGCCCCCGAGCGCGATCCGGGAATTCGGTGGCGTCAATTCAAAAGTGGATCAATTTGCTTTGCCCATCTCACTAAACAGAACTATATCGAACCTTGATGCCATCTCTGAAGCTTGTTCGAAATCCTTGTTTGACCTGAAACTATCCGTCATTTCTCAGTGTAAGTGCATTATTTATGTCAGTGTTTTTCAGTGCGTACAGTGTCCCATTGTGTTATCTCTTTGGGTCCCTGTGTAGTATGTAAGGTTCCCTGGCACCTAAATCTTTGATATTTAGTACTGCAAGTGATGAAAGCATGAAAATTCCCTTGTTCTAGCTTATCTCGCTCATTAAAGAAGCCAGCTGCTCGATATCTGTTGAAATGAGCTAAGATCAAAGAAGTTTAATTGATTTTTCGCAAAACACAGTTTCACGCGTGATCGTGACAGTTCGCAATTGCTTTATCCGTGAATCGGATGATCACTCTACACATGTATATCGAAAAGGGATAAAGGAAAGCATTACGATATATTTATAGGGGTGAAGTCACCATCATGTGCCTTTGTGCTCACATTAGCTTAAAACCACTTTACAGTGCATCCACATTTTCTATTAAAGATGTCTATATTAATAGTAGTGGCCCGTGTACTACCATTCGACCAAAATGCTCGGAAATTCCAGTACAGAATCAAATGGAACGGAATGTTTCCAAAAATTCGTTTTGAAAATTTCGGTCAACCTCTGGAGGATGTCCTTTTTCTTGAAAATTTGGAAATTCCGGAAATCTCTGTTCCATACATTCTCTTCATGCTGCACTTGTAAAGACAAGAGGACTGACTTATCCATTTCTTTGGATGGGCGGCAAATCAAAGAATGTTTGTGCGGTTGACAGAGTCTTCTTTCCTCTTCTCTGCGGGTTAGTGTGTTAGGTGACGTCTCTTCTGCATGCATAAAACTATTGTCAGTACGTACATTGCATTACGTCAATTCTATAAAATCTATTGTCTGTAGGTATGACGTAAGAGAAACAGAGGAGTATCAAGTATTTATGAGTCAATAAAGCATTGAGTTATGAGTCAATGAGTTAGTGCAGTTACCCTAACCCATAAAATTTCAGAGAGTGCTTAGGCCTAATCACTGAAATGAGGGCTTAGGCTTAATCAATAAATTATTGCTATTGACTGTGAGTCTCATTGACTCATGACTCATTGACTCATTGACCATTTGACTCATAAATCATGGGACCTCGAAACAGAGCAAGCAAGAATAAATAGCTGTGTGCTTATAGCCAAACAAAATCGAGCTGGTGACACCAATGAATAATTATAATACGTTTTAGAAGAACACAGTGGAGTATGTTAACAATGTTATTTTGACTATTTCTTGTGTCCGAGGAGTGGGGAATTTGACCTTTGCCTAACTGGGGTGGGGAAATCTAGTTTGGATGTGTGAGTGAAATTTTCGGAATGTCGCACCAGCATTTTTGGTCAATGCAAGCACTCTATGGCTTCTGCTTTTACGTAGACCAATTGCAGCGCACTTTCAAACCCTTGAAGTGTACTTTGGACCACGACCTTTCTCCATCGTTTCTGTCATATTCAAATTTCAATAATTTTGCCGTAGATCGTTGTTGCACAGGTGAACATTTATTGGAGTGGCGCGTGCAATAACTTTCTCAATATCCACGTTGAGTGAGGACAATGTGCGAGCCATGGCTGCGAGTCATGCAAGCCAACATGGCGAGCAATGCGAGTTTCAGTTATTGAAAGCTAACCGTTTTAAAGTGGGTGCTTAGACTTAAATTAATACTGTTTTTCAGTGCTATTTGAAATGGGTGTTAATTTACATGTTGATTAAATGCAAGAATTGCATGGCTTGCATGGTATTATGCTATTTTTCATACTGGCTAATTTACATTAGTTCCTTTGCAGTCTTCCTTGATACTTTTTCTTGTTAATGTAGTGAAAGTTGTTTCTTTCTTCTTCTATTTGTGTGGTAAATAAACTTGAATACTATTTCTAAACAAATTTGTACATTTGACTTTTAGATGTTGATGCAATAGGGAAACCTGCAAGTGGACTCACTGCAGGAAACTTTGTATGGCTTGGATCATATGCTGTGTGTCAAAATATTACCAATTCCCAATATTGCCTGGCCTCCAATGTCTATTTTAAAATTTCACCAAAGCAGGTAAATGCAAAATATTCTTACATTAAAGCAAAAAAAAAAAAAGGTTTAACACCATGCTGTATTTTTAGTCAGTGTTTCTTTGATGATAATGCATGGTGTAGCCACACTCGAGGACACTTACAGGATACACTGTAACTGACCATCTCCCAGATCACTATACAGCTCAGATGGTAGAGCAGTGCAGCACCACATAAATTTTGCTCTCAGTCATGGATTTGAATTGCATTGAAGCCTAGGTTTTTTCAGCTTTCCTGTACTGTGCAACTACCGGTACTTAAATTTCTCTCACTTAATAGCAATGATTAGTCTTGATTAATTTCTTCTAAAACAGGATGTACATGTACAGTACCGTGCAAAAGTAAGTTGACAGTCTCGACTCGATCCTCGGGAGAATCGAGGACCGAGTCAAGGATCGACTCGAAATCAAACTCGAGCCTCGACACTCGATTCTCGCAAAATCACCGACGGGAAACATTGTCAATTATTCATACTTGATTCAACTTTCGCAAAAGCATTACTCAATAAAATAACAACAGGAACTGTTTAATAAGAAAACAAGATAGCGGCTATCGTTCCTGTGAGTCCTCTCTTGAAAACTACAATCTTATGTCGTGGATTAAAATATACATGTAAGCAAACCAGTGAGCTTTATTACGCAATGGATTTTATCGTGAATCAAATGTAAATTTCCATTGTAAACACGCCTGGAAAACTCCGTGCATTAGTCATTTATTAATACTACATGTAGTTGTAGTATTAACAGTTTTTTTAATCTTTTTTTTCTCTAAAAGATGCAGTTTGTAAAAAAAAAACTGAGGAGCTAAAGCTAGCTCATTGATGATGAAATAGATACTAAGGAAAAAACAAAGGAGATTGCTATGAAATAATTATTTCTCCACATACACTAGTTAAGTCACTTTTACTTAATTGCTAACTTGTTCTGAAGGAATATTGAATGTGAAATTTCCATGTTTTTTTTTTGTTTACAATGTAACCCTGCAAAACTCCTGGAATTTTAAATACAATAGTCCATTTTACAGTTGTGTGCTTACAGTGTAGTTACCTGGCCTATGAATGAAAGTGCAGCTGGAGTTGACCTAATGTTTTGATAGAAACCGCACTGCTTTTCTTATGTTTCTTATGTTTTAAGATAGGGGATTTAACAAAGGTTGACAAATTCTTTTACCTTTTGAAGTCAATTGTGACCTTCCACGGGAAAACGTACACTAACGCTAAACCGTTAAATTGACCGAAGCGTTAGATATCCGTTAGTCATCCGTTAGAAGTTTACATGAAACCGTCAGAGCGTCAACTTCATCCGTTAGAACAGGGCGGAAAGAGACCGGGCGGTGAAACGAGCGGGTCCGAGCAAAAAGGTGTGATGCAGTAGACTGGGGTCTACTAAAAAGCCTTTTCAAAATGGCGGCAAGTGTTGAGATCGGTGACTCACTCGAAGAATTGGAAGAATTGTTTTTACAGGACATCACAGACGACTTTTTTTATTTGAACGAGAAAAAAAATTCTTCAGATGTTCCAGACACATAGCTGATGTTAATGTAACAAACATTTTCCCTCTGTTCTTGATTGGTTCTCTCCTATGACCTATGGTCTTTAGGTAAATCCAATTGTTTTGATTGGTAAATCCAAGTGTTTGCTTTCTTGTTCACTTTGCCATACAAGCCATTTCCATGGAAAAGGTTATAAGTCATGGTTTTTTTTTACATTTTGTTTATATTCTGGTGAGTATTTTCACGAATCATGCTGTGTGTTGAAGAACCCAAAAGGCACATCAAAATACAAGTAACAACTTGGAAATATTAAGCTCTTACTAACCGAGCTGGAGGGCCATACTGTGGAATATTGGTTGAACATTGTGGAACTAATGATGGAGCGCAGCGAGGTCCATACAAAAATGACCAAGGTGCAGTATTCCTCAGTATGGCTTTGGCAAGCTTAGTTAGAAAGTAGTTTATCATATGGTACTCTGTTCTTGATTGGTTCTCTCCTATGACCTATGGTCTTTAGGTAAATCCAAGTGTTTTGATTGGTAAATCCAAGTGTTTGCTTTCTTGTTCACTTTGCCATACAAGCCATTTCCATGGAAAAATCATAGACAAAAGTTAGGGTTAGTCTGTAGAATGAGGGGGAGAAATTTACAAAGCAAACTCTCAACCCCAAAATAAGGTTAACAAATGAAAAAAACTCTGTGTGAAATTAAAAACTTTAATCACAGAAACAGCCAGATAGCACATGTATGAAAAACTGAATCACGTAGGAGGGATTAACAAATATTTGACCATGAAAATTATTAAGCAGAAGTGGCCGGCTTGGCGGTGATGTCTCCAAAAAGGCTTGTGGTGTATGAGACCACCTAAACAGAAACAGCCACAAGTCAAAAAGGGACCTTGCCGAGTGCTGGAATATGACACTGACACCTTGAAAACAATATGAAACAGAGAGTTACTGTATTGATCTGTACTAATTGATTGAGTAAAAGGGCTAGATCAGCCACACATAAGCCCTCAGACCCCCAGAATAGATGCCTGTGATCCTTGAGTGTAAAATAGTTATGCTATATTTTTTTAAGTTCTCTGTGCGGTGTTGCTAGTCAAGCATTAAACAATAAATACAGTCATTGTTATTTTTTAAGGGATGTTCCAGGGCTTATGCTTGTAATTATTTTATTTATGTTTCACACAGTGGAACAAAAATTTGATCATATTGATCAGCCACAGGTTAGCTTATTTGTTTGTGTCCAAACTGCACAAAGGCAAAGAAAACAATATGGGGTTTGGGAGAGGATGGGGGTCAGTCTTAAAACGTAGCAGTAGTGATAGG
>OX421447.1:33106603-33109103 GCA_949126865.1 Montipora capitata
TGTTTTCGTTATAGTTATATGGCAAGCCCTAATTAAACTTGCATAAGCCCTGCTTGTATACGAAAGGACGGCCTGAAATTTGGAATAATTATGCATCCATTATTTCCTTAAATTAAGTTTTCAATACTGTTTTCAATGACAGAAGATGAACATGGGCCTGAATTTTTATAATAAGTGTTATTTAAAATTAAAATTTATCTTGGGACTCTGACAATGTGATTTTCAATCAGGGGCGTAGCCAGGGGGGGTCCTGGGGTGCCCGTGACCCCCCCTTTGTAAACCGTTTTTTACTGGGTTGCCTATGGGCAAACCCAGTCGAGGTCTGTGTTTACTTTGTTTGTTTTCTTTTTTTTTCTTTTTTTTTTTTTTTTTCCGTGTCGGTAAAAGTCTTGCCTGTCACTCCCCTGGTAAGTGGTTTCTTTGTGTATAGAGCCTTCTGCGCGTATTTTCTTAGGATCGAGAGGGTAGTGGAACTGCGTAGATTTCTCTGGTGGACACAGTAGAATCATTAACTTAGCCTGCAATGGCGTCGAAAGTCATGCAACGCGAATGGCGTTTTAGTGGATCCTTAAACAAAATATACCCTTATGGACCCTTATGGAGCTCAATAATGGAAAGTCAGTTGGATAAACTAGGCATGAATCTCAAAAGCGACGAGTACTGGACTTCGACAACAATCTATCGCCCGTCGAGACGAAATCAAAGTGAGCAGTAGTTACCTGAAGTACATGGTAATTTGACACAATTGAGTTTCTTGTCTTCACGCACGCAATGAAATAGGAAGAGGTTTTCGCCTCTAAGAGCAAATATGTTGTTTGTTTCAATAAAATTTTTGCTGGAAAAGGATTCTGTGGTATTTTCTGCCATTGTGAATTATAATATCATGTTGTGTATTGAATTTTCGAGCTTAAGGTTGAAATGTGATATGGGAGAAGTTTTTTAGTATTGCTCTGTATTAAAGCAGGAAGGGTTCACAGGCCTGTTGGAAGCGTGCTTGAGTTTCAACAAAATGAGCCCCAAAATCAGTGAAAACTTGTGACGCAGATGAATAATAAAGTAGCTGCTATTTCCAAAATGATGGAATTACCTGGTGATAAATAACGTCGTACGCGTCTTGGAGAGTAAATTTTGACTTTGCATAAATAAGAGTTGGGCGATTGTGATCTTTGTTTTGACTTCGCTCATTTCATTGTCAGACTTTATAACACTTGACAGAAAAAGAAACTTACAAAAACCCGGTATCTTGCCATCATTTGACACAGATGCTTCACTGTTTGGCGAGTAAACATACAGCGGTAACTTATCACGGCCCCCGCTGAATTCCGGCCATGTCACTTTTGATTATGCAATTTACTTGAACGTAGCAAAAATCTCCCAAAATGTTTGTCGCTGATCGTAACTTTTTATATTCTATATTCACGGTTCAAAATTAATGTTGTTTTGATGTCGTAAATATTTTATTCTCGATCGACCGTCCGGGAAACTTCCTTCTGCTCTTTCTGAAAACTGTGTATCAATAGTTATTTGCTTTTTCATCAATATTTGTTTTGCATAAAGCAAGCTAACAAGATCTGTACCTTGCTGAGTTCGCATTTGTTAGAGTTAATAGTATTTTCGGTCCGATGCTTCTGTTTTAATTTGGTCTCCCATCCAAACACTAACCCCGCCCGGCAGGGCTTAACTTCAGTGAACTTTAGTATTAGAAAGCTGTCAGATGCTCAGAGGGCACACTTGTGGTAAAAAGAAGTTGTGAGGGAACTTGAAAATTATCAACATGTCAGCCCAGAAGCCAATGTTTCTCGCTTCTCTTTTATTTGTTATTCTTCAGAGACTGGAATGCTGTATTTCAATACCACACAATTCAGTGCCTTCTGATTTTCTGTAGCACGTACCACAGGCAACCCAGTGTATGCTTCACAGAAGCATCTCGTTACTCTAACAACCTACAATATTCAGGTTGCGAAAACGCGAGTACCCTCTGTTTGACAAAGTGTGACCCCCCCTTTGAAAAATCCTGGCTACGCCCATGTCAATGGGCTATTTTCTTTTTACTTTAGGGACCGTTCATTTTTTAACAGATGGAGGAGGCTGGTGGGATTTGGGGGAGTGCCATTTGGAAATTATAAACTCCCCTCAGCTTGCCATTTTTTTCACATGATGACCCTAAAGGTTATTTTTGGGATGCTCCCCTCTCCAAAACAATATGCCTGATGTTTTAAACATTAGTGCAATGTACATGTGTATATGAATTAGGCCAAGCCTAAAAGCAGAGCTCCCATTCCTAAACCCAGAAAGCAATATTACGGTAAGTTTATGGAAATAATTATGCTTCTGCATAAAGTACAAAATTAATCGTCAGTGTGTACAGTTTACAGTGATCAAACACCTCTGAGCTGACAGCAAACAAGCCTTGCAAACAATAACCAAAAATTTTAATCAACAACTGAAACTTAAATCTTTACTAATTAAAAAGTCAACCTTAAACATAGTACATTGTTCA
>OX421447.1:33114103-33131603 GCA_949126865.1 Montipora capitata
TTTTTTCTGTTTTGCATCCTTTACTCCCTTTCCGTCCACGTAAAACTGAAATGCAGTTTCCATTGCTTCCAATGTGGGCCGATGCTGGTCGGATCACCTTTGCAATTGAACGGTGGAATTCTACGAATCTACAGGTTTGTTTCCATGGTTCCTACGCCAACTGGAAATATTGAGTTTTACGTAAATCCTCGTGGCCAGTAGTCCATTTTACAGTAATGTGCTTAGTTACCTGGCCTATGAATGAAAGTGAGGCTAGAGATGACCTTGTTTTGATGGAAACCTCATTGCTTTTAGAGATTAACTAGATACATGTAAAACACCGTGTTAAACACAACTTGTAGCTTTCATTTATATGCACAAAATCACACACTCGTAACGCATTGCTCTCTGGGTAACATAGGTCTGCAATACACTATACCTGTGGCTTTGTTAACAGGTATTTTCTGAATTAAATGTTGAGTCTTCTGGCATGATTTCTGTCAGGGTAAAACTTATCTGAAGGCATTAAAATCAGTGAATTTGCTAGGTGTTTCTTCAGTTGTAGAAGATAGTGAAGGTCCTGTTTGAGAATAGTGAGAGTTAAGCCTATTACTTATATCACTGGGGTCGGTAATTATATTTTCCCCTATTTCTAATTGAGATACTGTATCGTGGTTGAACTGGGATCCTTCCCAATTAATAATTGATTTATTCCTTTCCTTGCATTTTTGACGTTTGTTTAGCATTCTTACATGTTATTTCATAGGTAACCTTATTCTTAATAGTAATTGTAAACCGATTATGGCTCCAGTTGGCCTCAGTAGGGATCCTTGCGGCTATTTTCCTAAGTTTATCGCTTTGAAACATCAGCCTTTTTCGGTCTGGAGTAATCCAGGGTGAGGCAACATTTTAAACTCTCCTTTGTTTATGTGGATCATGGTTATATCTATAACACTTAAGAACATGCTCTGCTACACCTGTATTTATCATGAGCAATTTTGGGGTTGTCCTCCAGTTGAACCAGATGTTGGGGTAACATTGCTAAATCATTTTGAAAGTTATTTGGATTGAAGTTCTTAAAGCATCTGCTTTTCACAGGTTTGAAATTGGATTTTGAGGTACATTGTGATCTACGTTTTGCGACACTGATATTTCTTGTTACATACACAAGGCAATGGTTTCTTCAATATTCCAATATCTGCAACACCAGAGTTACAAAAGTTCCATGGACAATTTGTTAAGAATAGATCGATAGTAGAAGTAGAGTACTGGGTGATGCGTGTATGTTTGTCTATTGAAGTTGACTATATTTGTAGGTAACACAAAATAATACCAAGTACCTTTTGTGTCATGCTGTCATGAATGTGAGGTTGCACCCACATTACAATTATATATATCCCCAATGATATTAACTTGCAAGTGGTAGGATTCCAATCTGTCCAAAACATTCTCAAGTTAATTATTTATTCATAATATTATTGTTTTCAACAACACAAGTTTAAACGATAAGTACTAAACAAAAATTAGCATGGTATCGTATTAAATATTTTTGAGTTGCTCGCTTTATTTCTGGAAAAATAATTTAATGATAGCAGCAGAATCATCATGTTTATGAAAAGAAGGTCATCACTCATGTGACGAATTGTTGCAAAAGGGTCTGGAATCTGGAATCTGGAATCCGAAATCCGGAATAAGAAATCTGGAATCCAATATAAGAACTTGAAACAAAGTCACTTGGCTTATACTAATTTGCAAAAGGAAACGGAATGATACAGAAACAATAAAGCTAACCTTAGGCCTGATTAGGCGTAAACAGTTTACCAGTACTAGCATTAGGCTTAAGGTTAGCTTTAATGAATGTTTAGGATTCTTTCGTTTTCATTTCGTTTCGCAAATTAGTGTAAGGCTTTGGTTGAAGTTCTTATATCAGATTCCGGATTCCAGATTCCGGGTTCTGGGTTCCGGGTTCCCAGTTCCTGGTTTTAGGCAAACCCATTGCAAAAGGCCTATTTGTCTAAACCATGTGCTTTTAAAGCATTCAGGTGCAGGTTAAACATTTCCAGACAGCCTCTCATCTTACCGGTAGATGCCATATGGTCAACATTGTTTTGTATAGTGGTACAGCTAGCAAATGAGTGTAGTCAAATTTTCGTCAATCAGTATAGAATTCTCTGACTGACGGGAAGCTCTTGGTATGGGAACTTTGTCCCTAACAGTTGGTACAAAAAATTAATTACTAGCTACATACACACTATTTTTGTATGATACAGAACACGGAAAAAATCCTTTGCAGGAATAATGTAGACCCAAACTGAATAGGTAATCAATAACTCGAAAGCAAAGGTGCAATTTAGTATTTTTGCAACTTTCATTTTTGTGTTGTCTGTTTTGGAAATGTTAATTTTTGCGCTAACATACTCTGCCCCAAAATGTCTACTTGCTAATTAATATGCATTTTTGTTACTGTAACCAAGTTGCCATTGACAATAATAATTATTATTATGGGGTACTGCTAATATTTTGATTTTGTTTATTTTTACTCCTAACAAAGTTTGTTTGTCATTATAACACATCATTGTTTCCTAGCTTAAAAACTGTTGTAAGTTTTACAGATCACTCTGCCACCCATCCTGCATACAACAAGCAACCTGCTGTCTCCTTGAATTTGTTCTCTAATTTGAAATGACAGATAGTATTAATCAGTCAGTGACTAACCATAATTATGCTACATTTGTACATTACCACTTAAATACAGCATGGGACTTAAGAGAGCTTGTCAGGTTAGCAGGGTCAGCCAATAATAATGCCAGGTACTAACTACATAGACTATATAACCTGTTCTGAATGTTCTAAGGTTCATAAAAACGACAAGATTTCAACACAACGACGGTTTAATTCCACTGTTTCACATGAAACGTACAAACATGGCCGACATTTGTTAACCTCGTGGCTCCGGACTCCTAGCGCACATGCGCGTGCAAATGCTATCAACTACAGGGGTACTGTGAGGACGCCTACATGTAAATAGGAAATAAAGCTTTTCTGCGGAACATAACCTCTACAATGATTAGGAAGAGTGCAGAATTTAAGCCAGGAAAATCAGTGGAGTACATTAGCAAGTATATGGATGATAATTTGCCCTAGAAAAAGTAAATTATGTACAGTACATTAACCCTTCAACTACGTATTCCATTATTCAGTGTTTGCAAAAGAATTGAAAATAATATGGGCTGAAGATCCAATCATTAATTGTGCTCATGAATCAGAGTGGACAACAGGCCCCATTATAACACTGTGAGTTAATTTTTATTCATATTAACTGTGTTTTAATGATGCGATATTAATTAAATTATTATTTTTTGTGCAAGGGTCAAAATTAAACCTGCTAATAAGCTGTTACAGTAATTAGGTACCCCTGTGCTCTACCCTGATCATGACAACCACCCCCCCCCCCCCCAAGGTGGATAATGTCCCCCTTCCTCCTTAAAATAATTTGAGTTAAATTGATATGCACTTTTGGGATTCCAAGTTAAATACCGAAGTACCGTAACAAAAATATTTCAGTTCACAAGAACTGGCCAATTTACTGTACATTGTATTATACTGGTACTTTTGGTCTCAAAGGTGTGCTTGTGTTGAAGTTGTTAAAAACATTTAGTCCTAATGTCTTCATTGATCTCTTTTAAAACAATGAAATGAGTCGTGGATGATTGAACATGCAAAATGCAGTGTATAATGATAATTATTGTCTTTCTTGTATTCCTGTGAATGTTTCCACCATTCCTTACTAGTTGTTTTGATCCTGCAGTGTTGTCTGTGGCATCATAGCTTATTTGTGCCTTGTTGGAACCTTGATTGACTTATGCCTGTTTCAACAGTCCTGGAAGTTTTGGTTTCCTTCAGAGAGTTTTCGAAGTGAAACCCATTCCTCAAATGTTGTGAGTGATTCCATTGCTGAGTCCACTCCATTACTTCACTCAAATGTTTCTGCATCCACTTCATCTTCATTCGTTTGGACAAAGTTTACAAAGCCCAGTGAGCAAGAACAAGGTGTGTATGAGCTCAGCACATAAAAGTTACATGAGGTACATTTTAATGCACTAGGGAGGTTGAAACCTGCCATTTGAGCTCTCCCATGAGAGACGACCCTCTGGAAGATGGCAGATGGTGACCCTCTCTGTCAAGTCTAGGGGCGGATCTATGCAACCATTTATTTCTCAGAGGATAATATCATGTGAACTACCTACAAGGAAAAGGTCTGGATTGTCTTTCAGTTGTCCTGTAGCTGACCAATGACTATCATGATTATAAAAATGATGATCACGATTATGAGTAATAGTAAAAGCAACTATTATAATATTTGCTTGCGACGTTATTGATGGCTGGTGTACTGAGTATGTAAAAACTTCCTTCAAACCTGACATGAAAATGTCAAAATAACAGTCCATTTTACAGTTGTGTGCTTAGTTACCTGGCCTATGAATGAAAGTGAGGCTGGAGTTGACCTTGTTTTGATAGAAACCTCACTGCTTTTCTTATGTAAATTCTTGCTAATTAGCATGACAACAACATCATTAACGTAAGAAAAGGAGGGAAGTCTGTATCATAACAAGGTCAACACCAGCCTCACTTTCATTTAAAGGCCAGGTAACTAAGCACACAACTGTAAAGAGGTCTATTGGCAACGAGTCAGCCAAGTGAACATGCGAGGCTGACGAGGCAGCAGCCTTATAGAGCTGAAGCGCAAGAGTACTGTGTATGCAGAAAGAAATTTCACGCTCTCCAGAGAAAGTAATGTAAGATAAGCTAAGAGAACAAAGGCCTTTTATCATGTGACTTAAAGAACCCATGAAGCTGTGTGTTTTGACTTGTGATGCCATTACACAAACTGGCATGACGCAACATGGTTCATGTGGATATTTATGAGTGAGAGAAAGCACACTTTTCCATTTCTCTGACCATTGTGTTCTGTACATTTGTTTACAGTGTTCTTTAATATTTATTACTTTTTCGAACCAGCGTGTTCTATATTGAGTGAATGAGCTCAAGACTGAATCAGAAATGGCGGTTAAAATGTATTTTATTTGAGGACAAAAAGCAGTTTAATCAGAGTCAGAATCTGGAAGAAGATGCTCTTGTAACTTCACTTGCTGTTGATAAGCCAAATGTTAACCAATCAAGATCATGTAGCCCTTGTGATGCCCTCTTTCTCAGCCAATCAGCATTCAGTAATTTTGCCCTGACTGGGATAAACACTGAAAATACTTTGGCAATTTTCTACGAGGCATTGATTTTATCCAACTTAATTATTGCAATTATGTTCCTGTTAAAATTACGGCCGTTCAAAAATTACAGCTGCAGTTAACTTTCAATATTATTGCAAAACACATTGACATTTACATTGTTGTTCAAGATGCAAAGTGTGCAAGGATTTTACTGTACTTACTGTACATTTCTATTGTTGTTGTGTTATTGTTAACTTAGATAAGTTGAGTTGCAGCACTTTGAAATAAAATAATTACCACTACTGTTGGGTTCCAAAAATGGCAGTCTGATACAAATCTGCAAACTGTGCAGCCAGCTAGGCACTCAGCCCCTGAAAATGACCCATGCATGACCTTGGAGCACAGCATCACAGCCAGAAGGAATAAGCTGGGAGTCGATTTTGCGGAAGGAAGGAAAACTGGAGTGCCCGGAGAAAAACCCTTGAACTGCAGGTTGAGATTAACTGAAACATATGAACTCACGATATGATCCCAAGTCTGCAGAGGTGGGAGACATGAGTGTTACCGCAGGGCCAATTCCGTACTCCATTTACATGTAAAGGTGGTGCTTGTGATGTCATAAATCTTGTCATTTTAGCCTTTGTCTTGGCATTTGACTTTGAAGATGCTTCTTAAATCGCTCTTGAATTTTGTGCATTTGCAAACTTTTAAGTCACATTGACAGCTTGTCCAAGGGAAAACACCTGAAGTATTTCAATGTGTTCAAGAACCTTAAGGGGTTTATTCCTGAATGAGTGAACATCTGGAATTAACATCCCATGCTTTACTGGCCTGGACTACTTTTTAGTATTGTGGCCATGAAATACTCCTCCCACTACAATAATTGTATTTTTTCCCATAGGATTTCTGGTCAGATTTCTAACTTGCTTCTCAATAACTCGTAACACCAGTAAGGTCATGGATTGCTCTGTTCCGCCTGGTGCTATCACGTCTGTCAATGGAGTGCGTGTTCTTAGCATGTGGTGGGTTATTCTAGGACACACCTACCTCTGGCTTTTGCAAAATAGAGTAGTGGGTAAGTGTTGACGTCATTTCCCTTTCTTTCTTTTCGTGCTGTGGATAAAAGAGCTTTTTGACTTTAACATGCAGGGTTGTACTATTACTGTGTTTATTTAAAATAACACAAACTCACCCAACAGTTACTGTCAAGTCTTTTTTTACTGTAATTATAATGAAATACAAATAAATTAATGAAGGGCTCAATGCAACATTGTCTCAAGTGACCATTTTCGGCTGATTTTATAATACAGTTGAACCTGTATATATATAACGGCTACACTCAAGGTTTGAGGAACTGATCACTTAAGGACAGTGCCTACTAATTCAAAGGTATTTTTGCCAGACCGGGCATTTGGAAAGACTAAATTTACAACGCCTTCAAATTAGACACTTTGAGGATGATATATACTGCTCCATAAGAATGGGAGGTATTGTCATGCAAGTGTTCCTTCAGATAATTGTTGCATGTTCTTTGCAAGCTGATGGATCTGGCTGCTTAATAGAGGGTGGCTGCTTAATGCAGGGCCGCTATAATTATACAGTTTTGACTGTATTCCTCAAAACTACTGTGCAGTGTAGCTTAATCTATGCAAGTTGCCTGGAAATGAACTTAAGAAAGTTTCCCTGGTTTTGCTTTCTCTTATTTGTGCAATGTGTTTCTCAAAAGCCTGAAAAAGACGACCCTTCCCTACACAAAACTTTCAATAATTATTTTGATTGTCTTATTGATTTTTTATTTATTGACCAGCTTTTTGGAAGTAGGGGATCATTACGTGTTCCTATTCATTATGTTAATTATGTTAATATTACATTTGTTATATTAATATTACTCTGCTTTGCGCCCAGTGACTGTTGAGCACAAAATTAATGCAATGTAGCTTTTTCAGTGTGGAATAGACCAATTGCGATATATTAAAATTCAGTTCTAAAGAAAAGGCATTGTCTCGAGGCTCTGGGGAGTAAACTCATACAAATCCCTTATATTTGTTTCCCAGAACATCAAAATTGGTCTATTCTGGGGCTATTAAAATGTTGTTCTCTGGGATGTTTTGTTGCAACAAGGGTTTGTGCTACAGTCTAGGTTGAGTTAAATCACCTACAGAAATGTACATTCTGAAGGTTTTTCTAAATAAATGTACCGAACTGGGACAGAGCATTAATTAATTAACTCTGGTACGTGTACCAAGCAACACAGGCATACATGTAGTCATGGTTGTTATAGGCGAAAAGCTTGATTAACCGTATTATTGTAACTTACAAGGCATCGTATGATTGACAACTTTTGAAGTCATTTAGTGGCTTGGATTATAATCATGATCTTTTATGTTTTTCCAGATGATGTTGGCCTTGGGATTCATATTGTTAATAGGTTTACATTTAACACTATAAACTCAGCCTTCTTCTCTGTTGACAGTTTTTTCGTATTGAGGTACAGTATGGCGGAAAACAGAGCAAAATTATAGTTGTAGTGGCCTGCTTAAACCAAGAGCAGAGTAAATGATGATGATGATGATGATGATGATGATGACGATAATAATAATAATAATAATAATAATAATAATAATAATAATAATAATAATAATAATAATAATAATAATAGAGGCATGACAACGTAGCTCGGGCAATTCATTGGGAGCTGTCAGGAAACTATGGGTGTGAGTGAAATGACAGGTGGTACATGTATGATCATGTTCCTAACAGTGTACTTGAAAATGAGGATTGCAAAATGTGGGATTTCAGTGTAAGAACAGACCAGGAGATTGAGGCTAAGAGGCCGGATTTATTAGAACAACTGCCAAATTATAGATGTGGCAATGCCAGAAGATGGAAGGGTGAGAATAAAAGACAACGAAAAAGTAGAGAAATACGAAAGATGTGGGGCGTAAGGACAAAGATGACACCCATAGTGGTGCAGGCATTGGGAACAATACCGCTGAGATTAAAAGAAAATCTGATTACCATTGGTGTGGATACATCCATTGAACTGATTCAGAGATCTGCACTTTTGGGGACGCCAAGAATTCTTAGAAAAGTGCTGAAGATGTAGACAGAAAAGGAAAGAAAAATGAAGGATGGTTCTTGGTTACTCTAGGCAACTGGATGTTGCTGGCTGGAGTCAAGGAAAACCAGATTTACACCTTTTATCTGAGAGTATTTGTGCATCATAATAATAATAATAATAATAATAATAATAATAATAATAATAATAATAATAATAATAATAATAATAATAATAATAATAATAGTCCACCCAATTGGCTATGCTACTAGAGGACTATTAGTAATAGTCCTCCAGTAGCGAAAAGCGTGACGTTTCTTTCGTTTTATTCCCAAATAAATATTTCTTTAACTTGCATTTGCTAACTTTATCATTGCCATTTCTGTCCGACTAGCTGGGTGATATTAAGACAATTAGACCCTTTGCCCTCAAGGGCCACGGGTCTAATTGTTAATGATCAGGGATTACATTAAATTAAATGTTATATGGGACAGGGGCTGTGGGGAAGTCCATTCCATTTTTTTTTGGTTTGCTATATGCAACGGCTAAGAGGCTAATACAAGGGTAAATAGTATTGTAACTGATTCTTCCATAGGCTTTGAATGTGCAAATTGGGTTCATGTTCATGTAGGCAAGGAGATCTTGGGCAATTCAGTGAAATAGCATAGCAACCTCAGAGCTTTATTTAAATTTTTCTAGCCTAATATTGCTTCAAGTGACTTTTCTTGTTTGTAGTGGTTTGCTTGTTGCGTACATTGCCTTCCGTCGCATGGAAAAGGATGATGGGCAACTTCCTTTGTTTAAATTCTACTTTCATCGATTTTGGAGGTATTTGATTAATAGTCCATTTCCGAGTTGCTGCATGCCTCAGTTTCAAAGCGAGTTCTGGCGCACAACCATTCAAATGGAAATGAGTTGCGAAATTGTTATGCAAATCAAACTCATTTTCCTTACAATAGTTGAGCACCAAGACTCACTTCGAAGACTCACTTGTCACCATGCATACTTTTTTAAGTTAATATTTTCGTATGATTTTTGCCTTTAAACTATTTAGTGTGTTACATGTCAGCAGTAGCAAATTTGATACAACAACATAATAGGCAATTAATGATATAATTAACAATTATTCCATGAGCGCGCGTTGGATATGAGATGGTTAAAAGCCAACGAGGTGCGTAGCGCCGAGTTGTCTATAATAAGTCTCGTATCCAACAAGCGTGAATGGAATAATTGTTTTGTTAAATTCCTTAAACTCGGAAAGTTTGGAAATACGGAATATAAGCGAAAAACGCGAGAAACTCCAAACAAAATCGAAAAAAAACTTGATGAAGATGTGATGTTGTGTAATACCTGGTCAGACAGACGCAGGCTCATCACAAAAACATTTCTTACCTTTTCGCGTACTTCTAAACGTCGGAATTGATCCAAACTTTCCACGAAGACGTTCTTTTTCTGCTGTATAGAGAGAGAAATACTTAAGCTTAGGAACGCTCAGCGCAATCATTTGTCATTATAAGGTCAAAGTAAGATATATGAACTGATAACGGAGATTGAGTGAACCATTCAGAGCACGAGAAATGCATTAACGCAAGTTGAAAATTTAATAATAATTTTTAATTGCCTTGAATTTTTTAATTGCGACAAAAAGTGTAAACGAAGGAGAAAAGGGGAGGGGGGAGGAAGCCTGGCAGTGCAAAAATCAGTTTTTGTATTTTGTGTTCGTCTCATGAAACAATCTGACAGTTAACACTTGATTGTGCAAGTACTCCGCGCTAAATAGACCTTTTTCGCTTGTACATTTTGTTTTCCCAATACAGATCATGTGATAATACTCAGGAGGTTTGGTCCTTTGTTTTGTTCATTAAAAAGAATTCATGCAAGTATGAGTATGTCTGCATGCACTCTTTTTAATGAACAAAACAAAGGACCAAACCTCTTGAGTATTATCACATGACCTGTATTGGGAAAACAAAATGTACAAGCGAAAAAGGTCTATTAGGAAGAAACTCAGCAGACAACTGAAATAAGCCACTTCGGAGTTTCACGTCGGGATGTAATCAAGCATAAAAATTATTAAAAATACAAAAGAGTTTGAATGCAAATTTCTGCAACAATTGCCATAAAAAACGTGCTTGTTTTTATCCTGACACGCGCACGTGTTTTTTGAAACTCCGAACTGGGTCAATATAGATTTATCTTATACGTTCAAGGGTTTTTTATTTCTAGTTCAAGACAATCAAATTAATTATAAGCCACTTCCGTGAATATATAGAAATAAGAAATTTCAATACGCAGAAAAGAAACGAAGTTTATACAAACACTATATTTTGTGCAATGTCCGTCTTCCTTTTCAAAATAGCAGATTTCTGAGGAAAATGTCTGTTCAGACAAAAACTAATTGAATAGGGGAGTTTCGAATTGTGTAGCAACACAAGAACAGTGTCGAGGTTCAGGGAATAATTTGCATTTTCCTTTGTTTTCGACACAACAAAATGCTAATTATTTCCCCTGAACCTCGACTCTGTTCATTTGTTGCGGCACAATTCGACTCTCGCCTATTCGTGGCAAACGCTTTGGGTGTGTTCGGCGTGGTTACATCTTTATGTAAATTACTTCGAATCATCATTTGTTCAGTTTTCGAATGCCCCATAATACTTTGTTTGCCCCCCTTTCCACCCCCCCCCCTTCCCCCTTCCATCCCCGAAAGTTTGCATCAACTATTGTTGTCAAGTGCTCTCGGGAATATGCAGTGTCCCCAAGAGCATTTGAAAATAATACTTTATGCAAAATTTGGGGGGCAAACAAAGTGTATTTTGGGGCATTGGAAATAGAGAATCTCTGTATTTGTTGTTCTTGTTTTAAGCGACTTCTTTGTTTTCTTTGTACGTTTTTCTGCGGCAAAGTGACTTATTTATGACCTTTACCCCTGCGTAGGTTGACTCCAAGCTACATGTTTGTGATTTTATTTTTTGCCAATTTGTACGCATTCCTTGGTGAGGGTCCATTATGGTTTCCCAATCAGAATAGTACCTTGTGTGAAAAGTACTGGTGGACAAATCTGCTGTATATCAATAACTTTTATCCGACATCCTTACAGAACGAGGTGAGATTTTAAAGGAACCTTTGTGTAGTGCTTTAATCAAACTTGGATTTAGACAGACGTGTGCAGATGTTTAGTTTATAATAACAATGGATATAAAGCGGGAAGAACGTAATTAGTTGGAATTGCATTACTAGGAGTTCGTAGCAAAATCTTTCACTTGACTAACTCGGTGTCACGGTTTAAGGACATTATCTTTAGTTGTTCTAGAGTTTTGAACTCGAAAATGGAACTACTATATTCTTATTTTTCGTTGCAATGATTCTGACCATAGCGGGCGAGTTGTCGAAAACTTGAAAAACATAGGGCCGACATGACAGTGTTTTCCCCGTCTTGTCTATCCATTGATCTCCTTGAGTGTTTTTTCTTATGCAAGCCCGAGAACCATGATAACAGCGATTGATGTCCAAACTGGCTTGTCGCAGGTGCAAATGGCAAATGCCAAGCATCAAATTTGCGTTTGTCAAGAATCAGGGGAATCTGTGGATCCAAGTTTGGTACACATCGCGATTGGTTGCTAGGTTCTTTATGACATCCAGCCGCCCTTGTTTGTCTTTAGTCATTTGCCGCAAGCACAAAGCTTTTTGCTGTGAACCGCCTAAAGCTGACACACTCCCCTCCCCTCCGCTTAGTGTTCGCCTTTTAGACAGACAGAGGAACCTAAAGGCCTATAAGCGATCAACAACGTCAAAAATTTTGTGAGATATTTAACAAAAGAAATTGCAATCGCGTATTACTCAGTAAAACTGGAGCGTGTAAATCATAATTTAAGATATATAGCATTGTGCGTTACATCATTAATGAGCAAGTAACACAATAGTATCTTGTTGTTTCGATGATATTTTACAGTGTCTTGACTGGTCGTGGTATCTCGCTAATGATATGCAGTTTTATGTCATAAGTCCAGCACTGCTTTTCCTCATTTACAGGTAAGGAGCTACATTGGGGAAGAAATGGTTTAAATCCAGTTGTCCTTGGCTAAGCGTGATTGTCAAATTGCGTTTGGCCCTCCCGACCTCTACTCACATAGGCTTGAATTGATTTGTTCTCCCCTCCCTTTAAAGACTCTTCCTAAACTCTTCAAATAGGCAATGCCGTTGTGTAATTGACATTTTACAACCAGGGAGGAGCAGGGATGACGCAGTGGTGAGTGCACTCGCCTCCCACCAATGTGGCCTGGGTTCGTTTGCCAGACGCTGCGTCATATGCATGGGGTTGAGTTTGTCTGGTTCTCTACTCTGCTTCGAGAGGTTTTTCTTCGGGTGCTCCGGTTTTCCAGTCTCCTCAGAAACCAACCTATGAACAGCATATGACTTGATATGTGTGCGGATTTGATTTAAATTCTGTACGCTGCCCCCAATTAGCAATACAAAAACAAACCCCTTAAATATTGGCACCAAAGTACCAAAGTACCGGACATGGAATGGGAAACGACCGGCGAAACGTCCGGCCTCAAACGAAAACCCTGTTAGAGCGAGTTTCAATCGAGTGTCGTAAAACCAAAACCAAAGTAATTACTTTGGCCAATCAAAAAAGGCGAAGACAATCCAGTAAACCAAGCAACTCTAGAAGTAATTATACGTAGCCGACACAAAGCGCGGGAAAATGTGCACGCGCGAGCCACGATTGGTTTGGTTTCACTTCTGATTGGTTGACAAAATGGCGCCAGAACTTTGAACCAATCACTGAGTGAAGTAATCATAAAACAAAGTTATTATCTAATTACTTTCGACATTCAATTGAAAACCGCTCTATTATTATTTATTATTATCTGAAGTCACAAGTCTTCAATGATGTCTTCAGTTGACTTTTATAAGCCGCCCGTTTTGCAAAAATACGACTGAAAGGCTTTCCAAGACAAAACCTCCTTAATTAAGGGACTCAAAAGCTTATTATACACACTGTCTCATTTTTGTTTTGCTGTATTTGTTGCAGTGACTATCATGTTCGTTCTGTCTTGTTATCATTCCCCCTTATTGGTAGAGAAAAACTTGAATTCACTCTTAAGTTTGTGTTGTTTCGTCTTAATTTGTTTCGCTTGAATACTAGATTCAAGTGGAAAGGACTGGCTATCAGTGCAGGTGGACTTCTGGCAGTTTCGTTTGTTGTCACAGCCGTAATAATAGATCATTACGACATCGATGTATTGCTACTCTCGAACATTGGTGGGTAAGTAAATACCTTTCAACACATGCTCATGTTTTAGCATCCGTATACCGAATAAGGATTGACACTGGCAGTTTTCTGAGATCGAGAAGCGGTCAACGTAAAACGCAGACTGCAGACTGGGGGTAAAATGAAGACTGAGAGTAAAATGCACACTGCAGACTGCAGACCAGGTGTAAAATGCGAGTAAAATAAAATATTAATATTAAAAAACGAGTCATAAGGATAAAATAAAGAGTGTTCGTACCCGTTCGTACTTTCACACTGAAACTTCAAGACAGCTCCCATCGTTTTGGTTGCCCCACCGCATGTTATAAATCGGGATTTTCATCGAACTCGGTAAGAATTGAAGCTGTTTGATGCCTCGCGCGCGCAGAAATCCCCTCCAACGACACTAGACACCACGGCTGTTTTTGTTGTTGTTGGAAAAAGTATAGTTTCGTCAAGTGATCAGCTTTTAGCCAAAGAAATCACCGCCCTGTAATTTTACTGTCCATTTTGTTGCACCGAACAAAGTCACCGAGTAATTACCTGATAGCTCAATTTACTTTGACACGCATGGCTACAATTAACAATTATTCCATTCGCGCTTGTTGGATATGAGTGTAATAGCTGGTGATCAGACAGACGCAGGCTCATCACAGAAACATTTCTAACATTTTCGTGTACTTCTAAAGGTCGGAATTGATCCAAACTTTTGCTTTATTCAGAGAGAAATTTCGCTTTCCGGCGAAAATAATTTTAGCTTAGCACAGCTTAGCGCAAAAGACAACCGGAATTTTAACTCGGTATTCCGAGTAATAATTGTTGGTTTTTTGATCGATATCGCTCGATGCACCGGTGTGCGAAATAACTTTGAACATTTCAATTCATCTGGAAGCGCAAAAAAACGCACAGATGATTTCAACGATCGCATTTTCCCAGGACTCTCAGCGGCAAAGTGCCCAAAAGGTGCAGCGACCTTTTCATAGAAATTTCCTAGTGAGTTATTGACAGATATAAAAACAGGATTGTGTGTCAAATACTCTTTATTTTATCCTCATTACACGTTTTGCATTATTAATATTTTATATTACCCTCAGTCTGCATTTTACCCCTGGTCTGCTGTCTGCCGTCTGCATTTTACCCCCAGTCTGCATTTTATCCCCGGTCTGCAGTCTGCGTTTTACACTTACCGGATCGAGAAGAGGGCAAAACAGACCGTAGGCCATATCCTTACAGCTAGCCAACGCACGCGGAGAAGAAAGGGACAGACACCATGTTCATTCAAGGCAATATCCGTAATTATTCAAGGTTATGAAACATCAGAGGCCAAATTCTACCAATTGCACTATCCCTGTTGATGCTCCTTATTCCTCAGAAACTCATAATTTGACTGATGATTTGTTTTCAGGGGAAATCAAGAACAAGCTCAAAAAAGGGCAGGTAATTTCATGAACATGGTGTACATCAAGCCATATTGTCGCATCTCACCTTATCTTGTGGGGATGGTTCTTGGATATCTAATCCACGTTGAAAAATCAGCACCTCGTCTAAGCCCATTGGTAAGTAGACAAAAGGCTGTTCTCAAGCAAATTTATATCACAGGAAAACCTACCGACCACAATTATTGCTATCTGCTTGTTCTTAGCAGTGTAGTATTTTAAGAATGTTCGGGTAATAGCCTTGTGATTGCTTTTGAATAAATTTAACAATACCGCATGGTTTTCTTGCTTTATACTCGAGGCTCTCATATGGCAGAAAAGGGCGAAATCTTAAAACACTGACGCGGAAACCACGGGAGACGGTGGCCAATCCCTCCCCACTTTTCGCTTTATTCTGGCGCTGATTTTTCCACAGGTCTCTTTTCACCGAGAGCCTGGAACGTGCTGTCTTGTACAAAACAATATGCTTGCAATAAACACAATTCTTTGAAACCAAGGCAAACAAGCAGTATCTCTATAATTATTTTAGTGTTTTCAATTTTTCTTTTTTTACTTCTAGTTGTTATTTTTTCGTTTCCAGTGGGAACTATCCGGGTTTCATGGTATTTTCATATTCGCCAGTGTTCGTAAAAGAAACAAAAATCGCAGAAATGGCGTAGAGTCAAGGGGTTAGCGGTTGCCGGAATATATAAGCGGTGTAAATGCATGCAGGACGCCATACCCTCAACTAAGTTGCGAAGCGATGACAAGAGATTGTATTTTGAATGACAGGACATATCACGGAAATGTTCGTATATTTGAACTGAGCAAATTGAAATACACGAGAGCAGACGATCATCATAGTTAGGCGATAACAAAAATCTAGGGCTTGCCCGTTCCAGCGTTAATTTCTTTTCAGACTTTAAGCTCTCATGTAGATTGTACTTTGTCCGTATCAAAGTAACATTAAGTTCGTAACTGCCCTTTGATGAACAATGTTCTGACCTTCATCCAGAGAGCAGAATCCAAGCATCTGCATCTTTAAAACCTAGGCCCGAATGAAAAACTCAAATCGATTCAATGGTGTATACTCCATGTTTTTTTTTTCTTTTGACATCAGAGAAAAATACCAAGACAGATAGTTTGCCTGATTGGCTGGATTGTGGCGACTGCCCTGGGTGTGACTGTTGTGTATGGTATTTACAATTCTACCAAGAAAGGAGGCACGCCATTTAATAAAGCTGAGAACATTACTTACGGCACCTTTAGTCGCTTTACATGGGGTGTGGCGCTTGCATGGGTCATTTACGCTTGCAACAAAGGATATGGAAGTAAGTGAATAACTGAATCAGATCATAATGCAATTATTGATGTTAACGGGGTAATGCGGCCGTGGGATCGATGAGAAACCAGTTGCTTGCCAATGGGCAAGAGGACAACTGAAAAGTTTAGAGCCCTACCCGGTTGACCTCTCGACCATTGCCAAGCAATTACAATCCCGGGTGTGGGTATTAAAGATTAACCAAGGAGTTTATTTCTGTACTCCAAAATGTTCAACGCTGATATTTGGCAAAATTTTACATTAGAGGAAGTCAATCTTTGAAAAACAAAAATAAGCAAAAGAAACTTTCACCAAAAAGTTGAAAAAATGAAACCAACGTTCACGTTAATCCTGGATTACGTTAATGGGCTTTGAACAAGCGGACCCTGGACAGAAATTCTTGGGACACCTTATAACAATGAGCGCAAAAATCGCTTCAACCTTATATTTTACAAAAATTGCCTTCATAATGGCTCCTCCACCTCCGCCTCCAAGCATTGTTGAAACAAACTGCAGCATTTCTGAGTGTTTCCCGGATTCCAGTCAACCTTGCAAAGAAAGAGGGCAGACTACAATCTCGGACAAAACCTGTTGAGACAAAGCGACATTTTTGGTGCTCCAACAACTTATCCAAATGTTCCGCTTAAAAGCCACCCTTTCCCCTCCCCACCCTTCCCCCCAAACTCAATGTTGATTTATCGTGGTCGGAAATATACTGTAGAACATATAACAATACTCAGCAACATTGACTGAGGGGGGAGGGGGGTAGGTAGGGGAGAGTAAGTAAGGGTGTGTAGAAATGAAGGTGAATTTGTGTCACTGTCTTAACAGTTTTGTCAGAGATCGTAGGTGCCCATGAAACCAGTCGTGCGTTATTGACTTGATTGTCCCATAAATTTTGTCCTGGATTGTGGTTTATCATGAATCAAATTACTTAAAGGACTTAACTTGCGTCGGCTTCTCCTGTAATTTTCCCGGTTTGAATCTTGAGATTTCTGATTTCTCTTAAACATATTTTTAACAATCGTCCTTTAAATAGTATTGATCTTTAACAAATTGCGCCTACATTGTCAATCCGTGTGATGGTTGTGTTGCAGGTCTTGTAAACAAGTTTCTATCTGCGTCGTATTGGATTCCATTGAGCCGTTTGACATACAGCGCGTATTTGCTGCATCCAATGGTCCTTGGAGCTTACTTTGGGTCATTTCAACACACTGTGGAGTATACTGACATGCTATTGGTAACTTC
>OX421447.1:33136603-33139103 GCA_949126865.1 Montipora capitata
GTCACCATCTCTAGTCTCCAGAAAACGAGTTTGTTTTTCTTCCATGCAAAATGAAAACTCTTCTGCTGTTTTTTTTCCACCGGCTTTGTTTCTTTTTACCGGCAATGATCGCTACAGCAATTCGCAGGGCAAATATCCACGCAAACGAGGGGTTATTGCGTGATAACTGTCCTGTGACGTAAATTTGCCAATAAAATCGCCCGAAAATTAATGGATGGGTTATAATGACGGATGGCCATGTCTACACCCTGTTTAAATTATAGTTAAGACAGTCGTCAATATGTTTTAAATCTACGCTAGCGAAGGTGAGGCTGGTGTCATCTGCATACATTCTAGGTTGTGAAAAATACCCCTGGGGGACACCACATTTGACCAATTTTGGAGGAGGCATGAAGGAATTCATTAGACAAGTTTGAGTGCGATTGCTTAAATATGATGCAAACCATTTGTGACAGAAACGGCGTATTCCATAGAATTGCAATTTTGTTAATAGAATATTGTGATCGAAGGTGTCGAAAGCCTTGTTAAATCAAGAAAAACAACGCCATTATGACGAAACCGCGATCGATATTCATGGCCCAACTATCCGTAGCTTAGAGTAACGCAGTAACCGAAGAGTGTGGAGAACGAAATCCGGATTGATAACGAGAAAGAATACCGTTTTCATTAAGATAGTGCATGGTATAACAAGTATTTTAGAGCAATGCATTTGTTTTTTCTACAGGCATTCTACTTTGTGTCGGCAGTTGTGATGTCCTATGCTGCAGCGTTTGTGCTGGCTGTTTGTGTCGAGTTACCCATGATGCAGTTAGAGAGCGTTTTGTTCTTCAGAAACAAGACGTAATGCATGCAACGATCTAAGATACTGACCCAAACGTGTGCCGTGCATGTAATCATACCATGATTAGGCACTGCTTATTATAACCGTTTCCCTTTTTTATTTTTTTCAGAATACGTCACTTATTAAGTGTCTGTAGTTTAGTCCCAGTTTTTGTGTTCGTAGTTTGTACAAGGTTGAATCTCTTCGCGTTTTATGATCTGATTAGTCGCGATATAAATTGTTAATTTTTAATGACCCATATTCACCCAATATGAATGCGAATTTCATATTACTCGAAAACGACCTAAGATGTTAACAAACAGCCAATCAGATCACGTGTTTTCACAACGCAGCGGCTCAACACAAGAGCTACTGCTATGCCATGACTTTTGGGGGAATAGAGGACTTACAGCCTTTTATCGAAAATACGTGGACGCCTCAGAATCGAATCTCAGTACAAAGATGGAGTGCGCATTTATATTTCTACATTGATTTCCAATATTTTTATGTTTTCCATTCACCGATTTCAAAACAAATGGAACAGTTACAGAGTCAGTATATGATTGAGAAAAATATAACTACGCAAAATATTCAATATCTTCTTCTAACGCTATTTCTAGGGTACATATTTTCCTGTCATTTTATTGCACAATAAAATTGTTTTCTTATTTTTTCTGCGTGGCCTCCCTCTGTAAACATGGTTTGCAACCAATCCCTAAAGACACAAATAACAATGATGTAATGTACAATTGCTGGTGGACGAACAAAAGGATCTAATGTGAGATCTTTTGCTTTCGTTCTCCATCATGGCGGCGATGCTTATTTCCCTTTCGTAAACGGTCGTTGCCATTTGAAACGGTCGATGCCATTTTTTAGCTCTGAATTACACTCATTAGGTTTAAGAACTCAAAAGGTTGCGGTTACTGGGAGTTGTCTCGCTGGTCATATGAGTTAGGGTTCGGGTTAGGGTTCTGTTTAGGGTGAGGGCTAAGAAACCGAGTTCGAGTCTTGAAATTTTCGGACTCTTTTTTTCCTCCAGTTTTTCTTTTATAAATGTTTTTTTTTTCCTTTTTTTCTCGATTTTTGTTCATATTTTTTCTTAGTTTGCTTCTTTTAATTTTCTTTGAAGTGAAGTGTGTAGTCGACCGTTATAAATGGCATCGACCGTTTCAAATGGCAACGACCGTTTACGAAAGGGAAATTTGCGGCGGCGATGATGTAACGTGGAAACCACCTTTTGAGAGAGATAGGACGCGGCTGTTTACAACCTCTATAATTTCATTGGATCCCTTTTAGGATGCAGCTCTATTGTTTTTAGGGTTAGGGTCCATCGGTAATTGGTTGTTTGTCTCGGTCCATTGTTTTCTGAGCCAATCCCGAGAGCCGTTGTAAAAGCTGCGTACTGACCCTTTTGAGAAAGGTGGGCCGTTGTCCACCCCATTTGTGCGAAAAGTGGGTGATGTCGATCACCGTCTTAGGTCCGCTTTGCTGTTCAGATAAGCCCTCCAGCCTAGAAGGGGTAAACTACCAAAAGTACTTATCGGTTTACATCAATTCGAACATGCAATACAAGATGTATTATACAGCTGCAGAAGCAAGACTGGCTTGTAAAAGAAGGCAATCGACTTTGTCGAGCTTCTGGGCTTTGTGCGGCACGACAGTAAAACCGTCAACACTTCT
>OX421447.1:33151603-33156603 GCA_949126865.1 Montipora capitata
GAGTCAATTTGTCACGCAATGCAATAGCCAATCGGGAACGCTCATTTTGGAAAATAAACCAATCATATTGCGAGAAAGTTAAAGACAACGCTTGCTCTTTCTTTGTGTCATGATTTTGGTAACGCCCTGAAATAAACACTTTCTTTGGCGTTAAATATTGTGGTAAAAAACAAATGGAAAGTGGTTCAGCGTTGACTGTACTCTTATCGACAACGATATTCGTCACCACAGAGGCGCAAATGTTGTGGACTCACGAGGCATTTGTTAATTTCACTTTATTTTAACATACACATACATGCGAACTTCATACATAGAACATTAATTACATTGATTACGAAATCTAACAAGTCCAAACGTTACAACCAACTGTACTAGTTAAAACAGGTGACCATTTCTTGTAAAGTTTCTTCTGCTCGCTGTTTTGAGGGGTGTATATTTCTCTCATGTTTCAAAATTTAAGATTTACTTTAACATGAAAGTTCAAGATATTAGGTAAAAAGCTTTTTCTTCTGCATACCATAAATAAGATTTTCCTGGCATTAATAAATTATTAAGCAAGGGGCATTGTGAAGAGATAACACCTACGAAGATGCTGTCCAAACGTAGCTGCAAACTTTGTTTTTGTGGTATCCTTAGTAACCACTCCTTGTGGAGTTTCTTCGGCTCCCGGCATTTTTCATCGTAACATGGAAAACCTCTTGCAGAACATCTCGTATGTGATTGTACAAGTGGATGACATCCTGGTATCGGGCGCAGATGATGAGGATCATTTAAGCAACTTAGAAGAAGTTCTGAAGCGTTATGCATAAGCTGGATTGCGTTTGAAGAGAAGTAAGTGTGTGTTTATGCAGCCTCAAGTGACGTATCTGGGTCACAAGGTTAGCAAAGAGGGAATACAGCCCATGGATGATAAAGTTGAGGCAATCACCAATGCACCCTCTCCAACCAACGTGTCGGAACTGAAATCCTATCTGGGGTTGATTAACTACTACCAGAAGTTCCCGCCTAATCTGTCGAGTCTACTCGCTCCCTTGCATCGGTTGCTGCAGAAGGTTGCTGTTTGAAGTTGTTCCTGAAGTCATCAAAACTATTGGTACATTACGACCACCAACAGGAACCGACATTACAAAGCCCATAGAATCATTGTTCAATAAGAAGAAACCCATTCCTACCATGACTGTGGCTAGAATTCAACGTTGGGCGTTGACTCTCGCTGCATACAAATATACTATTGAATATAAGCCTGGAGCACAGATTTCTGAGTCGATTGCGTATCACCCCTCAAACAGTTTCGCCTGCTGAACTCTTGTTGGGAAGGAAACCGAGGTCAAGATTGGACTTAGTATATCCTGAAGTGGGCAGAAAAGTGCGTGTCCGCTAGTGTGTTCAGAAAGAGAAGCATGACTTGCATGTGCCACCGCGCACCGGTGGCTCAGTTGGTTGAGCACCGGGCTGTCACGCGGGAGGTCGTGAGTTCAACTCCGGCCGGACCAACACTCAGGGTCTTTAAATAACTGAGGAGAAAGTGCTGCCTTTGTAATTACATCTGCAAATGGTTAGACTCTCTAGTTTTCTCGGATAAGGACGATGCGCCGGAGGTCCCGTCTCACAACCCTTGTTCATTAACTCTGTGGGACGTTAAAGATCCCACACACTATTCGAAAAGAGTAGGGGACAGTGTGTTGGGTTCAGTGTTGTGGTCTGACCTTTCCAGCATGTGGTCGGCTTGGCAGGATTAGCTTGAAGGGCTTCTGTGCAAACGAGACCACAAATGTGTATAACAGCCAGAAGTCAGGCTACTTAGCCAAGTGCTGGAGCCTCACTCAAGCTCAAGCAAGCTCAAGCATGTGAAGCGCATCGTGAACGAAGGAGACGAGGCGTATGCTAGAAACTTCTGTCAAGGTCCAAAGTGGATGCCTGGTATAGTGCAAGAGTCAAACGAGCCCATTTCATTTGAAGTTGAACTAGAAGATGGCCGGAAGTGGAGACGACATCAAGACAATCTGATCCAGAGAGAAAGCGACCCCCAAATGTTGACTGAAGCTCCTGCAGAACCGCCAGAAACTCCCTTACCTGAATCTGATAGGGCCAAGACGGTTATTCGCACTGCCGAAAATGACGCAAACGATCAAGAAACCAAGACACTTGGTTACAGATATCCCCAAAGGCCCGGGTGCTAGCCAAGTGAGAGGGGTTACCCAGTCCGAATTCGACGCCGTCCTCAATATTTGAGTGAGTTTGTTCTTAGTTACTAGTGGTTGAAGAAATTGCAGACTGAACTTAACTGTTTATCAGTCTTGATATTCTGTTTTATTGATGCTACACTTAGTGGGGGAGTGTGGTATAATTTTACTGCGAGTTGGATCTTTGAATAATCGAGCACGTGTTTCCTGAGTTCCCTGAAAATAAAGTTAGCACCTTGTATTGAAATGCCTTAAGTTAAGCCGGTTCAAATACTACTTCATGAGATCAAGTGTATACTTCCAATAGTTGGTGGTCTGATAACCGGAAGTCCCGTTTGAGATTTAGGGCATAATCTGGCTTCTCTGCCTTAATAGAAACTCGTGTTTTGCATATATAATAAACTGCACTGACATGCTGAAATTTTTAGCTAGTGAGTAAATGACGTCACTTTCCCTAGATTCAACCCTCTGAGGTCCACTCGGTCAGTTTTGAACGTGAGTAATGGCAGACCGGCGTGAAATCCAAGTTACACTCAAAGTAAATTGCCTTTGGGTAAAAATCAAAGTTAAAAAAATTGCCAGTGAGAAAAAAACGGAGTGATTTTTTGAATCACAGTGGCATTTTTAAGCGCCTGTTAACACATAACCAACCATTGATAAATCTATAAACCTTCTAGCTACAATTTCCACTGCATAAAAGCGCAAGAAGGCCGCTATAAAAATGTTGTAACTAGAAATAGCTTATGTAGACTATAAAAGCTGTTCCATGTTAAACCTGACACCCATCGAAATACTCATTGAAAATCCTACAACTAGACTTAATATGAAAGGGGAGTGGCTGAATATGTCTTAAAATCAAGAAGTATCGTCTATAAGGAGGATAACACGGTGGCGCGAAGATATGAATTTTATGTTCGCATGGTCAGGTGATGTGTGAAGTTGACGAAAATGGATATACGTACTTGGTGGAAGGTATGGATATTAAGCAGGAGATGAACGAGAAGGTCAAGCAGGGGTATATTTGAGGACGGTGAACCTGGTGGTGAGGTTGAATTTGTACGGTAGAAATTTGATTAGGGTGACAGGGATTTTACATTGGCGTGATGGGGAACTGAGGGTGATGCATACGAAGACGAGGAAAAGTTGATGATGTTTGGCGCGTTCTACGAGAAGGAGAGTTTAGTGAGGTTGTACATGAAGAGAAAGCAGGTGTAAGGGAATTGATCAGTGTGTGATTGTGTGAAGCAGGAAGAAGAAGAAGTCGGTTGGGCATGTGGCGAGTGGTTGTACTGGTTTGGCGAGGAGGGAATATCGGAGGAGGCATGATCAGATGGGGTTGAGGGTGTACTTGGAGCTTTGTTGGAAGTATGGTGTGAAAAGTGCTGATGTGTGGAATAAGAAGGTTCCGGATGAGGAGGTGGGGGTGTCAGAGGATGGCAATATGGAGATCTGGTGGGATGGGAGCGTCGAGACCACACAGAAGATGGAACAAAATCTTCCAGACTTTATCATGGTGGATAGAGCGGCTCAAGGGTTTCTCGGTGCCTTGGGATAAAAACGTGGTGACTAAAGAGGACGAGAAAATCGTCAACTATACTCCTCTCGAAAAGGAAATCGAGGTGTCTACGGTAATTATGCCACTGGTGGTTGGCTAAGTGTGGTGTCGGCAGGCCTCCGAAGTCATTGTGACCACCCGAATCTTCTAGAAGACGCTTAGTCTCTGAACCCTAGGTACAGAGCAGAGGTTAAGCAGTGTTTACGCCTGCAGAGTTTCGCTGGTTGTTCTGTTCAGAGAAAGTCAAAAAATAATTTATTATAATTATTATTATCATTATCGTTCTCGTTATCATATGACTAGTGCTTGTCGCCGATATAACTAGCACTTTGATTGGCTAAGTGAAAGGACAATAATGAATTCCAACGCCAAATTGGCACTTCTCTTTGTTTGGTCGTTGTTTCATGCGAATGTCAGCGAAATTTACCTTAACAAATTGTCAGGAAAGAAGTGTTTTTCACAACTTTACAGTAGACGTTTGTTTACGTACCAGTGGACTTTTGTGGGGTGCGGTCATTTCAATGAAGATCAGATAGCCGAGCGCAATACCCACAAGGTAGGGGCTAATACGGCAATATGGCTTGATATACACCAGATCGGAATAGTTATCGCCGGGTTGTTGTTTTTGAAACCTGAACCAAAGACAAATAAATTGTTAGCGAGTTAACACACTGAAACCGCTGCAAATCGTTAGTTCTTGGTAATGTACGCATAATAACTGATAGGGTATGAAATTCAATGGATTGTCTTGAAATTTAGCCTGAGCACTCCCAAGATACCAAGCTAAAATACCGTGTGAGCAATTCCCGTTTTTTTTTTTTAATTGAACTCTCTGAGCAACCAATCGGAATATCAAAAAAGCTTTATACGGTTTTGAGGATAAACGCCTTGTGAATGACATTATCCAGAAGGGAGCCCTTTTCATTAAAATTCGATACCCGATAAATTCGATCAGAGAGACATTGCATGGTCGCTCAAGGTTCTTGGGCCTTGCTCGCCTTTCGATTAGATAAAGTGAAAAAGAAAATTAATTACCCGGAAAGTGCATTTCATAACTTTCAATGCATGTATAGTTTATGGCGGTTGCGCCTAAGAAAGTGCGCTAAAAAACTTTCCCAAAGGACACCCGTGAAGGTCTACCGTAACCTTAACTTGTTTAAGAACTCATTCTGTTTCTGAGTTTAACGGGCAACGCTTTTTCACCTTTCGTAATCGTTCAATGCCATTCTCACTGATCGATGCCTTTTTCACTGTGGAACCTC
>OX421447.1:33161603-33164103 GCA_949126865.1 Montipora capitata
CCCGCTGCAAAATCTCCATACTTCCGCAAGCATATTTTCAACTAGTCTCGAGGTGGTTATCTACGATTTTCCACCCAAACCACAAGGGTTCCCTAAAATTTGACCGATAGCCCTCGTTTCTTGGTTTAAAACAAAGCAAGTATCATTTACCAGTTAAAATGTAAAAAAAAACAAAAAAACAAAAAAACAAAAAAAAACAACAAGGCATCTAACGGACCTCCAAAATCGATGAAAGTAGAACTGAAACAGAGGAAGTTTTCCATCATTCTTTTCCATGCGACGAAAGGCAATATACCCCACCAGCAAGCCACTGAAAAAGAAAGGGATACGCTGCAATGTAAAAACCCACTAGCCAGTAAACTTCTCAAAACCTTCTGAAGGCTGTAATTTCAAGTTCACTTCAGTACAAAGATTAACAAACGTTTCAGTGAAATTAGTGCAGATAATTGAAATTAGTGGAATAAAGCTAAAGTGAAAACTTTCCATGTCTTTGATTCATAAGTAATCGCACGATTTTTCTCGTGCAATTTGGCCAAGTAGTTACTTTAGCCATGTATTATAAAAGACATACTAATTTTAGCACCTCAAATAAAGTTCAAGTAGCTTTTAAAAATTAGCACTACATTATGTAAAAAGTACAAGAATTATTGCAATTCGCTTTGCCTCTGTAAAGTGGTTCTGAAACACCTTGTTGTCTCAGTTTAGTTCCAAGTGAGTCGTGGTGTAAAACTGAGTTACTGCAAATCAATTTCATCTTCCTTTTATTGGTTTCGTTATGAAATAGAGGCAAACAGCAACTCGCAAATAGAAAACTGTTGCTTTGGCAAACTTATAAAGAACTAAATAACTTAAAGTGCCCCTAACCCCAAAATATTTTTTTCGCTGAAATGAATCTTTGCACCAGTTCGAGACGCATTGCGGTCATTTTTTCCTTTTTCTAACAAATCCTGCCATTTTATGGGCTTTGAAAGTTGCGAAAATCCAAGCATCTTTTGTTCACGACCGAGTCAGAAAGGGAGTGGGTCTATTCCTGATTTGACGTCACAATCTACTTTGCATGCATCTTTACAAAGAGTTAATGTAATGTAAATCAGTTTGTGTCGTCAAATCAGGAATAGACCCACTCCCCTTCTGACTCGGTCGTGAACAAAAGATGCTTCGATTTTCGCAACTTTCGAAGCCTATAAAATGGCAGGATTTGTTAGAAAAATGAAAAATGGTTGCAATGCGTTTCGAACAGATGCAAAGATTCATTTTAGCAAAAAATTTATTTTGGGGTTAGAGGCACTTTAAGCTTTCGGGGATTTTTAATCTAGAGCAACCAAAGCTGTTAAGTGGCTCGCGTGAGGGGTGAAGAGCACAGCAAGGGATCACTCGCACACAGTGAATCGGAGCGGCTATTCAGAAGAAGAGCACATGAAAAGAAAAAAAAAAAGTATGCCACGCTGCAGTATGGGTTCATACCACATACATGCCTTGGTGTATATCTTACTGTATTTGTCAACAAAAGCAAAACCAAATTAACTACTTCGGCTGATTGCAACATGACAATACGCCTACTGGCAAAAGCCTGATCGTGCAGAAGTCAGTGATAGCAAAGGGCAGACTTGTTGGAGGACCTGTACTAAATAGAACTGTTTAGTCTGAAGTACATGAATGAAAAAAATTACATAAGAATAGAAGTTACTTTTTGGAGAATATGTTTGAGGCACAAACAGGTCTGCTATCAATTCAATTACGGACACTTAACTATGGCATCCATGATGTTTCGTAAAAATTATGGAAAAAATTAGCTCACTGCATGATATCCTTTCACCATGCCCACTGCACTGTCATACAAAACAAAGTAAATATTAAGCTCCCAAAGGAAACTTGCATGCTCAACCTACAACGAATTTACCTCAACAAAAAGAAACTGTCCACAGAAAAGAAAGCACTGTTCACGGCTTCAAAAGAAAACCTGTGGGTAATGTTGATTCCTATGGCCACATCATCTAAAAATAAGAATATTCCATCACCGGTACCATAAACTAAGACAATGTAAAAACATAGATAAGTATGTTCCAAGAAACACTTCCTCTGTTCCTAGAAAGTAAACTGCCTATCAGAGTAGTATTTTTTTTTTCTTTGAAGACATTCAAACAGTCTAGTAAAGAAAGAAGAAGGACCATTATCACTGGAATAGAAGACTCGCGTGTTAAAACTTCATGTGAGAGTGAAAGGCATAGAATGATGTAACTTGGTGAGAGCACTAATACTTCCCACCAATGTATACGTAGCCCGGGTTCGATTCCTAAACTTGGTGTCGGCTGTGGGTTGAGTTTGTTGGTTCTCTACTCTGTTCCGAGAGGTTTTTGCCCAGGTACTCCAGTTTTCTCTAATCCCTTCAAAAACCAACCTATGGTTTCACATGAGTTGACCTGATTTGATTTCTGCAGTGTTATCAATTAGTGTCCTAGCACTAAAATTTAATACACTTGACACTTATCTAAAATGCATT
>OX421447.1:33166603-33209103 GCA_949126865.1 Montipora capitata
CACATTGCAATAACCACTTAAAACTGTTGAACAACATAAAAGAAACACAGCAAAACGGAAGAGAGGCATTGATGGCAAACAAATGGACAGGATTGAAACGGATTGCATTTGGGTAACCTTGAAAAAAAGTCAGCACGATGTTTACAAGTTTACGGAAAATCTTGTTTGTGGTGTAACGATAATTTCATCCGTAAAAGAACTCCACATTACCATTTTCCAAGTTTTAAACTCGTGATTAACTAGAGATTTCCCCTAAATACCCTAAAATAACGCTAAAATAACGCTTAAATAACGTGGCATGGCCCCTTTAAGCACAAGAAGTCGCCTGCAGAGCCTTAATCTTCCAATCACTGGAAGCCGTGCCCGTCTGGTTGAACGGCTGAGGCTGGCCACGAATCAGCGCCGACAGCCACCTCTGGTCGCTCCAGAAGTCGCGCTCAGAATGAACGGGTGCACAAAGAAAAACCTTCGGCTTCAAATGCACGCGTACGACCGCGTCCACAGCCCAGTTTCCCTACAGAACAGGCCGACGCGGAGACTCGCAGTTCCGACGAAGACGAGCAGTCGGATATGGACTCCGCAGTGGAAGAACTGTTCGAGGACTTCGAGCCACAAGTCCCCAAGGATGCAGTGTTTTCGCCCGCCCAAATGTCGGCCATCCAAGAGACTGTGTCGGCCTCTGTTAACGACGCCTTACGGGTCTTCAACAACCACGAGGCCCAAGCCCGTTTCCCGGACGACCTTCGCACTCCTGGTCCTCGTATGCCGAACACAGCGACTCCTTTGGGCCTGCATCGTCCTTTAGAAAAAAGCCTCGAAGAAAAAATACTCCGCGGTGAGTACATTGACTTTTGTTTATTACTGCCCGACTTCATGTATCGCTCCCAGGCCCCCGCTCTGCAGTTACGCTACGAGGACTCGTCCCCGGGTTCCCAGGGGTCCCCGCTCACTCTGGTTAGGAGGAAAAAACCAGTGATTGACACTTTCCAAAAATGGCTAGACGCATTTACTGCCTACATGCTGGTGATCGTCGCTGTTCATCCTTCGCGTGCCTTAGAGTTACTCAAATACCAGCAAACTATCAGCAAAGCGGTCACTAAGTTTAAGGGCCTAGCCTGCCTTACATACGACGAACAGTTTAGACGCCGCGCTGCCTACGACCTTTCAAAGCCCTGGGACAAAATTGATCTTGAACTTTGGACAGTCACCTTCTCTGGCCTAGCTAAGCCACATTGTTCTGTGTGCTCTAGCCCGTACCATCCGGCGGAAGATTGCCCCAACCAGGACCCAAGCAGAAAACCTTGTCGCCAAGCCCTTGTCTGCTTTGACTTCAACAAACCTTCCGGTTGTCAACGCCGTTCCTGCTATTTCCCGCACCACTGCCGTCGCTGCGGCTCAAGCAACCACGCCCAGTTCAACTGCTCCGGTCCCAAACAGTCCGCAAGTAGCAACAGACCAGCCAACCCCAGCGATCGCAGCAAGAAATAAGGTGGAGCAACGCTAGCTGGACTGCAACCCAACTGTATCCACCCCGCTAGATGTAGATAAATTAGTGCTTGAATTAGTTAATCACCCTAATAGCTCTTTCGTTAACAATTTAATCAGTGCCCTCCGGTATGGTACTCGCATTGGTTACCTAGGCCCCCACCAACCCCGGGTGTCCCGTAACTTGATATCCGCCTCTCAACATCCTGAAGTCGTTTCTGGGAATGAACATACATAGGGAAGTGCAGTTCGGAAGAATCGCGGGCCCCTTTTCCTCCTCGCCCCTACCTGACTTGCAGTGTCACCCTATAGGCGTGGTCCCTAAAAAGCACTCTGTAGAATGGCGTACTATTTACCATCTCTCTTACCCTGAAGGGGGTAGTATAAACGACCACATACCAAAGGATCCTTATTCGTTGCAGTACGTTCGTGTCGATGACGCGATCGCAATTCTGCGGTCCCTGGGTCCTGGGAGTTTTATGGCCAAGACGGACTTGAAATCCGCCTTTCGTCTGATGCCAATCCATCCCGAAGACTGGAATCTTTTGAGTATATACTGGCAATCTCAGTATTACATAGACCTTTACCTCCCATTTGGGCTTCGCAGTGCTCCTTTCCTTTTTAAACAAATTTCTGATGCCTTGGAATGGATTCTTAAACACAACTATGGCCTCTGCCATGTTATACACATTTTGGACGATTTCTTTTTAGCAGAGAAAACTAAATTTGACTGCCTAGGGAGCTTTACTACCCTTCTTAAGGTTTTCATGTCCCTTCGGGTTCCCACCGTCGCCTCTAAGACCCTGGGGCCCTCACAAGTTCTCGAGTTTATGGGCGTTGTACTGGACAGTAACCGCATGGAAGCGCGATTGCCTGAAGATAAGCTTGCCAGGATACGGCAATTATTGGACTCTTTTACCGACCGCCGTTCTGCCCGCCTTTTAGATCTCCAATCCCTTATCGGTACTCTGCAGTTCGCTTGCAGAGTAGTAGTCCCGGGTAGAACTTTCCTTCAGCGCATTATCAACCTCACCCGAGGGGTAAAGAATCGTTTTCATCATATCCGTTTGAACAAGGAATTTTCCAGGGATATTCAAATGTGGAAGGTATTTCTCGCTCAATGGAACGGGCGATCCTTCTTCCTTGACTCCCGGGTCACCTCTTCCCCCGACCTACAGCTCTATACCGATGCAGCTAGCACAACTGGGTTTGGTGGTTTTTTCAATGGTGAATGGTTCCAGGGTAAGTGGCCCCCTGATTTACTCATTAACAAGACCAAAGGGATAAGTATTGAATGGCAAGAACTATTCCTTATTGTTATCGCCTGTGCACTGTGGTACCCCCACTTTTCCGGCAAACGTCTTCAGTTCTGGTGATCAGAGCATTGTCGCTATCATTAACTCGGGTCATTCAAAAGCCCCCAGGGTCATGGACTTGGTGCGTTTCCTGGTACTTATTTCCATGAAGCATCATTTTCTGGTTAAGGCTCGTCACGTTCCCGGGGCGCATAACGAAATAGCTGACACCCTGTCCCGTTTTCAGGTTCAACGATTCAGGGAACTCGCTCCCGGTGCCGACCAGACCCCCTGCACCATCCCGCCCTCATTCATGACCCTCCGAAAGCTGAAGTCCTTAAGTATGCCAACTGGGCCTTGTCGTGGAACACCAACCGCACGTATACCTCTGGGGAGAAGCGTTTTATTCAGTTTTGTCTCATGAACAGACTAGCCACTCCCACAGGTGACATCCTCCCAGCATCAGAGGGAACTCTTATCTATTTTGCTTCCTATTTGGCCCGTACAGTTCGCCATAGCACAATTAAGACTTATTTAGCTGCTGTTCGCAATCTCCACATTATTATTGGCTAAAAAGACCACTTAAGGGGAAGACTCCTCCTAAAAAAGATATTAAGGGGAATTCTCCGCTATCAAGGGTCTCCTCGCATCCGCAGACAACCCGTCACTCCGGGCATACTCTTAGCCATTCGCCCCATCTTACGTAATTGGCTAGGGCCAAGGGATTTCTCGATGATATGGGCTGCCTTTACCCTTGGCTTTTTCGCGTTCCTTAGGTGTAGCGAGTTTACCTATCCGGGGGTGTACAGTTTTAGTTCTAAGTTTAATCTTACCAAGGAATGCATTACATTTTGTCCTAGTCTGGTCTGCCCACAGCGCTTGCTTGTTACTCTCAAGTCTTCTAAAACGGATAGTTTTAGGGCAGGGCAATCCCTCGTCATTGCCCGTTGCCCTTCTTTGTTGTGCCCTGTCTCCACTCTGCAGCAATACTTTCTCCTCGCCAAACCACGTTCGGGGCCATTGTTCTATTTCCAGTCGGGTCGTTACCTCACACGGTCCTCCGTCACTCATTTACTTCGGGACTCTGCGAGAAGCGCGGGCCTCCCGCATGAGAGCCTTAAGGGTCACAGCTTTCGCATAGGGGCAGCGTCTGCCGCCGCCCCTGCGGGCCTACCAGACTAGTTAATTAAGGTGTTAGGCCGCTGGTCGTCAGATTGTTACCAGCTTTATATTCGCACCCCGGAATCGGTGTTACTTTCTGCTGCTCCAAAAATGGCTAGTGTCTCGAGCGCTTTTCTTTAGTTTGGCCTTGCTTGGGGGGGATGCATGCCTTGCATGCATCTGTGGCGGTTAAGTCTGCGTAGCGACTTCCCCCAAGCTTTGGCATTGCTTGTGTCTTGCCATCTTATATCCTTGCCTTTATCTTGTCCGATCCAGCCTCTGCTGTGCTGGGGAGATAACAAAGGCTCTGCCAATACTCTTGTTCTATTCCCACGTTAGTGGGGGAATAAGTGAGGCTTTTAGTTTGTTCACCTATCATGAAGTCGCGCAAAACCTGCCGCAGGGCTGTGTCCCCCTCAATTACGCCATAGACCTTATTCATAAATGGCGGCCAATTTATAATTCTTTTGTCGAAGTGCAAATTAGCCTACCAAACCTCGATACCATACAGTGAATTGAAAAGAATTCTTGCTCTAAAATGAGGCTTGGTAGGCTAATTTGCACGTGGACAAAAGAATTGTAAATGTGGCCGCCATTTATGAATAAGGTCTATATTGTTGTTTGCTCATTTGTTGTCGTTACACTACCTAGTTGCGTTACACTCTACTCTTAGTTTAAATAGTGGAATAGTGACATTAAGCCAAGGATGGGAGTCCGAAGTGGACATTCCGCATGCCAGGACAGTGGTCTTTCCAAGATTTTTAAAGTAATCGCCTCTAACAGAGAAACTATAAATACATTGTATGATGGTGTCAAGATAAGTTTAAGAGGAAAACAGTTCACTCCGGTTGCCTAATCTTCCTTTTATACAATTTCATTCCTGAATTTGGTTGTTTCTATATTCTCTAGCTTGTCCTCTTTTTAGCGTTGTAGGCCAGATCACCACATTTTTTAAAAAATCAACTTTGTTGTCAAAAATGGCATCCCACGTAAACGCCAATTTGTTTGAGCGTCTTGTTTTTGTTAGAATTTATGGGTCTGGGCTTGTAGCCGAGTATTATGCATTTACAATTCGTGTCAATCAAGTTGATTTTTTGCGTAAGACGTTTGCAGTCTCGCTTATAGCCGAACTCGGCTTGTAGCCGAATACGTACGGTAATTTATGGACCCTGAACATTAAGTAAAGGGGCGAATGGTTTTTTGCTTAATAATTGTGGTGGTTCGGGTGGAGAGATACCTAAAAAAAATACTCAAAGGCTTAAACAATTTTAGCCTCCCTTTCCAAAAAGGCATGGTCTGGAACTAAAATGAAAAAAAAACCATATTATTTGAAAGTTCACACTTACTGAGAGTTCGAAAAATCAAAAGCCAGAGATAGGTGTGTCCAAGAATAACCCACCACATGCTAAGAACACGTACTCCATTGATAGAGGTGATGGCACTGGGTGGAACATTGCAATCCATGATCTTGCTCGTGTTACGAACTACCGAAAAACATGTGAGAAATCGCACAAGAAAACCTGAAAAAAAGGTAAACAAACAATAAAAATCTCAGTTGTTGCGGTACATGTCCACAAGCTAATAATTTTATTAGGTTGAGTTGCTGATCTTCTTGATGCCTTTCAGCTTTGGCTCCCTGATTTAATCGCTACACAATATCGTTCTTCCGTAATTATTATCATTTCTACAATATTATCTTCCGAGGAGAAAATTAATGTACTCTGAATTAATAAACTTAAGAGGCAGCGTGAGTGGCACATTTGTCAGCAAGTGACTTTAATAAGGCATATCAAAAGTTCCTTGCAGGATCAGATTAAAATAAATATAAATAAATATAAATTAATATTGCTAGTGCTAATCACCCTTACTTGCAGTCGAGGACTGAATTGCGAAGGGCGCGGCTCACGACATCGGGCTGAAAGCATACAAAGGCGCCTCTGGCTGCCGCTATACAGTCCATGTTTGATGTCGGAGCACAGCACCACAGCTAGATGTCAATTAGCTGTGAGTCGATTTTGATGAGGGAGGAAAACCGGAATACCCGGAGAAAAACCCTCGAGTCAGGTTGAGATTGACTGAAACTCAGCCCACATGCTGGCTGAGGTCAGAATTGAACCCCGGCTCGCAGTGGTGGGAGGCCCGATAGATAACCACTAAGCCACCCTGACTCCCAAAACTCTAAAAACCAGCTACACCTCCCAAAAAATATTCTGGTAATACCATGGAGATGTTAAAGCTACTGTATTTCTTTGCTAATGCAGTAATTCCAATCATGCATGTTCCTCAATTTTAGTACTCCTACAGAAAATCACAATGATGTATGTACGATGATGAGACGATAATGACAAGGGCGATGATGACACTAACAACAACTGGATTTTGCAAAGAACTCTTAAAGTGCCCCTGTGACCAAAAAATCAATTCATATTTTTCTTTGGATTTCAAAACTATGTTAACAAAACACTAAGTGACCCACGTTTTAAGCCTTGATTTCAAAAAGACACATCTTTATTTTAACTGTAACTGTAATGGTCCGCCATTACTAACATTATGTTCTTGAGAGAGCTGGATCGAGGAGAAAATGACGTCAAAGGCTCACTAGTTTAAGAATGCAATACGTGTGTACGCCGCAGAATTACATGTAATATGCAGCACGGGGGTTTTGGGCTTTCAGACTTTTAAACTCACGCTTTGCATATATAATAAGCTGCGTTCACACGCTGAAATTTTAAGCTAGTGAGCCTCTGACATCACTTTTCCCTGGATCCAACCGTCTGAGGTCCAATCGGTCAGTTTTGAACGTGAGTAATGGCGGACCGTGAAATCCAAAACTTACACTCAAAGTAAACGGCCTTTGGATAAAAATCAAAGCTCAAAATTTTGCCAGTCAGGTGTTAAGCAAACACACTTTCAAAATCTGAAGGAAAAAAGAGGGTTTTTTTATCACAGGGGCACTTTAAAAATAAAACTGATAAATGAGAGCCCTACAAATCACATCTACAGGTGTATGATAAAGTATTCCATGATTTTGACACAATTTATTACTTTGCACAGTACATGTATGTAAATAACTTTTAAGGACGGTGCCTACTGTTGTTATTGCCCACACGTTCTGTGTATCTCGAGATAATCGAGTTTCCTATCGGTGATGCTCACTAAGACAGGAATATTTTTGCGCGGTTTAAAACTATCCGGATAAAGTAGATCTTAGTAAGTAGTCTTGGTATCCAAAAAGAAAATTGGGGGTAACCATGCATTTTTGAGAGATAATTCAGCTTCAATTTGAGAAAGAACGCCATACACTGCTTTGTATTTTTTTACACATATTATTCATGAATTATCTTGGAAAAGTGCGTGGTTACCCCCAATTTTCTTTTTGGATTTCAATGACACTTGTCAAGATCATCATTTCCTGCATAATCATAAACCGGGGCAAAAATACCTTTGAATAAGTAGGCACCGTCCTTAAGAGAATATGGTGCCTACAAATAAGTTTTGTCAACAATCACTGCAAAAACAAATGTATGCAAATATAAATCAGCCAAACCTCTTTCTTCCAACCCAAGTTGTTTGAATTGAATTTGAGAAAATGAATCCGAGATGGATTTGTAACCATTCGTAGACAGTAACGGTGCTGATTCATCATTAACTAATGGTCTGTTCGATTCTTCTGATAGGGAAGGCCTCACACTTTGGCTGTCAGTTAACAGCCAAAATTTCCAGGAACCTTGAACAAGACAGAGGTCAATGACTGTTCCAAGAAGACAAAGCAAGCCAATGATGCTACAGATGACACTGAAAAACAAACAATTAAAAAGACACAACTTTTAATACATTTTTTGACATCTTAATACACATAAATTCTGTAGTCTTGAAACATTCTGTTGACTTAAGTTTTCTTTTTACAAACTTCCAACTTAAGGGAAAATCACTACAAAATGTTCTGAGGTGAGATGCAAATTAGGTAACAATGGAGACACTGCCAGGAAACCAGCTCCTTTGAAGCGCACACCACAAGGACATTACTAAACAACGAAACAGTGAAACGAAGCACCCAAACACCATGTATGACCCCACCATACATTGAATACTAACTTAGAAAGGTTGCATTTGAGATTAAATATCGTTTTAAGCCTAATTAGGCCTAAAAATGTTATTGCTCCTAATCTCAGTCTTAGTCTGAATCCTAATCTTAATCTCAATGAATTAGGAGCAATAATGTAGGCCTAAAATGATATTTAATCTCAAATCCAACCTTTGTCGGTTAGTATTCAATGAATGGTGGGTCACACATGGTGTTTTGGTGCTTCGTTTGGCTGTTTCGTGGTTTAGTAATGCCCACACCACAGGCTATACAAATTCATTACTTTCAGTATTGTCATCACAACCCCTAAAACCAACACTATTAAGATGTCTGCCGTCATTATCGTCATCTGAACACTGACTTACTAATACCAGCCTATTCACAGTGAAAGGGGAAAAAGTGAAGTGCCAGGTTCATCACAAGCCATTTTTTAAGGAATGTAATAGGGGTCAGTCTTAAGTTGATTCAATTGAGGTTTGAGTTATTACAGGCAGTCACTTGTATCTTGATGTGTTAACCGTGGATAAGCCTGAAGATTTTCAGATAGGCATCAATCAGTGATTCTTTTTTTCCCTTTCCCCTCCCAAGAATGCCACTATAAAGATAGATTCTACTCTAGCTATCTAACACCAGAAATTTTCAATCTGTCTAATGTTAGAGGATCTTACTAGTCAATGGAAAGTGCCTTTAGTGGCAAAAGAGTTACATGTAACATCACCAGTATCCACTCCAAAGCTCTAGCTTTATCCAGCTTTTCCTCCTTAGAGTGACATTTGGAGATTTTACAGTAGTCTGTTGAATGCCAGATGATTTTACTTATCACAAGGACACCCCATGGTGGCAAATCAGTAATAACAGTAAATACAGTATGGCCTTTAGTTTATGATATTATACAACTGCAGTCCACTCACAGCGTTACAATGGGTCCTGTAGTCCACTTGATGGAATGAGCACAGCCAACTGTAAACTCTTCACCAGGTTTAGGAAATTGTATTGGTAGACTAACATTCTCATAATCCAGAATATCTGTTACAACTGAGTTAACAAGTAAAATTAATCACAATAATTATTATAGAAGGCTTTGATCACACTTATGTACCAAGTTATTGTGTGTGATTAAGGGGAACAAATTTCCAAAACAAATTATACACATGTATATCTGACGTTGTACCCATTAGTGCTCAAGTGTCCTTTATAGTTCTTAGTTCTTAGCTTGTTACACTTCTATATTAAATTTTAGTTTGCACTAATCCTAGAAGGTTGTAAAGAGAGAAATATAAAGAGAAATGAAACATTAAAATAAGTACAATATTAATAGTTCAAATTCTTAGAATCGTCTTAACCCGTACGAAAATTCTGGACGAGACGCGGGCGAGATTCGGGCCATAAAAAGTCTCGCTCATGAGCGATACAGAGCCTGACGATAATCAGCCTGACAGGAGCGATAAAAATTGAACGATAAATGAACGAGAATGGAGCGGGACATTTGTACTACTCTGACATTTGGACGATATTCTGAGCGATAAACGGGCGAGATGCAGGTCCTTAAAAAAAAAAAAATTCACGCTAATGAACAATACATTTTTATGGGCGTGACGTTAGTTTACGGCTTATAATTTCGGGTCTTACTAAGACCTAAGACCTGGTCTTAGCTTTCGTAGTACGAAAACTACAACCCCGCTCTTAGTTTTCGTACGAAAACTAAGACCCTTTGTTAATAGCAGTAATTACGGGAAAGAAACCCGGGAAAACTTACCGCTACTCAGAGATTTGGGCGCTGTATGTTTCCTCACACGATTAAATTTAAACAGACACAACGCCATGAGAAGCTTGAATGTTGTGCGACCTTGCGCGACAGAAAAAAAGTGGCGGCATTTATTGGCACGGAAACTAAAGATAGGGTCTTTCGGAGAACGAGAAACTCTGTCTGTTAACCCTTTGGTTATAGCAAGAGTCCATGTTTTGGTTGTAACCACTAAAAATGTGATACACGCATTTTTTCTGTGAGCACACATCTTCCAGTTTCAAAACTTAGCCGTAAGTCACGCAAACAGTAAACGGATGCCCGTAGATGGTCAATTTTATTATGATGCCTGATAGGGGACTGAATAGTTTTACATGTAAGACATAAGTGATTTTCTGTAAGTTTCTCCGTATTTATCTGAGTCACAAGCTTATTTCTCAGCTTATTACAATGAGGATATGAAGTATCGTCTGTCAGGGGGTGAGGGTACATCGCGCTATCCTGGTACTTTGACGCATTATTTATAAGAAACATTGAAATCAGTATAAAAAGAAAGAAAACAGGCCATAATTGAAACTATGCCTACTTTAATAGTGCCATTATAAATTATAAACTAGAAAATCCCCTGCCTGCCACTCCCCCCACCCTCATAGACAGTACCACTGTTTTGTTTGCGTGACTTACGGCGACATTGTGGACTTGTTTTGATACTGGAAGCAAAATAACAAATGTGTATCGACAAAATAATTCTTGTATCACATTTTTAGTGGTTACAACCAAAGGGTTAACAGACTGAGGTTGTCCTTATTCGAAAGATACTATCTTTAGTTTCCGTGCCAATAAGTAAGCGAACGATCCTCGACCGAGACCAACTACAGTAAACATGACCCTTGTCATCATTGCGTAGACAGTCATGTAAGACAGAAACATGTTTCAGTTTAAGGTAACTTAAATAAAAAGAATGTACCAGCTTTTAGCATAGAACAAAATGCGACTGAAGTCATTCAAAGTGTCCATAATAAGGTAGGCATGTTAGTAGCCAGGTTTCCACAGTGATCTGTGATCAGATAGCGAGGTCGTTTCTAGTTTCTCATTTATTTTAAATCTTCATACATTGTTTAAAATCTATTTCATAAAAGAGAAAATTGTTTCCAGCAATATTAATTAGAGCAAATAATGCTGTTTTGATCTGGTTGATTACTGTCCTAAATGGGAAGAAAAAGCTCTGCATCTGTGTAGAGATTCAGATGTTTGGTGAAATGTACAGTTAAGTTAAACTGAAACGCGCGCCAAAAGCGGTTACAAATATTTAATTATCGATAGTCAAAACTCGAACATTGCTCTTCCCTCTTAAAGGTTTTCCGTCCAGCGACAAGCAATTCCTATCATTAAAAAATTATCCTCCGTTTTGGGCAAGCAGGATAATGCTGTCTTGAGGTAGCTACATGTAGATTGCTTCTCCTGAACGTGCAAAGCTATTTGAACTATATACCTCTCCGGATGCGGGTGGGTATCACGCTCAATGTATCACTTGAAAAAAATATCCAGCCATATACGTATTTTAGCTCAAAATTCAGAGCGGTAAAAAATGGTTTGCTCACCTTTTACCCGGGGACGGACTACACGTACAGAAATGCAGCAAATAATATAATACATTATAACGACAGCCACAGTTTTTAAGTAACTGATTTGGATTTTTGAGTACTCCCTGATCTATTTCTACTAATCTTTTCTTATCGAATAACAAGTAGGGAGCACTTATGTATCGAATAACAAGTGAGCAGCCTGAGTTTCACCGATAATACAGCATGACAAATGTCTCGTTACAGCGGCGTAAATGAATAAACTGAGGTTTCACTTTTTCTCGCTCACTCACGCCACACTATCGGCGATAATCAAACCAAACTAATGTCTGGCTCAGTCGCACAAGCGCGACAAAATGGTTGTCTCGCTTTGTCTCGCTCAGTTCTTGCCTTAAAAACAGCTTTATGGCCCGAATCGGGCCCGAATCTCGCTCACTCAGGCCACAAATTTTCGTACGGGAAGCGAGCCGGAATTTTCAAGTCATGTACACCGTATTGCCACCATGGATGATTTCCTAAAAACATCACTTGAGGGTGACTGGATTACACCAGAGGGCAGTGCATTCCAAAGTCTTATAGCACATGGAAAAAAAAAGAGTATGAGTTGCTCAGAAGTGTCAACACATCTTAATAGTTGTACAGCTTTATCAAGAATGAATTACTTGTGTTTCCTCAGTAATTTTGTGGGTGATAACTTCAAGCAAATTATGAACAGCAATAAATTCTCAAAAATGGATGATGAAAGCCCTTACATTTTTTTGCTTTTTGGAGAAAGACAGTTGCTGTAATTCTGCAATTCTCATAAAAGTGCATGTGTATGTACCGGTATGTAGCTTGACCCCTAAGTTTTGTTTTTCCTTGTTACATAATTTTGTATGCACATCTAGTACACAAAGTAATAGTTTTTATAATGTTGCTATGCAATACTATTTCTGCAGAGATATTTTTTCAATGGTGATGGGGGGGGGGGGGGGGGGGGGGGGTACTCGAGAAAAACCTGAGTGCTCCTTTGTGTGACACTAGTGGGAGCTACATGTAGACCATAAATCTACAATTTCTTTCTCTAAATTTATTTCTTGTGGGTCACCTATTCAATTAATTCCTAAAGAACTATATTAACTACTTGTGATTATCTTAAATTACATGTAAGTACTTGACTTAACCGTTAGGACTTTAAGTGCTAGGACATCGTAACACACCCTTTAAGTACACATTATTTAGGAGCAGCATTAAGAAAAGGGGAAGCCCAAGCTAAGTGATACAGTCCGTAGGCAGTAATAATGAAAGCTAGAGAGGAGGAATGGAAGGGAAGGGAGAGAGAAAAGTGCTTTCTTTTAAATTATCCCCCTCAAAAATCCAGGTCCCATTTTTTATTCCATTCCCCCAAAAAAGGGAAAACCCTTTTTTAGACAGATCGACATAATAACCATAGTACTTAACAATAGGTTGAAGTGAATTGACCTACAGGATGAAACCAAATGACCTGAAGGTACAAATTATTTGACAAGCAACAGCCATAGTTTTGACCTCAGAAATATTTTTTTTGGTCATTCATTCTGGGAAGCCAACAATATTTCTTAATCTACTGTGCATTTTAGATGAAGTTTTCGTTTATGATCAAATTTAATTTAATACATGTATGCAACAATTACACACTATTTCAAAATAAGTAGTGTTTTGTTTCCGGACTGAGCAGCTCTCGGTGATGAGAAATATGCCGCATTCAAGCTCTTTTTAAGAAGACATTCATGTTTACTGGCGCAATGCGTGACTACAAAAGTTTAGAATTTAATTTTGTAATCATCATTACAAATCCATTTGTCACATGTGCTTTTTTCAGGTTAAGAGCTTTTGAGTTTTTTCGGCCAAGTTGTGATTTTGAGTTGAGTTTACATATACCTGGTTACGGTTTTGAACTGCTGACCATTGTTTACCGATTAAAGGACATTGCTGTTGGACCAAGTTCGTCTACCTCTTCCGAACATGCCCGATCACCCGCCCTGCTTCTTCCATGGTAGGTACATGACTTGTATACTTATTATTATTATTATTATTATTATTATTATTGAAACTTCGTAGCAGCACGAAGTAAGATAACACTTTGATGATCCATACGATGTTTTGAAATTCATTTTTAATCGAGACATGTTTCGGATGAAACATCATGCATCGTCAGTTGTACAATGAGAAATATACTAAAGTTGAGCAATAAATAGTGTATCAAAGTGAGATATAACATGAATAATTAAGGATGAAGGCGAGAACAGAACAACCACGAAACAAAACAGAAAAAACCAAAACCATTTAAGCTAAGAAACGAAACTAATTAGTATGAAAGGGATAAATTAAGATGTTTGACTTGGGAATTTAAAGATGGCTGCTCTTAAAGGATATGCATGGCTTCTTTAATTTTCAATTGGAAACGTGTGGAAGCTGAGTCGAGTTTTAAAATCCTCGACTCAGCTTCCACACGTTTCCAATTGAAAATTAAAGAAGCCATGCATATCCTTTAAGAGCAGCCATCTTTAAATTCCCAAGTCAAACATCTTAATTTATCCCTTTCATACTAATTAGTTTCGTTTCTTAGCTTAAATAGTTTTGGTTTTTTCTGTTTTGTTTCGTGGTTGTTCTGTTCTCGCCTTCATCCTTAATTATTCATGTTATATCTCACTTTGATACACTATTTATTGCTCAACTTTAGTTTATTTCTCATTGTACAACTGATGATGGATGATGTTTCATCCGAAACATGTCTCGATTAAAAATGAATTTCAAAAACATCGTATGGCTCATCAAAGCGATATTATTATTATTATTATTATTATTATTATTATTATTATTATTATTATTATTATTATTATTATTAAGAGATAATTTATACCATGCTCTACAAATATCAGCAACTGTAGCATCAGTCTCTTTTGTTTATAATTTGCACAGGCATGTTTAATAAAGCAATAATTCAACTTGCACATGATGGAAATCGTCATGATTGGCTATAATCATCTCAGTCTGTATCAGCAAGCCCTCATGGAATAATGATCCTGAATGGACCCTGAGTCCAAAAATTGAGCAAATTAATACACTCACTGTGGTAGCATAGTATAAATAAGTATACATACGTCGGAGCCCTTGAATGATTTCCTTGAATCCAAAAGCAACATCTTGCTCAGTGCATGCAGCTGGCACACAAACACCCCATGCAATAGGAACTGGTCTAGGCTGAGAAGGAGAACAAGGAAAAATTGCCTTCAAGATCAGTGCAGTGTACAGCTGTATCATGCTAAAGTGGTATGTACAATATAAACAGGGTTTTCTTTTGCTTAAAAGCAGCTGGAGGTTTCTGTACACAGTGTGGGTCCAAAGGACCCACCCTATCTAGGGTGGTGCAGGGGCTTGCTCCCCCCAAAAATGTTTGGAAATGGAAAGGTGGAAAATGCATTTCACAGGCATTTTAGTTCTGAAAACTGATTTTAGGGGTGTATTAAACCACAGTTAAACTGTGAGGAATGGCACAGTGTTGAGAACACTCCCCTCCCACCAATGTGGCTCGGGTTGATTCCGTTGGGTCAGGTGGGTTGAGTTTTGTTGGTTCTCTACTCTGCACCAAGAGGTTTTTCTGTGGGTTCTCTGTTCTTCCTTCCCATCAAAACCCAACATTTGATTTGATTTGCATTAATTTGTTGCTTTCAGTTTATGTGTCCCCAATTAGTGCTCCAGCACTAGAGGACTAGACATTTCAATAAAGTTCCCTTTCCTCCTTCCACAACACGGTTGCTCAAAGAAAGAAAAAACGGCAATACATGTACATTTCAATGATACAACGTAACCAAACGCCAGCATTCAGTGGGTTAACTAAATGCTATTATCCAACAAGAACTTTAATAGTAAAAAATTAATATTGGTGCATGACAACTGAAAAATTGGGTAGAGCCACACACATGAATATTAATTATTATTTTACCTTCACTATCCAATCAGACACAACGGAACTAACTCAATCACAACTGTATACAGTAGATCTATACTTGGGCATGTAGGACAGCAAGAGCCACAAGCCCCTACCTACTAGACTGATTCAAATCCCTAACGGTTCACTGCTCATACAACAAATTACCCATAATCCCCGCCAGACAACCAGACCCAGTCCTCTGGTCCGTGCCGGCAAAATATCTATTTCTGCCAATTTTGCAGGCTACTACTGTCAGAAATAATTATAATAACTTTTCAGTAAGGGCTTTCTCACTCACAATTATTTTTAACATACTAGAGAGGCAGAGGCAGCGCTTCCCTCGTCCCAGAACTTATTAAGTCAGAGTCATGTAACTATACATCTACATGTACCAACAACAACTTTGACTGTGAAGCCGGAAAACCCATTTTGATCACTGCAACAACCAGTTGATCTGACATGAATCAACTAGAAGAAGGTTAAAATTGGTTAAAATGTTCAGTGTGCTTTAATTTATGAGAGTAGAGAGGATGCCAGTCGTAGGTTTAGAAAAGAAAGTTCTCAGAAAATTTGTAGCTGAATGTGTGAGGAAATTAATAAGCGGTTGAATGCCTATACTGCCTATGTGCTGGCTACTGTTTCATAGTATCCTGTAAGACCCCTTGAGTTGCTTAAGTACCAGCAGATCATAAGCAGGGCGGCTACTAAACTCAAGGGGTTGGTCTTCCTTTCATACAAGGAACAGTTTTGCCATAGAGCCGCTTACAACTTACCTACATGCTGGGATCAAGTTGACCTTGAACTGTGGACCATTACCTTCTCTGGCCTTGTTAAGCCGCACTGTCTTGTTTTCTCCAGCCCCCTAGCACAGCCAGATTGACTGTCCTTGCCCGGACCCGCCAAGACAGCAGCCCCGAAACAGACATGTCTGCTTCCGATTTAACCAGACCTCTGGGTGCACTACATGAACTTGCCCATTCCCACATGTCTGCCGCTGCTGCCCACTCCATCGACAACTGCCCAAACAGCATCTCAAGGACCACTCAATGCCAACATATCTCTACCAGTTCCGGCGAACACAACAAGAGATAAAGTTCAGCTTCTTGCCAAGCACGGTTCAAATGACGTAACTAATCCCATTAACGTAGATGTTTTAGAGAGGGAACTTTGTATGTCCGAGTAGACGATGTGATCCATATCTTCAAGTCCCTGGGCCCGGGTTCATTTAAGGCAAAGACTGATCTCAAATCGGCCTTTCGTCTCATTCCCATTTACCCCGATGATTGGCACCTGCCAGATATCTACTGGCAAAAACAGTATTATGTAGACCTCTACCTCCCTTTTGGGTTTCGTTCAGCACCTTTCCTCTTTAACCAACTTTCCTAATTTGCCTTGGAATGGGTTTTAAAACAGCATTACGGGTTACAGCCTGTCTCTCATATCCTTGACAATTTTTTCATAGCTGAGCCCTCTTGCCTCCAATGCCTGGCTAGCTCTAGTACATTACTCTGTTTTTTCATTTCTGTCCATGCCCCTGTTGTCGCATCCAAAACTCTGGGAAATCGCTTGAAACAAGAAAATACTCTTATTCTACCTCAAGGCAGTGCTTTCTAGGAATATTTTACTAATGCGCCGAACATTGCGGTGTTTTAAAACTTTGTCTGTGAATGTTTGTTTACACACGAGCCAACAATCATCTTTTATGTCGCATCATATTAATTATGCGGCGGCAGCAGCAGCACCATGAAATGAACATGTCGGCATCATTTCTTCTGTGTGAACTACGTTGAAGCCTGCTACATTTCACTGACGTTTTTATTCTACTTTTATTTTCTGAGTTTAGTATTCCAGTTGGTGAATAAGGTTTTCATTTTCAACTTAACAAATAAGAAAGGTAAAGGTAAGAAATAGCACACATGTGATAAAAGATTTTTTTTGCCAACGATACATGTATTTGTTGATATATTTCAATTTGCATCGGTTTTCATCGAGAGCATTAAAGTCTATTAGCAGGCAAGTAAAGCGGGATAAATGAGGCAATACACAGTTTTTAGGAACAGTTTCTTTAATGACTTTTATATTTTTTCATATTTTTTTCCCTGCTTACGGTTTTAAAACTATACCAGAAGATTTAAATATTATTATCACATTACCCGCACCTTCCTTTTACCCGCACCAACAACTGTTTGAGGAAAAAGTAACACATAATCGGCAATCGGCCAGAAATTACAGTAAGTATTAAGATCATCATCAACAATCCAGAATTATTATTATAATAGCATCCGTCCCCCAAACTGACCTTCCTGTCACCATCTTGTTGTTAACTCTCCCGGATCAAAAATTTTTAACTTGAATTGAGCCTTATTATTAAGACATACATTGTATCTACATGTAGATGTTCTACGTACTGTTAGGGCCAAGACTAAATTAATTTTTTCCAAAGTTTAAATGCTCTAAAAATTAATTATTTCAAAAAAAATTTCAATTCTCTGGTTTGAAAGAGGAAAAAGGAAAGAGTCCTTTGAAGGTATGTACAATAAAAAATTGGTGAAATAAACTTATCCCAAAAAAAGTAATCTGGATGGCTGATTGCAAGGAAAGAACTGTGCATGTAACAGAAAAAGGGGTGTTATACAATTCATGTATAGGTAACCTGATCCATGTCAATAACAAGCTGTCAGCAACAATTCGTGCACCCAAAAGAAATAAGTTGATACAATTACCTGCCCAGTGATTTGCACCATCACACTTGGAGCCAGGCAGTACCTTGCACCAGGAGTATTTTGACATTGCACATAAGATCCCAACCACACAAGATTTCCTGACAAAAATCCACTTCCTGGTCTGCCTGAGGCATCGGCATCTGGAAATTGATAAACAATTATTAAAGATCTCTTCCAATCACATTCATTAAACATTCTAAAAATTTCAGTTCTAGTAGACAAGTATAATTATTCTGCAGCAAGCCAATAATATTGTCACTTAAACCTGGTTTAGTTGGTCTAGCTCCCACAAGTGTTTCCTACAGCTTAGTGGTATTAAAAGTATCTGAACTAAGAATGGGAGGGTTTAGGTTTGACTCCACTCCACTCTACTACTATGTACACTAGGAACCTGACTGAGTCAATGTTATAATATGTGTTCCCTAAAGATATTTGCACAATTTGTATTCTAGGTAATCACATGATTTTGAGTGCAATTTGGAATGAATAAGCACAAGTAAATTTTCTCAAAGATGACCATTTGTAATCTTTGAAAAAAATTACAAGTTCTTATTTATTCCAAATTGCACAGGAAAAATCATGTGATTACCTATTAATAATATACATGAAAAAATTCAAGATGGTTAAGCAGAAGAAACGCATGTGTATCACGCAATCAGGGAAAAATTGCACCATAAATTGCGCCATCTAGGGCGCGTGCTTGATTTGAAAACAAAAGATTTGATTGGTTCTAACCGAACCCTATTGTTTATTAGCCAATCATGATCCAGAATTTCGATGTGTAATTTGCACTGGTATTACACTTTTTGCACTGTCTATGTTACACTTGAACTGCACTGCTCTCAGCCAATCAGAATTGAGTAATTTTTTCATGTATATTATGAAACGTGTAATTACGCATGGGCCTTATGATGATTAGCCTTCCCACTGCTAATTAATATTTGTATTTAAGAGTTTAGCTTGTCAGTTTTAAGATGTAATTTGTTCTGTCAGATCTCTCAGTGTTTTGTCCATTAAAGGTTCCTGTTTGTTGGTTCCTGTCCTCGCTTTTCTTTACCGGTATTTCTTTTTTTCACCTAGTGCCAACGATTACCTTCTATTCTGCACTGATGAAATAAACTGCTCGAGATAAAATGGAAGGTTCAAGTGCTTCAATGGCTCAGACAGGCAACCCAATCAACGATTTTCCATCAGACTTTACCACTGCAACATCTCGATTTAAAAACTTCTCGTAAAATCACAGAAAATTGGAAGCTTTGGTAGGAAAATACAATGATGTAGAACTTTATTTCCTCATTTCGAGGTTAAGACAGAAAGACAGTGCTGAGTATCAGCTCGCCATGTTCAAGCATACAATAAGTGATGATGGGCTTAACCCTTTCACTCCTGTGGGGTTCCCCAATGACGATTAAAATTGTCTGGCATTAGACAGAGTAAAATCTATAAGTCTCAGTCGCCCCTTAATACAGGAGTGAAAGGGTTATTAATTAATTTAAAGTAATCAATTTAACCTTCAGTTACAGCGAAGATGAGGACGGAAGTGACTGGCTTCTGGTTATGATGGAAGGGTACATGTACATGTATTGCATCAGCGAAGTAAACAAAATTTATGAAAGATATTATGTCAATACGAGAGAGAAGCTTCCCACGGTCCAATCTCTGCTACACAATTTTGTTGCTGAATTGAAGACCATTGCAAAAATGTTCATACTGGGAATAAGGAACAAGCGAACCACAAGAAAGCTTCTTCAGATGAGAGATTTCACTTTGAATACTTAGATGAACTGACTTGTTTTGTAGCAAGGAAATTGCCGAAATTCACATGAAATCCCTCTCCAAGCCCCAATAATCGGGTCATTGAAGAAAGCTGTCCAAACTTGAAGTGCAAAGCCAGAAAGCAATCAAAGAAGATGTCTTGCGAGTTTAGTGGCTACGGGCATTCACCCAACAAAAAGAGACGCCCAGGAAGGGGAAAGTTGTGCAAGCAATGTGGCAAAAGGAGCCACTTTGCCAAGAAATGCAAGAAAGCCTGTTTATAATATTGAATGCAAAGAACAGTTGGAAGAGATCAGTGTTGTGAGTCAGGGTGCAAGCCATGAAAGACAGTCAGCTGTGTTTGCTAAGACGTTAGTCAAACTGCAACTGGTCCATTTCCAGATTGATTATGCCAATGTGAATAATTATACGTACAATGTACATGTATTACAGCTGAAGCATACTGAAGGAGAAAACTCGCTTTGTGTTTATAGACGTTCATGATGTGGAATGGCACTAATGTGAAACCCCATCTGTACTTGTCCTATTCCTGTTATGAATCCTACGAACAATGAGAAGTTCAAAGTTAGGTAAACTTTCGGTTTTTGTTAAAAGAGGATCTGACACCTTTGCTTGGTTTTAATGTGATGGAAAAGATGAAGCTTTCGACCATTAATAAAGAAAATTTTGTGAGTGTTGTGGAGAGCAGCAGCAATGATGTCACAGTCAAGTATGCAAAAATTTCCGATAAGAACCTGGCAACTCACCCCGGGAAGGTACATCTTCAAGTTAACCCTGACTGAAGCCTTATCTTTCTCCTTGCCAAAAAGGTTTCTCGAGTCAGTGTTTGCAAAATTAGTTTAAGGGGGATTTCGAGACTAGGAAGTCTTAAAGTGGTACTATGATCAAAAAATCATTTCCTTTTTTTCTTCTGATTTTGAAAGCGTGTTCGCTTAACAGCTAACTGACAAAATTTTGAGCTTTGAGTTTTATCCAAAGGCTGTTTATTTTGAGTGTAAGTTTTGGATTTCATGGTCCGCCATTACTCACGTTCAAAACTGGCCGATTGGACCTCAGAGAGTTGGATCTAGAGAAAATGACGTCATTTACTCACTAGCTTAAAATTTCAGCGTGTAAACGCAATTTATTATATATGCAAAACACGGGTTGAAAAGTCTGAAAGCCTGAAACTCCTGTGCTGCATATTAATTAGGCCGCGTACACACGCATTGCATTCTTAAACTAGTGAGTGTTTGACGTCATTTTCTCCTCGACCCAGCTCTCTCAAGATTTTGAAGTTAGTAATGGCGGACCAATAAATAAGAAAATTCCAGCTAAAATAAACAGGGTTCTTTTTAAAATCAGAACTTAAAACTTGGGTGAGCTAGTGTTTAGTTAACATAGTTTTGAAATCCAAAGGAAAAACAAAATTTTTTTTTGGTCGTAGTACCACTTTAAGGTTATTGCTCCTGTTGACGAGCCAACTAATTGAATGGGTCAGTCAGATTGTGGTACTGTATGTAGCTGTGAACAAATCTGGTGTGCTGTGCATCTGTATTGATCTAAAGCACCTTAATAATGCTGCTTTGAAGAGGGAACGTTAACAAATTCCCGTCATTGATGATTTGTTGCCAGATCTTGCTAACCCACATGTGTTCTCCAAGATCGATTTGGACACGGCATTCTTGGCATCTGGATCTGGATCATGTTACAATATGTCACACAACTCTATACAGATTAACTGTATTATGTATACTTATATATCTTATTACACCTTAAGTCTCGAGTAAACGTGAGCTAGAGAAGAACACATCTGTCTCTTATATGTATCCATAGTCAGTATTGTTACATGGTGGCAGTGGTGGGATTAAGTCAAAAGTAATTCGTTCGATTTACTGTGTCATGCACAAGTTGAAACTTTGCAGCGTCAGCAGTGTGAAGTGTGTGTGTCTAAGTTTACGAGCAACCAAGACGCCAAAGCGTCCTTCGAACTCACTGGTTCACCTGTTGATCGCTAGAGCAAATTTTTACACATTGATATAAAATAGAAATTAGTAAAGGCAAGACTTCATGGGTCACACCTGGGAGCCGAATCCTGCCTTAGACGTGCTCGAGAAACGATTTTCTGGCCTGGGATGGCTGCCAAAGTGAAGGAAATGATAGCTGTGTGTGAAACATGTTGCACATACGAACGAGATCAGCAAAAGGAAACTCTCATGTCTCACCCGATACGCTCTCGACCATGGGAACAGGTCTCGGTCGACCTGTTTGAACTTGACAAAAGGCACTACCTGATCACGGTCGACTTCTACAGTAACTTCTGGGAAGTAGACAGTCTATCCTCTACGTTGGCAAAGGCAGTCATAAACAAGCTGAGAAGTCACTTTGCAAGATATGGATGTCCAGACCGCCTAATAAGCGACAATGGTCCACAGTTCATGGCGTCCGAATTCCAAAGGTTTGCAAAAGACTGGGACTTTCAGCACCACCTGAGTAGTCCATACAACCACAAGGGCAATGGAAAGATTGAGTCCGCAGTAAAGACAGCAAAAAACCTAATGATCAAAGCTCGTGATGCTGGAACCGACCCCCACCTGGCGTTTCTTGACTATAGGAACACACCGACCCAAGGAATGCAAACTAGCCCTGCGCAACGTCTGATGAATAGGCGAACAAGAACACTGCTACCTATGGCGAAGGCTCTACTCAAACCCGAAGTCGTGTCAGAGAGCAGAACCCGAGCAGAATTACAAAGGCGACAAGAAGTTCAAGCGGAGTACTACAACCGAAGCGCCAGGGACTTACTACATCTCAAAGAAGGTGACATTGTGAGAATGAAGCCCTTCCAAACTGGTGAAAAGAAATGGCAGAAAGGAGTTGTCACTGCAAGGCTGGATGAGCGGTCATACCTCGTTGACACACCAGATGGAGGCTCTTACCGTAGAAACAGGTTTCACCTGAAGAAGACACAAGAACCACCTCCAATCCCAGAACCAGATAGAGGACCGCTGATCGTCAAACCAATGACTCCAGCACCAAACCCTGAAGGTCCAAAAAAGGAGTCTGCTGCGAAGTCACCACCAAGCCAACAACCACAACTGCAGTCACCTACAGCCAGTACTGTACCAGAAAGACCCAAGAGGCTGAAGAAACCTCCAGCTTACATGTACTTACAGGACTATGTGCGAACATAGACAATATATATCATGTATATATAGCTTATCTTATATTGCTTGCTTGATTTGTTAAGAACTGAGATGGTACGGCCACTATTGGCACACCGTGGTCAATCCTGATAAGTGACATCAATATGATTCATTAGAGTGTCCTATCGTTGTGGAACTTTATAATTATACAGCCAGGTGATTTATGAGTGTTTAATCATTGCAGTGTTTGATCAGTTTAGAATTAAGAATCCCCTCTATCAAGGAGAGACCCGAGCTCACTAAAGGGGTAGGATGTCACAATATATCACACAACTCTATACGAATTAACTGTATCATCAGGCCTTCTGATAGGGTGCGATTAAAAAATGCAAATTGTGCGAAATTTGCAGGGCAGATTATGCGATTAGAAAGGCCAATTATGCGATAAATATTGTAAATTATGCGATTTTTTTCTGAGCAATTTTAAGCTTGTTTTTCAAGGTTTCAGGATAAAAAGAAACACCCTAAAGACATTTTGAACATAAGGGAACAGTAGTTATGAATGTTGATTGACATTAGTTGAGACAAGTAAAAAAAATGGGGTCTTCTGCACTATTGGTGTACCACGTTAAAAGTTGACAGGACACAGCTAACATGCCAAATGAATGATCAATAATTATTAATATTCCTGTATGCTACGACTAGCTTCTCACATTTTGTTTTTGTGTGCAGTATTATCTTTCTGAACATATTTGCAAATCTGAACAAAGGGCGTGTTTGTGTTACACCAATTCTCGGTTTTCACATGACGTCACGACTGCCATGTTGGTGCCCTAAACAAAGAAAAGACGGCCATGTTGGTGCCCCGACCAAATCCTCCGGGAATTTAACTCTATTATTATGCAAACGCTTCCTTTTGTTTTCGTTGAAAAACATGGCTGTTGATCACGTGAGTGAAAACCAGCAATTGCCGAGTCTTTAAGAATGAGACTCGTACCAGGCCCCTCACATGCAAAATAACGCCTTGAACTTTGAATATTTACGAAATTGAAGGTAACAAAGGCTTTTTAGCCGTTTTCCAAGGTAAATCATCTTTAAAATGGCGTACAGTATGCAGGAACTCCTAAGAAACTTGTTGATTTATGTTTTATTTTATGAATTTTGTGCGTTCTTTTGTGAATTATGCGTTTTTTCATGAATTGTGCGATCGGATGCGATTTGAGGTCGATTGTGCGAAATCGCACCATCGCGTAATATCAGAAGGCCTGTATCATGTATACTTATATATCTTATTACGCCTTAAGTCTCGAGTAAACGTGAGCTAGAGAAGAACACATCTGTCTCTTATATGTATCCATAGTCAGTATTGTTACAGATCGTGCATTGAGCATTCTCACAACCTTCGCCACACCCTATGGGCATTATTGTCGGGAATCCGTTGTTGCGTTACGCGTTACGTCTCTGGTCACGTGTTTAGCTTCAAGTTGATTGACAGATTAGCAATGTGCGAGATGTTGATTGTCAAAAGAGTAAGGAGGAGTGTTTAGATAAAAGGTTGTTTACCTTGATAGATCGAGATTGTTACGAGATTGTGAAGTTACAGTCCTCAGACGGAAGAAAATAAAGATTGTGAAGCCCACAGATGTGTGGATTTCTTACACAGTGGTCCTTCTAGCCGGAGAACCGAACTTGAAGTCGACAAGATTGGCCACGTGTGCGGACTGAAAATATGTCGGTCGAAGAAGACATAGCGAAGAAAGTAAAAATCAGAGCGGCCCACAGAGGATCTGCCACGAAACTTCTTAATCGTTTGAAAGACAGGCTGAGTGATGAAGAGAATCCAGTGGAGAAATTCTGGTTGAAAGAATCAATTCAGTCGATGCGACTGAAGATAGAGTCGCTCAAAACATTGGATGACCAAATAATTGAGCTTATTGCAAGTGGAACGGACGAAGGTGTCGACAAGCGTATCGAGAAAGAAATAGAGCACAGCGATTCAGTGAGGGCGGAATTGAACGATGTCGTGATGAGAATGGAAGAAGTGATGAGTAAAATTGAATCGCCACCGCCGATAGTTCAGCCAAATACCGTACCACCCGCTGAAGTTCATTCAAATGTGGCGTCAGGAATTCCTCAGCAAAGCAAGATGAAAGCAAGACTTCCCAAACTTGAAGTGAGGAAGTTTAACGGGAAGGTCCAAGAATGGCAAGAATTCTGGGACGCCTTCGAAAGCGCCATCGACCAGAACGAAAGCCTCACAGCCGTGGACAAATTCGCCTACTTACGAAGTTTAGTCACTGAACCGGCCAGAGCAACTATCGCGGGATTCTCCTTGACAGCAGTGAACTATGCGGCCGCTGTTGATGTTTTGAAGAAAAAGTATGGAAAGGAAACTGCCATACAGCGTGCTCATGTGAATGACTTGCTAAATTTGACGCCGGTTTTCAGCGATAAAGATACGACTCATTTGAGAAAACTATACGACAGCTGCAGTGCTCATTTTAGAGGTCTCAAGGCGCTCGGAGTGGACGAAACTACCTTCGCAGCAGTAGTAGTTCCCGCCGTTTTACAAAAGTTGCCCGAAGCATTTCGCCTGACCATCACAAGGGGAGCCGATTTTCTGAACTGGAAAAGGAGTTAGAACTGAGGGAAGATCATTACTACGCAATGTCTTCGGTTGGAAATATGCAGAACAGGAAGGACAGCAACACATTTTACATGAAGCAGGAAGTCGAGAACTGTGCGTTTTGCCTTGGGAGACACGCACCAGCGAACTGTAAGAAAGTGAGCGATGTGAATGCACGTAAGAACATTTTAGTTAAGTACGGTAGATGTTTTAAATGTTTGCAAAAGGGACACCGAGCCCGAGATTGTAAGTCGATTGAATTATGTAACAAGTGTGGGAAGTCCCACCACAGTTCGATTTGTGATAAGCAGTTTAAGCCAGCAGTCAGTGAATTTGAAGTTAGACCAGAGGCTAACCCTACCACTACTAGCCCCAGTAGTTTTCATGTTGGTGCGGGAGATCGTGTAGCCCTACAGACTGCCCGTGCAATCGTCACTGGGGAGGGTCAGCCACAGAGGGTTAGAGTTTTATTTGATGCTGGCAGCCATCGTTCCTTTGTCACAGCCGGAGTTGCTCGGCTTGCACGGCTTCCTGTAACCAGGCAAGACTGGCTTGCAATAAGTACATTCGGTCAACGCTCAAGAAATACGAAGCTAAGGGACGTTGTGCAAGTCAGGGTGAGTCCTATAGGGGGGGAGAGCTTCATTAACATGGAGGCATATGTAGTTCCCGAGATTTCTAGTATACCAAATACCCATGTAGAATTAGTAAAATCTGATTATCCCCATTTGAAAGGGCTGTGGTTCTCTGATGTGAGTAAGGGAAGGGATGAGATGGTTATAGACGTACTGATCGGGGCTGACTACTTGTGGCATTTTCAGAAAGGGTGCACAATCAGGGGCAAGTTTGATGAACCTGTTGCTGTAGAAACAAAGTTGGGGTGGGTTTTGTCAGGACCCTTGAAGGGCCAAGACACGTGTGCGGATATACGCTTCACCCAAGTAAACTTCATTGCAAGTTCTGTTGAAGAGCAAGAAAGTCTAGAAGATGTTCAAAGATTGTGGGATCTGCAGACACTAGGTATTAGAGAGATTACCGATCAGGTTCATGAGTCATTTGAGAATAACATCTCATTCAATGGGTCCAGGTACTCAGTTTGCTTACCTTGGAAGGAAGGGCACCCAGAACTACCCACTAACTATGGAACCAGTCTGTATCGTCTTAGAACCCAGATGCAAAGACTGGAGAAGGACCCTGACATTCTCAAAGAGTATGGGAACATCATAGAAGAGCAGCTGAAAGCTGGGGTGATAGAAAAGGTAGCAGAATTGGAAAATGCCCGCAGGGTTCATTACTTGCCTCACCAAGCAGTTGTTCGCAAAGAGTCAGCTACTACCAAGGTAAGAGTGGTATATGATGCATCCTCAAAAGAAAGTAAGAGTGTCGCATGTTTGAATGATTGTTTGCATGTCGGACCCCCTCTGACCCCCTTGCTTTACAACATTTTGCTTCGATTTAGGGAAAATAGAGTAGTCCTGGTAGGGGACATTGAGAAGGCTTTTTTAAATGTGGAGGTTGACCCAGGGGATAGAGATTGTTTGCACTTCTTGTGGGTGGAGAAACCCCCTGATTTGTCCCAACTTGTTGTCTACAGGTTTTGTAGAGTTGTATTTGGACTGAATGCATCACCCTTTCTTTTGAATGCTACACTTCGACATCATGTCAAAAGGTTTGAAATTTCCGACTCAAGGTTTGTAGGGAAGTTATTGGATTCGTTTTATGTTGATGATTTTGTTGGTGGTGGAGCAACAACACAGGAAAGTATGGAGTTGTACCAGAAGACTCAAACTCGAATGGCTGAAGGAGGTTTCAAACTCAGAAAATGGCTGACAAATGATCCTCAGGTAAGGGCCAAAATGGCAACTGAATCCCAGACTGGTGATAAACAAGATGTGGTGACAGAGGAAGACATAAGTTATGCTAAGTCTTCCGTGGGCATGAAGTTGGGATGCAAAGGCCAGAAGGTGTTGGGATGTGAATGGAATTATGAAGCTGATGTCATCACTGTTGATCTGACATCGGTCGCACAGCGTGCGGAAGGCTTGCCCGCCACTAAGCGCAATACATTGAGGCTACTAGCAGGAGTCTATGACCCCCTGGGGCTAATTAGCCCGGTAACATTGAGTGTCAAGATTATATTTCAAGAGATCTGTCGTCAAAAGTGTGGATGGGATGAGCAGCTAGAGGGAGGTTTCAAGAAGGGTGTCGAAGATTGGGTTAAGGGCCTTATTGACTGTCATAGGATTAATGTAAAGCGCTGCGTTTATGACCACCCTCGCGAAGAGGTGGAGGAGTGCTCACTTCATGGGTTCGCAGATGCAAGTAAGAAGGCTTACTGTGGTGTGGTGTACCTTGTTTACAGAACCCAGGTAGGTAGATATGCACAAATGTTGACTTCCAAGACAAGAGTGGCACCCTTGAAGGAGCTGTCAATTCCAAGGCTAGAGCTTATGGCAGCATTTATACTAGTGAAACTTATGGTCAATGTTGAAGGTGCTCTTGCCTCGCAGCAGAGTGTTAAGCGTTCGAAACTGTGGCTGGACAGTCAGACTGCCCTGTTCTGGATTATGAACAGAGGGGAATGGAAACAATTTGTCAAACACCGTGTGAACGAAATTTTGAAGCTGAGTGACAAGGGAGATTTGGAGGTACTGTCCAAGTCAAGAGAACCCTGCGGACATTGGATCAAGAGGAATGCCTGCATCCGAATTGAACCAGAATGTATTGTGGTGGCAAGGTCCTACTTGGTTAACAGAGTCAGAAGAGAGTTGGCCTTCAGAAGGATCAGTGTCATCTACCACGGAAAGTCGAGAAGAAGAAAGGACAACTAGCATCCTTGTAACCCGAACTGATCTGGTAGTGGGGATAGACAAAGTCATTGAAATTGACAAGTACAGTTGCATAAGGATGGTTTTGAGAGTTACAGCGTGGCTTAAATGGTTTTGCTTCAATGTGTCCAAGAAGACAAAGTCAGAGAGGAAGCATGGACCACTATCCTTGCAAGAGCTGACAGAGGCAGAAATTGACTGGATCAAAACAGCACAAGGAGAGTTAAAATGTCAAGAGAACTACAAGCAGCTTTCCAACAAGTTTGGTCTGATGAAGACCATAAGGGTGTGATAAGATGCAGGGGACGGCTGGAGTATGCTGATTTGCCCATGGAAGCAAAGGAGCCGATATTGTTACCCAAAGACCACCATCTGACGTTCCTAGAAATTTAAAGGTGTCACAAGAAGGTGCATCACTGTGGAGTGAAGAGTACTCTTGCAGAACTGCGCACCAAATTCTGGGTCCCCAAGGGGAGACAAGTTGTGAAGAAGATATTGTCCCAGTGTGTGACATGCAAGAAGTGGGAGGGTACTGCATTTACCCAACCAGCCACTGCAAGTTTACCAGAATTTAGGGTCAATCTGGCTCCACCCTTCTCAAGGGTTGGAGTAGATTTTGCTGGGCCAATGTATGTCAAAGGACGAGGTAAGCAGTTAAAGAAAGCTTATGTTTGCTTATTCTCATGCTGTGTTACTCGGGCACTGCACTTAGACTTGGTGGAAGATCTCTCAACTCCTACATTCCTGAGGTGTCTGAGGAAGTTCACTGCTCGAAGAGGAACTCCTGCCTTGATTGTGTCGGATAATGCTAAAACTTTCAAAGGAGCAGAGAAGGAGATACGCTCACTTTTCCGACATCCCGAAGTGAGAGCAGAGCTAGACAACAAGGGTATTGAGTGGCGTTTTAACATAGCGAGGGCCCCATGGTGAAGAGGATTCTTTGAGAGGATGGTGAAAAGTGTTAAACAGTGCTTGAAAAAGGTCATTGGAAATGCAAGGCTTTCCTTTGACGAGATGTTAACAATTCTTGTGGAGGTTGAAGGTACCCTTAATTCAAGGCCCCTGACTTATGACGACGACAACCCATCAGAGGAGGTTCTTACCCCATCCCATTTGATTCATGGAAGAAGAATCCATTCATTGCCAGAAGTACTAGAGCCAGAAGAAGAGTTTGGAGAAAACACCGCAACATACACCAGGAGGCACAAATACCTGACTAAGAAGCTGCAACATTTTTGGAAGAGGTGGCAACGGGAATATTTAACTGCCTTACAGGAGAGTCATGAAAACAAAACTGCTGGGAAAGGAAGATTGCCTAAGGAGGGAGATGTTGTAGTGGTACATGAAGATGGAGTGAAGAGAGGCCTGTGGAAGATGGGAGTGGTAGAAGGGTTGATCTGTGGACGAGACAAAGAGGTAAGAGGGGCCCATGTGAGGGTAATCACCAAAGGGAGGGATGTACACATAACTAGGCCAGTTCAGAAATTGTATCCAATTGAAGTTCATGCAGGGCCAAATGCAGGTAAGAGACAAGACAGAAATCAAGTGCAACCAACAGATTTGCATGGGAGCAGTCGGCCTCGCAGAGTGGCTGCTTTGGATGCGACTAAAAGGATAAGCCATCTGGCAAATCAGTAAAACAATTAACCTTGTGGCAGTGTTCTTGACTCACACGAGTCAAGAGGGGGGAGAGTGTCGGGAATCCGTTGTTGCGTTACGCGTTACGTCTCTGGTCACGTGTTTAGCTTCAAGTTGATTGACAGATTAGCAATGTGCGAGATGTTGATTGTCAAAAGTAAGAGTAAGGAGGAGTGTTTAGATGAAAGGTTGTTTACCTTGATAGATCGAGATTGTTACGAGATTGTGAAGTTACAGTCCTCAGACGGAAGAAAATAAAGATTGTGAAGCCCACAGATGTGTGGATTTCTTACAATTATCATTGGCTCCATAATTTTGACCTTTGGTCAAGAGAAATATTTCAAAAGCGTCTTCATCAAGAGTTAAATGGCAATATTCCCAGTGTCAATCGCAATGTCGATGATATAGTCATTTATGGAACCTGTAATGCTTATCATGATAGCAATTTACAAGGGCTTATACGCTAATGTCAAGAGAAAAAAATAAAGCTAAACAGTGAAAAGATGAAGTTAAAGTGCAAAGAAGACGCATTCCATAGTCACCTGCTGCCTACGGGGGGTTTAAAGCCTGACCCAGAAAAGATCAGAGCCATTGATAGTAGAGATGCCATGCCCAGAGAAACAGGATGACATCCTATGTTTGAATGGCATGGTCAATTACATTCAATTTGTATCTTAGCCATTTTCTTCCTCATCTCACCAATATCAAGCTCTACTAATCACTTAGTGAAAATTCTGTTACAGCTCCTAGGACCTGCATTGTAATATCTGTTCTCTAATATTTCGTAGTCTCGTTCATTTGTCTGTTTCTCTCTTCTAAAAAAGGGAGGTAACAGTTATAATATGCAATAGATATTTTGTAACGCTTTTACCGGCTGGTAAAACGCGGTTAATGGAACATGACACCCCTAGAGGGCAAGACTGCTTTCGTTCGTCACGCAATCCAGTAAGATAAATAATAGAACAATATTGAATGCTGAATTCATGAATGAATGTTCCCTTATTCTAGCAGTTAGTACAAATGCTATTCATGTCTGTATTTTAGCTTCTATCTTGCTGAGTAATCTAGTGATATATCTTAGCTTTTCCTAGATTGGTTCTTATATTTGTTAGCCCCATTCATGGCTGACAAGCTCGCCACGTGGCGTCTCTTTAGCTCGTAGTACAGCTGTACCTATTGGTCAAACTTTGAGACACTGTCTTGCTATATAAATCTCAATACACTGTAACAGGGCATAATCCTGGCAGCTTGCACGAGAGTACACAGTTTGTAACAATTTTGCTTTAAAATTTCCCACCCTCCCTCCCTGGGAGACGGGCTTTTGTTTGTTATTTGCCAATAAACTGGGGTCACTCCTTGTGGTTCGGTTAAGTCTGCGTAGCGACTTCCCCCAAGCTTTGGCATTGCTTGTGTCTTGCCATCTTATATCCTTGCCTTTATCTTGTCCGATCCAGCCTCTGCTGTGCTGAGGAGATAACAAAGGCTCTGCCAATTAATACTCTTGTTCTATTCCCACGTTAGTGGGGGAATAAGTGAGGCTTTTAGTTTGTGCACCTATTATTAAGTCGCGTAAAACCTGCCACAGGGCTGTGTCCCCCTTAATTACGCCATATTGTTGTTTGCTTATTTGTTGTCGTTACACTACCTAGTTGCGTTACACTCTACTCCTAGTTTAAATTGTGGAATAGTGACATTAACACAATTTAACACAAAGCACTGAGGAATGATGATTAGCGGTCCCACTGCTTACTGTATTAATATTTGTATTTAACAGTTTAGCTTGTCTGTTCTGTCAGATCTTTCATTGTTTTGTCCATTAATTTAAAGGTTCTTCAATTTTTAGCTTTTGTTGGTTCCCGTCTGCCCTCCTTATCACAGTCACCATTCATTAACCATTGTTAACAGACTGTATTAATTTTGCCATCTCATTCATTACTATAGCAAAAACAATTGGTACAAACTATGTCACTACACTAGCTTGTCGTCAGATTGACTCTTGATATTAATACAATGACAGTTCTCCCAGCGGGAAATCTGTTTTTTTGATTGGTTAAACAATCTTTTCAAATTCCTCAAATTTGTGTTAGCTCATTAAATCCTGCTTTTACTATTAAGTACTATAAAGATTGCAAATTGCAAGCTGCAAGTGGAGAATTACAGGATTCCAGACCAAAACAAATTGTGCAATTTCATATCAAGTTTTTCTGTCTTTCCTTCCCTTATGCAAGTGGAGTCTTTCATTGCTTGTGCTAGAGTAAGATCATGGAAAAAAGAGATACGTAGACATTGTTGAAAATTATTTCCCTTTGTGATTAAAATATGTGGAGGAGTCGCCAATTTAATTTGCGATCAGTTTTCACCGTTGAAATAAAAGGGTTCGCAGTTGGCATTTTACCGCAACGTTTGCTAAAATCAATAAAGCAGCTGAATAAAGCTTTATTGACGTCACACTTTCGGACTCTATATTCTCGTACTTTGTAGCTACTCGGACTCAAAAATGATGATCGACGCGCGAAGATGCACATCGAAACTGCAAAACCCTTTTTAGACTTTTTAGGGAGCCACAATAACAGTAATATAAGCTTATGTATGTAAGAAAATGAATTAAAGTCTTTTTAATAATTATTAAGCTCAAGGACATATGGAAATACAGTGTAACTTGCAGAAAACAAGCAGTACACATAGATGAGAATCGAATCAAAGTCATCATACTTACATACTAACATTGCCGATGGTGATTTCAGGAGTTCAAAAAGGGCAGCCTTGCAAGCTTTGCTGACTTTTGGGAAAACTGTTCCATTGCTGGAAGCCGGCATAAGATATCGATTTGCTTTCGAATGTAAACCGGTCAATTCACGAACCGCAGATTTCGTCAGCGATTTTGTCGATTCTGCATAAAGCAAAAGCAAAATCGACACAAAAATCAACTTAGACATGGCAGGCCTTTCCATGGAAGGCTTATTAACACTGGATCAAAGATTTCAGCAGTCTCAGCTATATCAGCTAATTTTGTCGCGTCAGTTCCGCACCAAAGTAAACTATTTGTGTGGGGTAGGGACAGGCGTGAATTGAAGCAAAACTTCGTATTTGTTCTTGTAAATATGATACATTTTAATACAATACCTGTTTTTTAGTTTTAAAAACGTCACAATTTCTATTTTACAGTGATAAATATTGTAAGCTTTTTTTTTTTTAAGTGCGTGTCAAGCATGCTTCCGCTCGGTCCTTGCAATAAATTGCTCTCGATTCCAGGCTTACTCATCATGTTCAATTGTGCACTGTCATGCTGCTCACTATCTGTTACGACATACAAGAGCTTAGAATTTCTGCAGAATTTATTTATTTTTATTTATTAACTTTGCCAATCAAGCTGCGCCAATTACTTTGGCCCCTTTTTTACCCTCCCAACCATGATACACAACAGAAGGCAGACCACAAACACCGGCAACTACGTGCCCAATAAGCTTCAAGGCCGATATTTTGATGATTAATGAAACGAACTTTGATTCTTCAATCCGTGATATTGGATTTGACATGGTCAAGAGTAACCTGTGAACGCAGACGTATTTCAAAAACTACCGCCTGAAATACGTCTGCGCTAGCAGCTCAAGCTATGTTAAGAGAAATCGCCTGGAAAAATGGAGGAATGGGGGATGGTGCCAGTTGATGTAGTCTCAAATTCATTAATTATTCGAAATGTACAAGTCAGGCAGCTTCAACGCGATTCGAACCCATGACCTTCTGCGATGCCGGTGCAATGCTCTGGATAACGCATTCCACAGTGAATCCACCGGGGGATAAATCACGTTCCATTAGATAGCGCAATTGTTTTCGCAGTAGCTTATCTACAGGCCCGGTCTACAGGATAGTGATTTATCCGGCGGATAGTGCTATCCATCTTTTGAGCAACTGGGGCCAGATGTCTAGAAGGTACAATTGCTTAAAGTGGCACTGTCATGCTAAATTTGCTGTTTTTAGGTCAACACTGGGTGAAAATCTAAATTAGTACTTTAGCTCACAGGTATAACATTTCCGGCAACCCACTGACAGGATATGAAATATATTTATTGCAAGAGCTATGCATATTTAATTTTTGGCGACTTAGGCCAGGAGCACGTGTAATCACTACTGCCGTGGGAATTTCATGAAGGAAGCAAGCCACTAGTCTTAATGTGCTAAGGGGATCCTAAATAACATGAAAAGTTTTGGTGGCAACTTTGCATGGAATTTGCTAAGACAGGATTTCTTGGGGTCAAAATGTGACGTATGTATCCCAACATGGAAACGAGGATCACACAACAGCTGGACTGGATAGCCCTTAATGACGAAGACAGTATGTCATTCGTGTAATCAAACATGCTAATAGAGTAAGGGTTATCACGTGTCCATGCTTTCATGAAAACGAGGCTGAGGTAAAATCATATTGTTATAAATGAAGCCTTAGTTATTTTTTTAAAATGACAATCTTTTAAGAGAAAATATTTTACGAATTGGTTAAAAATATAAATATGACAGATATTGGCCATAACTTGGACATTGCCTATAAGAATTTCCGTCCAGTGAGAACAATCTCGCTTATATATCCAAGCTCTCAGAAAGAGCGAGTGTTCATCAGTTCACTGAGCATCTGACAGTCACCGAGCGCCATTCCCTGCTGCAATCTGCGTACAATTCTCTACACAGCACAAAAACAGCTTAAAGTAAAGAATACTAAAGTAAAGAATTACATCCTGATGTCAATGAATCAGCAACATGTCACCCTGCTTGTTTTATTGGATTTAAGTGCAGCATTTGACACGATACACAATGATAAGCTGATTCAGCATCTCGAGTCTGACTGCAGAGTAAAGGACAATGCGCTTTCTTGGTTTAGGTCGTATTTTTCTGACCAGTTCTAGCCAGTGTCTGTCAATGGTAGTCTTTCCAAGAAGTTCCCCCTTTGTCAAGGCGTCCCTCAAGGATCTTGCTTAGGCCCGCTGCTCTTCATCTTATATACGCGCAAGGTATTTGACATCGTGGAGCGTCACCTGCCACAAGTCCATTGCTATGCTGATGATACGCTGCTGTACGTTTTCTTCAGCCCAAACCAATCTGAGGAAGCGGACACTGCTCTAAAGTCTATGACTGATTGCATCAGTGATGTCAGGAGCTGAATGATATCGGACAATCTAATGTTAAATGACGGCAACAGCTAGCCAAAGTTAATATTGATAATATTAAGGTGGGCTCTGCTAATATGAATCCTGTTCCAGTAGTTAGAAACCTCGGGTCATGGTTCGATTCACAGCTCACTATGTCTAACCATATCAGTAAGCTTTATTCTGTTGCCACCTGTGTAATATTCGACGCATACGCAAGTATTTATCTCAAGAAATTAAACTACGGGGACGTTAGTCGATACTTTCATAACGTCCCGCATCGATTATTGCAATAGCCTATTGTATGGGCTGTCAAACAACATGCATATGCTTGCGAAAATTCAGAGAGTTCTGAATGCTTCTGCTAGGCTTGTATGTAATGCGCCTAGGTTTTGTCATATTACACTAATAATGAGCGATTTGCATTGGTTGTCTACCATGCAGGGCACGCATCAACTTCAAGGTACTTCTCCTCAAGTTTAAGGCGTTACACGGCCTCGCGCCTCAGTATCTACAGTCCTTAATAAGTGTCAAGACATCATGCTATAATATCAGGGGCTCTACTCCTAGCTACGCCATCAGTGAGATCTAAGGCCACGCTAGGAGATCGGGCATTCGCCGTCGCAGCGCCGTCATTGTGAAACTCTCTGCCTAGTTTTAAAGCTCATCTTAAGACCTTTCTTTTTGGACGTGCATATACATAACAGAGATTTTAATAATACTTTTGCTAATTATTTATCAATTAGTTTTTACCATATTGTATATATTTTTTTATGTATTAGTAGTCCTTTCCATATTTTTAGTTAGATATTTATCTATTATTTCTCGTATTTATAACTTAAGAATGCGTATCTGATCATAGTCATGTTAAGATGCGCACTAGAAATGAATTACCATTATCATTCTGTTATGTATATGCATGTCTAAAAAGAAAGGTCTTAAGATGAGCTTTAAAACTATTTACACAAGCGATTGAGCGAAGCTCACTAGGCAGAGAGTTTCACAATGACGGCGCTGCGACGGCGAATGCCCGATCTCCTAGCGTGGCCTTAGATCTCACTGATGGCATAGCTAGGAGTAAAGTATTAGAGCCCCTGATATTATAGCATGATGTCTTGACACTTATTAAGGACTGTAGATACTGAGGCGCGAGGCCGTGTAACGCCTTAAACTTGAGGAGAAGTACCTTGAAGTTGATGCGTGCCCTGGTAGGCAACCAATGCAAATCGCTCATTATTAGTGTAATATGACAAAACCTAGGCGCATTACATACAAGCCTAGCAGAAGCATTCAGAACTCTCTGAATTTTCGCAAGCATGTTGTTTGACAGCCCATACAATAGGCTATTGCAATAATATTGCATTATCAATTAGTTTTTACCATATTGTATATTTTTTTTATGTATTAGTAGTCCTTGCCATATTTTTAGTTAGACATTTATCTATTATTTCTCGTATTTATAACTTAAGAATGCGTATCTGATCATAGTCATGTTAAGATGCGCACTAGAAATGAATTATCATTATCATTATTATTATTATACTATCTCCTATAACTTTATGCCCATTTACAACACAATAGCCGAGCCCATTCCTTGGGCCTAGGCCTAAAATGAGGTAGAAGTCTATCCTACTTGATAGAGAGTGTCTTTCTTAGGATGCGAGATGTTCCTAGCAGTGCAATCTTCTGTAGTTCACTATTATTATTATTATTATTATTATTATTATTATTATTATTATTATTATTACTATTATTATTATTATTACTATTATTAGTTTAATCAAAATAGTCTGACATCTCCTTGTCACTCTTCGTATCATTGACTACATGTATAATAGACCAATTCGGCTAACTGAATGTTGTACCAATCCAGATCCTTTGGGAATACACATGTAAAAGGTTTTGTTCCAAATATTTCCATATGAATGCTACATTATCATGCAAATGCCATACATAAAGAATCTTAACCCCGAGAGATTTGAATTGGGTGCAACATTGCGTTAGCCGAATTGGTCTCTATGTAGCCAAAACATTACAGTGGATCACATAAACTTTTTTTGCCATATTAGAATCACTGGTATATCGAAATCTACTCTAATCTAGTCGCCATCATCATCTGAAATGTCCTCTTCATCTGAGTAGAGAACAACTTGCTCCTGAACATCGTTATCACTATTGTCGGAGCAGGTGGAGGGGTCTGTGCAGTTTAAACCAGCCTTGCGGCACTGACAACGGTTAGTGGAACACCTTTCTTTGGAGCATCCACACTTCACAAGTTGAAGTACACTTCAGGGGGCTCGTGGCAGGTTGGTCATGACGGGTATCCATTCATCTTGGTCCATTTGCCATCCATACTGCTGCGGTGATGGCAGCGCTGGGTTTGTTATTCTGTCGCTGTTCCAGACCATCAACTGGTAATGCGTTCTCAGGATTGCCTGGTGCAATGCGGCCTGTGTTGGTGGCAGCCTGTCTGATTGTGCTTGCTGTTTCTTGAAAAGGAACCAACGTAGCTCTTTAACAGTCGTTATTGTTGTTCTGGGTTGATATAGAAGACAGACAAACTTCTCAATGGCTACGACAATTTCTTCATTCGGATGAGCAGCTTGCCCAAGTTCTGCAAGGGCAGTAATAATGGATGGATCTGCCTTTGCAAATACCTTCCGGCGGAGAAGCTTTCCCTTTCCAGAAGAACTTCCTGTGTTGTCCGCTCCGCTTAGGGCATGGAATGCTGCCATCCTCTCTGGCCCAAGGGTTTGAACAATTGGTTTCAGCTCAATCATACGATGGTGTTGCCCTCCTCCCGTAACAAACAGCGTGTTCTCGTACCATTCCGGGTAACGCCTAAGAGCAAGGACGAAGAGATCTATGTCCGGAGAGTGAATCTGTAGTTGGGTTGCACCATTAGCCGTAGCATCGAGACCATGCAAGAACATCCTTGTGTCAGCTTCCTCTTGGTTACTCTGTTAATGTCCCACATCCTTGTGTGCTGCCTGACACTCACTTCACCATGACACCACCGGTTGCCTTCCACTATGATCAGGATACTCTTTAATCTTTTGGCCCAAATAGATGGTGAGCTCGATCTTGTTCTTCGTGTGTGACAGGAGTCATTTCAATGGAACTTTGGCAATGTGCATTGTGTCTGTGATGTGTGGAGCTTCATGAGGACAGGCCCCTTTCCGCGCGTATGATGATGGTGTGAAAGAACCGGCCAGAAATCGATAGGAAGGAGACCGTCGGCCAGTACGAATTTTGGTAGTCCTGCGATCATTGTTTGCTCTGATGGCACAATGCCTCGCTATTCATCCAAGAATACTCTAATGAACATTCTAGAGAAATTAAATGACAACAAGAACAACAAGAGAGTAGCTAGTCCAAATGAAGATCAACTGCAAGCAGCAATTGTAGATGGGCCGGGATGGCAGAAGCTCAGTCACTTGACAAGCCAGAGTGGATCAAAAATTGCGCACAGCAAGCTAAACACTTTAGCAACCGTGCTCTGCAGACATACACTAGAAATAATGAAGAGTGTTTAAATTTCGAAAGATATGATTTATTTTTTTCACTCAAAGAGGCCACCGGGGTTAGACGGCAAGGAGGCTCGCGCCATGTTCTTTGCTTGTTCAGCTAGGCTTGCGAGATCTGGAGCTATCAGGAAGAATTTAGTCCGAGCAGCTTCATTTAGGGTGATGTCAACCAATCCTCCCGAGACTTTCATAGAGCGGTTCTTATGTTCGAGTGCATTGTCGGCTCCTATTGCGCAGAATGGTGCTTCAGCATTCTTGTTCACTACCCAGTTTCCTTGGATGAACTCTTCATAGATTTCTGGATCTGATGCTTTCAAGGATGATAGAATTTTCATCTGAAATCCCCAACCATATAAACGTGTTTGAATGCACAGGTGTTATCTACCAGCAATACTTCATACCTCATCCTTTTGCAATGTTCCATGCTCTCCAGTGCAGCTTTTGTGTCAGCCTTGTTTTCATGCAAGCATTGTCACGTGATAACCCTTACAATATAAGCATGTTTAATTACACAGATGACATACACCGAACAATACTTTCGTCAATCTCTGTCTTCCTTAGGCCGAGAGACGTTCAAGGGCTTTTCAGTGCAGCTTTTGTGAGCCTCGTTTTCTCGCTAGCTTGGTCACATGACCCCGATACTGTCTTAAAATCACTTTTTCTTATTTGAAATATTGTGATTTGCATAATTAGGGTGATTTTGGTTCAATTTTACGGAAATAATGAATAGGTATGGACAATTTCATGTTTGAGCCTCGTATCCATGTTAGGACACATACGTCACATTTTCGACCCCCATAAATCCCGTTGGAGCCTGCTCCAAAGTTGCCACCAAAACTTTTCATGTAATTTAGGAAACTCTTAACACATTTAGACAACTGGCTCGCTTTCTTCACGAAATTCCCACGGGGCTTTATTACATGACATTTGCTGCCGGACTAACTTTCTGCGGACACTATCTCCAAACTTGAAAAAACTAGCCAGTTTTTTCAAGTTTCAAGTCATTTCCATCTTCTCCGTCCATGGATGCAAATAACAAAGATTAGCTTCAGTGCACTTCAATGGTTATTGGCAACAAAACTACACCATTATTTTTTGGTCTTGATTGAAGCAAAGACGTATTTTAGTGTTTTGAGGTTTGACTGAAATAGCGTGACACTTCCAATTAAAGAGATCGATCTCGAAAAGGTTTTCAGCTGAGCGAGCGCGCTTAAGCCACTCAAACAATACTTTAGCTGCTTATGTCATCTCATGAATGAGAATGGTGACCGGAGATAATAAACTTTACCACTGATTTTCAGGGGCCGCGGAGAGGGAGTTGTCTTTAGTTGCTCATATCTCAAAAACGAACTCTGTGATCTCCATTTTTTTATTTCTGGAAAGTAATCAGAAGAGCAAAATGAAACTTCTTGCAGAGTTTAAAAAAATTCTGTACAGAGGATTCAGAGCCACCTTAATTCTTTGAATTTTTTTTAAGGTGGCTCTGATTCTACAGTGCAGTTACTGGAATTTTCTTATGTAATGATAATCTAATGGTCCTTCATTACCAGCTTTCAAATTTTGAGAGTGCTGGGTCGAGGAGAAAATGATCATGACGTCAAAGACTCACTTCTTTAACAATGCAATGTGTGTACACGGCTGAATTAATACGCAGCACGGGAGGTCGGGGTTTCAGACTTTTAAGCTCCTGTTTTGCACATATAATATAAAGCTGCATTTGCACGGTGATATTTTAAGCTAGTGAGCAAATGACGTCACTTTTTCCTAGATCCTATACCCTCTGAGATCCAATCGGTCAGTCTTGAACGTGAGTAATGGCGGACCGTTAACTGAAAGATGCCATTTGATTAAAATCAAAGCTCAAAATGTTGCCAGTCAGGTGTTAAGCAAAGACACTTTCAAAATCTGAACTAAAAAGGAAGTGATTTGCTTATCATAGTAGTACTTGAAAAAATTGAGCGTCAGCTAGTATTAACGTTGGGCACTGGTGAGAAACACTGAACCTGCTTGAAATAGGTATGCCTGAAGTGTGCCATTTTAAAAGGGATTAGTCGAATCTTAAGGCAGCAACAAATCAAAGTCACCTTCAAACCATTGAGAACTGTGAACAAAAGCCCAGGAAAAGGTTGATCGGCCACAATCTGGCACAGTGTACAAAATCAGTTGCACCAACGGCAGTTTTGTATACTACGGTCAAACTGAACGATCACTAAAAACTCGGATTACAGAATACAAAAGGGCTGTTTCTACGTTCGACCATGACTCCAAGATCTCCTGTCACTGAAGTCCACGAAAACAACCACGAAATGGATTTGGAAGTGTCAGAGTTGTTGGACATGAGGCTAACTTTCACGAGCGGCTTTTCTTGGAAGCCTGGTTTTCAAGAAAGGATCCGCAATCTGGAAATGAACAAATCGCCATCCCAGAGAGTCTCTGACACGCTCATAAGTCTCACGCTACGTTTTCAAGAAATTCATGCAGGTTTTTCCTCAGCGCGCGCTCGACGTGCTGTTATTTGAATCACGCGTACTAACGTTATATTTCAACTGATGATGGCTTAAGCACCAGTACCCTGGATGTCAGAGGTTTTTTCTCTCTTATAGCGACCGAATAGCGAATCGCGACGCGGCGAGAAAAGCCTGTGGTACAGGCCATTGAGAACCTCACTTTCATGCCCGGTTTGATTGACATCGAAAAAACTCAGTAAATTGATACGTGACATAACCTACCAATAAGCATCTTTGGTTCGCACGGTACATTCCTCTTATTTACTTCCATGTCAAATTTAAAAATTCAGTGTTCCATATAAAACTTCGTTGTCGAATACGAAAGTAAAACCTCAAATTTGAAATGTCGATGTCAAATTCCGAAGTTGAATTTTGGCGGACATATACAAACAACAACAAAAATGTAGAACCCACTGAACTTTTTTGCCTTCAAAGCCTCGATTTCCGGAACTTTGTAGCGTTTCGATTATGGCCTCAGTGGGCACGAGAAATCAGGTTGACAGCAATTGAAAACCTGTTTGAACTACTTGCTGTTGCTAAACCAATCAGAGTACTCGTTAGAACTGACAAGTTCCCGGAACCAATCGAATTGCTAGGGTCAAAATCTGATTCAGGAAATGTGAAACGGCATCCCATTGGACCGGCCTTCTCAAAAAACTCAACGGCCTGAACCAGAGGTTCTTCTTCGCCTATTCCGTCAGAGTTAATAGCAGCCAGGGTAAAGCACCAGCCAAAACGTCTTGAACGAAACATAAAAAAAATAGTCATTGTCAAACCATTATCTTACCATGTTGGCTCCTGACTACCGCTAGTCTATTTTGAAACCTTTTGAAGAGTTTGTTGGATCTCGTGATCGGTTAACAAATACCAATATAATTTCAATTCAGACCAAACAGACTTTGAATAAGGGCACAAATAAAAAAGATGGAATAATGTCTCAGATTCAACCTTGCACAAACTGCATGAATCGCCGGTTTACTATAAGACAATTTTATACGATTTAGAATTAGTATAAAGGATGAAGGATAGTATTTTATACTGAAAGGCCTTTACATATGATTCAAAAGCAACAAAATGTGTTTCAGATTGTCCGTTGACATGTTGAATTGACTTTGAAGCTTAATATCCAAATGAATTAAACAGTAGTTATCCCAGAGACGCACAGGAGAAATTAGGAGAATTCTTCGAAGAGAGAGTAAGGGATTTAAGTATTCGGCCACGTGCAATTGGGGAGAAAAGGGTTACTACTTTTGCCCCCACAGGGGGCAACCTAGAAGCCCCCGCGTAAAAAGGGAAAATATGTAAATT
>OX421447.1:33211603-33216603 GCA_949126865.1 Montipora capitata
CTTCGACGTTTGGCCCGGGCCTAAGATACCTGATACAGTGACTTTCTAAAAAAAACTTCTTTGTCAGGCTTAATTAAAAGCTGTGTCTTGTTTACCCCACTGACAATGAATTACAGGACTGAAAGGAGAAAACTAGACAAAACACGAGGCATTGAGTATGGATCTCAACAGGTACGTTTTCCGTGCGCAGGCAGGAAACAAAAAAGTCACAGATGATTAATGACGGCGATCATTTGCTACGAAAGAAAAAAAAAAAGGTTCATGGACAGTGCTGCCGGCTAACAGGTAATTAATGTAAAGTTTTAATTAGTTCGCGAGTTACTGGCTCTAGATTTTCTGGCCCGTTTCAAACGTCGAGCTTTACATGCATGTGCCGAATCTAATGCAAATTTGCGAAAACAATAGATTTTTCTCATTTGCATTAGATTCGGCACATGTAAACAAAAAGACACTTAGAAATTACAAGATTTACACAAACAATAATTACGCAAACAAGCGCCTCGTACATAAGAGGAAAAAATTAATACTCTAGAAATGATTTGAGATATTATGGATAACTGTTAAAGAAATGCCATATACTTTTGAAAGATTAATCAAGCGCATATCAACATTCATGATCATCTCCTCAATTTTAAGAAACTTCAGAAGCAAGTCGTTCAATCTACGATTGAAGTGTGTTTTCCTGAGCTGCCGAAGTTCAAACAGGATACCATTCCATATTTTCGTACCAATTCTAGAGAGGAAATAATCACTGGTTTTCTCTCGACATTTCTTCGTGGAAAATTTCAGCTGTTTATTGCAGACCGTGTGGAATAGGAATGAATTTGTTTAGAGCGAGTGAATAAATTTGAGAAATGGAGCACGCCGATTGCCAACATCATGCAGCAAAGAGGCAACATAGCTAACACATGGAGATGGTTATGAAATGCGACATTTTTCTTTTCTGTTTTTTTGCTGTTTTGGTCTTGACCATGCACAAACCACACCTTTTTTTTTTTCAGAAGACTGCCATTCAAATGTTTCGATTAATTTTTCAAACTTAATCGTGAACCGAGGACAAAGGAGCCAGTGTGCTTGAGCACGGTCCAACAGTACTGCTCTCGTTGTTGAAGTGTACGGGGTTTCATAGCCAGTTCATCTATATGACCTACGCTGAAGACACTGTCTTCTCAATATTCACTTTTACAAGTTTCCGAAGCTACCAAAACATAAAATGTAACTTGCTGTTGTAAAATGTTATTCGATCACAGCAATTTTAACGTGCACAAGTTAGTTTGTCTATCAATTTTGCCTCCAACTAAAAATACAGAGGCTCTGTGTATTCCTGTTCACGAATAGGTATGGAAACAACAGAAAAAAAGCGATCAGTTAAGAGTCACCCTCCGCAGTCTCACAAAAAAGACATGTCAAACAGTTGAGGAAATGCAGACAAAACGGCAGATTGATTTCCACCACTACGCACGTCCTCTTCGAAGAGTAGTTGTTAATTATTTAATGTTTCACCTCGGATAGTGCGTTTCTTGCTTTCTGATTGGTTCATTCAATCTCGGTTATTCTGAAGGCGAGGTGAATATCGGTGAATAAAAACCGAGACAACGTCGCGGCTTTTACTTACCAAGTGTGAGGTGAATGATTGTTTTAGTATAATACACAGGTGATTACTTGAAAAATATCTCATGAGCATCCGCAGATTTTCTAAGAAGATCAGCATTGCTTTTCAGTCTCGAACGTCGTTTTCTTGAGCTGCAAAGCGTTTTCATCAGTAAACATTTCATTAGCTTTCATTCGCACCATTTTCCTTTTACTGGAATCCCTCTGACCGAGAGATTTGCTTTTGCATTTAGTTCGAAGTTAAGTTTGACGTTTGACTCAACAATCTTAATGTAGGTCGATCCAAATAAATCTGGATTGACCCAAACTACCATTTAATTCATCTCATGTAGCGAAATCCAACGGAGTCTCCGAAACGTTGCCGTAATTTTTTAACGACTCGACGAGATAATAAACTTAAATATGTTGTGAAACGAAGCCTATAGGCTATTGAATATAGCATGCTACTAGGAAGCCCATTCCCTTTCAATGTCGTCTTCAACTGTCACCGGATACTGATTTGACCGTGAATCGGCTCGGCCGCGGTCTGGACCCCACGACTTCCCGCACCAAATCTTTGTTAATCGGGTCCACAACATCAAATTAATGTTTGAAACAGAACAAAACAAAACAACAGCGGCTAACTTTGAACTGAAAGATTTCACGGAGATATGTTTTGTTTCAGATTCATACAAATTGATCCAAATTCATTTGGGGTTTTCTTGACAGGAGAAAAATATTTTTCTGATACACTTTCAGGCAAATTCGAAGAGAAACTCTTCTTAGAAGGTGAATTAAAACGTTATTGTTAACATTTAGGGGCCAGTTGTTCGAAAGGTGGATTGCCGCTATTCACTGGATAAATCACTATCCACTGAATAACTCAATTGGTTTTGCTAGTTTTTTTATCCGCTGGATGGTGATTTATCCAGTGGATAGCGTTATCCACCTTTTGAACAACCGAGGCCAGAACTTTTTGTCTGGAAATCTGACTGACCCACTTAAAACAACCTGGTTGGGTTTCATAGCTGAAAACGGAAATGAAGCAAGACAAAAAACTTCTATTTGTATTTTTACTTCGATTGCTAGTTGTATGAAAAACAGCAATCGCAGTGACGATTTACATAGTTTGCGGTTTGTGTTTCCCTGTTATATTTATTTTGGTAGAGACTAATGGAAAATGCAGTTATACATAGAACGTAATTTATATAATTACAGGCAAGGATAGAGGTGATACGTGAGATCCATTGACTTTACATTGTATGTATTCCCATTAAACCACCTTTCAAACCCCTAAATACTTTGGCTTTTTCGCTTGATGCGCAAGTGTGTGCAAGTCATACGAATTCTTTCATTTTCGACTTTGAACACTTTGGGCGAATATAAATTTGGTAGTTCGACGGTTTGTAGCGATCTCTTGTGGACCATTAGCGACACACGCACAAGTTGCAAGCACGCTAAGTGCATTCAAACAATAGGCTCCATATAAACTCTTTGAAACGCAACAACAAGCACATGGTCTTCAACATTTTTGCTTGTACCTCCGTATATGTAAGAACTTTCGCGGCTCTTGTTTATTGTATTTCGTGCGCGTGGCGTCTGACAGAGAAAAGAAATTCCTTTATTTGTATTTACTTCGGTTAGTTTTTCCATGCAAGTCGCATTAACACTTTTCTCAGTTGATGTGAAACCGAGAGTATGCTATTCACTTTAAAAGCAACTGACAAGGTTATTAAAGCAATTATGTGTTGTAATGCACGGTTTGGGCGGGTTTGTCGTCAATTTGTATCAATATCTAAAGCACGGTTTATTTGTTTAGCGACCCGTGGTAATTATACAATTTAGGGATTCCTTCCAAATTACTTAACACAGTTTGCACTTATGCCATTTTCGAAACTCTTCAATATTATTTCCATTATTTTCGCTTGTATCTAGCGCAACAACGCCTGGCACAAATTATATTTATCGAACATACATGCTTCTGACAGCTGCTAAAGAAACTACTTCGGGAGATTACGTAACGCTGTCGTCTATAACCTCCTCTTGATGACGAAAGTGGCAAGAGAGCGGACTAAAAAACATGCTTTTAATTTGGAGACAATTTCCATTTTCCGTGTCATCAGCTTGTCTTTTGGCCAAAGAGAACATGAGGAGGCGTGTCCTTATTTTTCCATTTCTTTTCTTTTTTTGCTTAACCAACCGGCAGCCCAACGTCACACTCGCTGGAATTTCTAAAGAGCCAATTCCCTTGGAAGGAAAGAAATAGAAGCACATGTTTTTAACTTCAGCTTTTAACCTTAGGGCAAACTCAGGCTGCATGAGGCCTTTTCACTGCCATTCAGTAAAATTTATGAAAACAATTTTGTTCAGAAATAGATTAAGCTATACTAAAAATATCAAATTAAAACTCTTAGTTCTGCAAGGGTAACTACGCATTCCGATTTGCTCATACAGCACGTTTCAATGTTGTTGAGTTCTTATGTGCAGATGTGACGACGATTGATTTTGACAAATGTTTTCCAATATAGAAAACAAGTTTCGATGCATTGTAATTTTATGCATGTTCGCTTCTCGACCTGACATCTCTAACTGCGTCATAGACGGTATCAATTGTTTGGGGATAACGGATCCTGATGCGAAAGTTCATGGTGTGCGCCTTTGTTTTAGTTGAAGAGAAGACTCTAATTGGCTTTATCTAAATGTATCTTCCAAAATAAACCGGAAGGAAACCTTTGATACACCTGCGTTGCCTATTACCGATTAGTTTAACATCATATCAAAAAATGGGATACAAGCACGTCCGATAAACGCGGCTAAGAGTGTGTTGTTTTGTTTTTTTCTAAAAGTGAAGGCTTTTGACTGAGTTTAAAGCAGGGCTCATTGCAATTTTAAATGTTTGTTAAAAGGTTAAAACCCCAATGAAAACTTGTAAATAGTGGAAGTTAATGTCTTTTGTCACCCTAGCTAAAAGCCATTTAAAGTCATGATTTATTAAACATCCTTTCTCTTTCTTCTAAGTTTATTCTTTTCTTTTATAAAAATTAAAAAGTGTTACACGTGTGATTTATCTTTGACTGCTATGTCATTACACAGCACAAAGGGCGTGTTTCAGATCACAGATATAAATAACAGCTAGTGTACAGACCCGATTGAAAAGTAGAGAGTCCCATCTCACTTTAAGGTAAAGGGGTAATAAAGAATATGGAGAAACACGATCATCTGAATCCGGAAAAGATGTTCGGTAGGACGCATAATGTTTCCAAAGAGGAGAAGCGGGATTGCGTAAATCGGTCACAGAAAAAGAAGCCAAGAAGAAAGCGAAATTCTTCCCCGTTATCTTACATCGAGATCATCTCTTATGCGATTCTGGGTTCGCCCCGCAAACGAGCTACCTTAGCTGAGATCTACAG
>OX421447.1:33221603-33241603 GCA_949126865.1 Montipora capitata
CTGTTGGGGCATGGGGATCCGCTCTCTTACCTGATGATCAGCCATTGAAGAAATTTAGCTTATTTTTTACGCCAAGCAGAAAACACCAGTATGAACTGCGTTTTGCCACCAAAAAAAAAAGTGTTAGATTTTAGGTCAATTATTTCCTGTTATCTTAATATATCAAGTTATGAAGAAATGATTTTTTTCGTTGATAACTCGGGGATAATCGGAAGAAAATCCGAGTCCTCCTATGCATCCTCCGATTACCAGTTCGGACGCTCTTCTACTGGGCCTGCGTTTGCCATTTCGCATAAAAGCTATGCTCTATTCCTCTATAGATGGCTAGCAGCCAAGTTCTAGATACACAATTGCAAGGTGGACTAATAAAAGGAGCTAATGAGAGATCGAACTCTTTTGTTTTTGTCCACCAACACGGCGGCGATAACGTAACTTGAAAACCACCTATTGTCAAATCAACACGGCACTGACACATGATCGATGGTGTTGACTTGGTCAGCGTTCAACAAACGTTTTTGTGCAATTTTATGTTTCATGATAACAGAGCTGAATAACGTCTGCGCATGCGTGAGACTTTAACCCCGAAATCCGATTTTGTGGTTTGTACGTGTTGATTTTCCGTTCTGTTTGTTTCACGTTTTGTTTGTCTGGTTTATGCCAGGAAATGGACCTTAGAATTCATTGGATTCCTTTTTATCATCAAGTTTACGTACAGGAATAATGAGAAGTACCACGTGGCATGTAACTTTGAGTTCTAAGTTATTAAAGAAAACCGTTTTTCTCAACGTTCGACAGGACTTCATTTTTCGAGATACTTATTTCTTTCCTCCAAATTCTAAGCCACCTTATTTTTAAATTTAAACAAATAAATAAATAAATAAAATACCCGCCATTTCAAACCACGCGAGCCCGAGGCCACTTTCCCATTCGCTGAGCTGTGACGTAACCTTTGCGTTATTCAGCTCTTTTTTTCTTGATGCCTATGACAATATGAGATAGACTGAGACGTCAATTTGTGCATTGCTCGTAGCATTGTTGGACATGATTAGTAAGATTCAGCCGAAATATATGTTTTGTCAAAAATCGAAGAAAAGAGTTTAATTTGATTTTTATAACTTTCGTGCCTGTTTGCTTCAGATATAGAGCACGTTTCTCGAAGAGAGAGGCAGGTTAGGATAAACGCATTGCCATAGTTTTAAGGTGGCTCACGGCAGTTTCAAAGCTTTCAAGCAACGTTCGTCTTAGAAGGTTTGGCACTACAACGCTGTATCACGTATTAGCAATGTTATGGTACCATAAGAAACAACAAATACTGCTGAACAAGATGCGGTTATTACTGTGACGTAATGAGTCACCGTGGCAACTGGAAAGCCCTGTAGTAACGCGCTATATTTTGGCTTTAGTTGCTCATTATCTCAAAAACAAACCCGTTGACCCCCATTTAATATTGCTGAAAAGTGATCAGAAGGCCAAGATGAAACTTTCTGCAAAGTTTAAAAGTAAATTATGTGCAGCGGATTCAGAGCCACGTTAACTCTGTGATTTTTTTAATGGCGGCTCTGATTCTGCAATACCGGAATTTAAACTTTGCAGAAAGTTACATTTTAGCCTTCTGATCACTTTCCAGCAATAATAATAAATTGTTTTCCATATATGAGCAACAAAAGCCAACGGCTTTCCTGTTGCCTAGGTAACTTATTACGTCACAATAATGACCGCATCTTGCTCAGCAATAATCGGTGTTTCATATGGTTCCATAACATTGCTGTTACGTGATACACTGTGTAGTGCCAGTCTCTTTTTGTTGTTTGTTTTCACAGGGAGCTAAATCACTCCATTGTGGTTCGAGAGAAATTACGAGAAAAATTACATCACCTGCAGAGAAGATATCGTTGACGTCACTTATTGTCATTAATGTGCCAACCAGATCCTCACTGGCTGTCGAGACAAAGGGTCTTTTGTTTCTGTGGTTGGCACACTTGAACAACAAAAAGAACCTTTGTCAATAGATATCGTCCCAATAAATGGCCTGAACCTAAGGAGTTTTCACACCGAATGCTCTGAATTCTCTTTCTTTCCTCTGATCCCGATCTATTTATGCCAAACGACACCTCCTCGGCTTGTCATAGTCTACAATCATGAGATTTCTTTGCTATCTATCAACTTCCGCAGGAATGCTAGAACTGTAGTCTATAGAGCCTCCCTTCTTTTCTTCCTCTACTTTCTTCAGGTAAGCTTGTTTAAAGGTTCTGATAGGGCTTTCCCAAAATTGTTGGAAACTTTGCGCGAATCTCTGCATTGTTAGTGTTATGATTGTAGCTTCCTCCTTTTCTTGTAGACGGAGAAGGATTTTCGGGGGAAGGAAATGTGGTATCTTTCACGGCTGTAACGACTCGGTGATTTTCGTCCGCTCCTAGTGACCTACTCCCTTGTGTCTGAAAACAGTGCGTTCTCACAGTCCTCAGGGTATTCCCAATATAAGACTCGAGATCTTTACACTGTAAACTCGAATAGGCACAATTTAACACTTCAGCAAACCCACGTGTTGTTTATTGTGCAACAATGCTACGGCACGAGGTCAACTGGGCCGGTTAACGATTTGGTAAACAACAACCGTCTTCGATCCATTGTATAGATGCAAAACGATCGCGTATCTTCTCGTTACCTTGTAACATGTATCTTGAAAAGTTTTTCACGCGTATCAAAAAATTTGGAGACCGATCTTTCCAGAGATTTAACCTTATAGCAACGGAGGTATTACTGTCCTGGCGTGCGAAATGTTCTCTTCCGGTTGCCGTCGGCGCATGATAAGGGTCTCTTTAGGAAGCTTTTTAAAAGCACGCGACGTTTTTGAGCCACGGACGGAAACCCGGACTGAACATTTCACATGCCTGGACAGTAGTGTCTCCCACATTTGTACACTAATGGTCTGTAATAGTTTAAAGATACTTAACAATAGAAAACTGGTAGTGTCAAGACAAGTTCCAAAAGAACTCACTTGCGGTTGCCGTCGGCGGCTCAAAAGTAGGGAGCTTTAGCAACGACAACGGCGACGGCAACGAAAACGTCACAAATTTGCATATTTAGTGGGCAAAAACAATAGCTTTGCACGCCCTGCACGTGCGTTTTTCATTTTTGTCCATTTCTTTGCCGTCGTCAGCAAAGAAACAACGTGAAATTACCAAGTTTGAAGTGTTATGGAGAACGTCAGCACCTGGAGATAAATTTTCATTTTTCTCCCCTAAATTAAGCGCCGCTCGTAACGGTTTCATTCCTGAGGGACTGAAACACCTTTGTCATATTAAAAGGCTTGGAATAGTGGCGAAGTGATCGCAATAACGTGAATTTATGTTTTTACATGACGTTCTCGTTGCCGTTCCCGTCGTCGTTGCTAAAGCTCCCTGGTACTACTAGTATCGCGGGGCAACTTTTAACGTTGCGTTAAAAGTTTATCGTGATGTAACACGCGACAACTTTTACCACAACATTGTTGCGGATGAATGAAATAAATGTGTACATTTGAAGTGCGGGTTACAGACGAAATGGAAAATTTGATCCTTGCACTAAACTGGACAATTTAAGCAATTGTCACTAATCGACACCTCTGCAATGCCGGTACAATGTAAGCCACACAGTCTGAAACAGGTCAAGTTGGTGGGCTCATGTGTTCCCGTAAAAGGACTCGCAGTCGATGAATGAAATAAATGTATATATTTGAATTGAGAATTACTGACAGAAAATTGTCCAGTTAAGGGCAAAGATCACTTCTCCATTTCATTGTTGCGGATGTTAAGGTTGTTGCAACTGTTAATAGGCCACGTACGATAAATCAATATTCAGGCAAGGCTACCAGGCTTTATGGTCAAATTTTAAGGCTCAGTTATGTTTTCTTTTTCTCATAAGTATCAAGGGATATTTCTAATGTCCAAATTTAAGCATAAAACCTCGCAGCCATGAGTGAATAGGGAGCTTACGCACGCACGTTTTTGAGACGCGGACGGCAACCGGAAGATAAATTTTCGATTGTTCTTATTGCGTCTTCCTTTGATAAACGCATTTTGGCTTTGATGAACAAGGAGGGGTAAGATTGATTCTAACCCCATAGCCATTGCTTTAGATGCAATTTTGACATCCAGGTTATTAACGAGATTGGACGCCAGTTTTTTAGAAGTCTTTTGTCTTTATCTTTCTTTTCAATTAGCGAAATCATTGCTTGTTTTTGGGAGGTGGATAATTCACCATGGCGAAGCGCGAAATTTAGGTATTCAACGAGAAATTTTCCAACAAGAGCCCAGAATGCTAGATAAAACTCAACCGTTCTTGAAAGTTTTTAAGGCTGCGAAACGTTCACTCATAGTAAGTTGTTTGTCTATTGAATCCCGTTGTTCATCTGTAAATTTACTGGTTCTCACAGTACTGAGAAAAGGTTCAATTAAATTTTCGTCCGAATGGTCGACCTTCTTATCATACAGGTTTGCATAGAATTATTGAATTTAATTTAGAATCTCTTTAGGATTTGTCGTACTTTTGTCATTTTCTGAGTTAAGTTTTCTTTTGCAGCTTTTCTTTTTGGGAGAGTTCTCCAAATTCAAGAATTATTTATTACATTTTTCGCCGTATTCATACTAGGTCGCCCTTGATCTTACAATTGCTCCTTGTGCAATAAATTCGTACATACGGTCATAGTCTGTTTGAAGAATTTCCAGATCATTCAAATTTTTTGAGCTTGGGTCTTTATCGCATGCCATTTGACAATCTTTTATCTTGTTTTCCAAACTCGTTAATGTTGCTCTTCTTTCTCTAGCCTTGAATTTACTATAGACAATCGTTTCTTGTCGAATTTTAGATTTAATATAGTCCCACAGAACACGAGGATCTTCAATTTCTCTACTTTCTGGCTCAATACACGTGCAATATTTATCTTTAAAGGTCGCCACACACGAGGGGACTGGTCGCAGGGACTTGTTTCAGGGACTAGTCCCCGTAGGGTTCACACGAAAGGGACAAGTCGCGGGGACAAGTCTCTTGAAGGGTTTACTCGCGGGGACCTGTTACACATCAAATAAGTAAAATTTAGAGCATTTTCACCAAAATTCAGGGAAGCATAGAGACGAAAAAGGAGCTGTCCTGAACAGTGAAAAAGAATTTACTAAATTAGCCGCAAATTTTTGAATTGCACGATACGTCAATGAAACAGCACATGTCGATCTATAAAATTAGTCAGTCATTTACAATTTCGAAAAGGTTTTTTTCTTCTAGAGCTCGGTATACTACTACTCATCCAGAACAGAAAAACATTAGCTATTTAAACAAGGCCTTTAATAAAAACAAATTCAAGATTTATTCTCCAGACAATGTCGAATAAAATTTGAAATAGGCCCCGCGATAGATCGCGTGACAAAAACCGGAGGTCACACATTCTCTGTGTTTACGAAGGAATGCTTCCGGGAACTTTGTTTGCCTTTAAAATACTGATCAGCGATTGGTTTAATTTGTCCCACGTACAGTTCACACGCAGGGACCAGCATAATTTGAGGGGACAAGTCGCAGGGACCAAATTTTTGTCCCTGCGACGAGATTTTCTAGTGAAAATGAGTAGTGAGTAGTTCACAAGAAGGGATTTGGTCCCCGGGACTAGTTGCGGGGACTAGTCCCTCCGTGTGTGCCGACCTTAATGAGTGATACATACGTTTTATAATCGATTAAGCTTGCATTGAACTTCCAAAAGGAGGGCCCATGCATGACGTTCGTCTTCAATTCCTTTAATAAACAATGTGATTGCTGAGTGATCCGATTTAATCGCAGGTATAATGTCTACGCTCTGTATATCTTCTTGCAAACTACTTGAAGTCAACCAGAAATCTAAACGTCGTTGAATCACTGGATTTTTTTGTCGCCATCCGGATTCCTAACTCTCCAGATGTCTATTAAGTCAGATGACAGACGGATTTGTTCTATTATTTTGACGGATTCTTTTAATTTAGGTTTTCCTCGTAAGCCATCAAACTCAGGATCCAAGATTACATTGCAATCTCCTCCAATGATTATATCAAAATCAGCCTCTATATTTAGACTACAAAGCTCAGTTTGGATCTCCTGGAAAAAGGTGCACTGCTCGCTGGTTTTATTTGGAGCATAAATATTGACAAAAACAAACGGTTGCTCCTGCACACTGCCCCTTAAAATAATATAACGGCCTTGCTTATCGTGTGTACATGATTTCAATTCAAAATTAAGCCTTTCTTTGACAAGAATCAAAACACCTCTACTATGCTCAGAGCCGTGAGCAAAGTAAAGATCTCCTTTCCACAGGGTTTTCCATAAATTTTCTACATCTGGCGAACTGTTACAGTACGTTTCTTGCAAAAAGACTATATCGGCCTTATTTTTAGACAACCAGAAAAAGAGCGCTTTTCGCTTCTCAAAAGTTCGAATTCCTATTGCGCTTCATGAGTTAGACTAATTAAGTACAAAAGCATAAAGGCCGGGACACACTAGGCGATAAGTCGCTGCGACACGTCGCGGGGACAAGTCGCCGCAACAAATCGCCTTGTGTGACAGGGTTAATTTCATGAAAATCATTGTCACTGCGGCAGAATTTTATCGCCGCGACAAAATTAGCGACAGCAGCGTTGTCGGATCGTGTGTACACTTCCGGCAACAAGTCGCTGCGACAAAATATAAATGAACCCATGAGAGAGCCTCATATGGTCAGCCATATTGAATTAGAAAAGTAGTTCACATTCCCCCTCATACGAGATCACTGCGTGTGCTCCGAACAGGCGTCGTGTCGCAGCGACTTGTTTTGCACACATGGAGCAACTTGTCGCAGAGACATGTCGCTGGGACTTGTCGCCTAGTGTGTCCCGGCCTTAACTTTTACCTTGCTCCTTTGAGCGAGAAAACAATGTGAAGGACTTATGTGTGACGAAAATTAGCATGTGGAAATAAAGCTTTCCCAAAAGTAAGAACCGAACAATGACAAAGAACAACAGTATTGAAAACATATAAAACAAACACGTTACACAATAATGTGGAAAAAGGTATTAAAATAGCAGCCAGCGTAAGCTGTTAATTAAGCTACCAACAGAAAAGGTCTTGCAACTATAATGGTAAATACAAACAGCATGAATTAACTTTGTGGCTCCATCACAATTCAAAAAGGGAAGAGAGATAAGAAAAACATAAGCAGAAAATAATCTTCCATCAATAAACAGTTTATCGGGCTCCGCCCTACTAAAGTAGGCCGACTTGCCCGCCTTTTTTGCAGCAAAAAACTTAGGCAGCACCTTCTTTCTTCGATCAACAATTTCTTTAGGCAAGTGCGCAGATATTCCAAATTTTTTGACCCTTTCACGATCCGGATAGCGAAGAAAACGTGCGATGATCTGACGAGGTTTGGGTGCTTGCTGGTTAAAGGGGCCAATGCTGTGAACTCTCTGAAATTGTATATCGCTGGCATCGTCGATGCAAATTTCCCTTTCGTGAACGGTCGTTGCCATTTCTCAGAACAGTCGTTGCCATTTGAAACGGTCGATGCCATTTATAACGGTCGACTACACACTTCACTTCGAAGAAAATTAAAAGAAACAAAATAAGAAAAAAAAAACATTTATAAAAGAAAAACTGGAGGAAAAAAAAGAGTCCGAAAATTTCAAAACTCGAACTCAGGTTCTTAGCCCTCACCCTAAACAGAACCCTAACACGAACCCTAACTCATATGCCAGCGAGACACAACTCCCAGTAACCGCAACCTTTTGAGTTCTTAGACCTAATGAGTGTAATTCAGAGCTAAAAAATGGCATCGGCGGTTTCAAATGGCAACGATCGTTCTGAGAAATGGCAACGACCGTTTCAAATGGCAACGACCGTTTACGAAAGGGAAATAGGCGTCGTTGATGCCAAGCTCTGACTGTAGAAAATCTATTAACACTTTCGGCTTGTCTTCTGCACCTTCAGGGTCTGCATCAATACCATAACAACGAAGGTTTTCCCTCCTTTGGTAAACTCCCATGTAGAGAACCTCTTGTCTGAGAGCGGCGCAGTCTTTCTCCAGTTTCTTTAGCCCTTCGACCTCGCTGTTCAGGAATGCCAATCCTCTGTCGAGCTCTCCGATAGACTTCATTGCATTTCTTGTTGTTTCCTCCAGAGTTTCCACCTTCTTAGTTAACGCATTTACTTTAGCGTCCACGTTTTTGACATAGCTTCCAAGGTTGTCGAGTTTTGTTTCCATCGCCTCCAATTTTTTAAGGACAATGTCAAGTTTAGGCAACACATCTCCCGCCATTTCTAGTACTGAATGCACTTCGTCGATTCCACAATCTTCTTATGACAGGTCAAATTTCAGGTCAATGAAGACCGCCCCAGTGAGAAGACCATTATCTATATTTCTACGGATTTCAGCTCTTTAGTATAGAGACCAGAATTTGGAAAAATTAACTTCGCAGCTCTATGCTGTAAGCTCTCGAGTACATCAGAGTTAACTTTACCGCAGCCGTGCGAGGCCACATCACAGTAATCAAAAATAAGTAAAATCATCGTCTTGTAAAGGCGTTCAGCAGCAGCCATGGGAATAGAAATTCTCAAACGCCTAAAAACACCCAATTTCCTCGTGACCTTATTGACCACGTGCAATATGATTGTTAAAACTCAAGTGCTGATCAATCACAACGCCAAGGTATTTGAAAGACTCAGATTTTGTCAAAGAAGATCCATTGCAGGATAAGCTTATACTATCCTCCCGCTTAAGCCGTTGGTGTGAACTATAAATTACATATTCAGTCTTGCTCATATTCACAAAAAGCTTATTTTCTTGCATCCACGAAGAAAAACGGTTGATATCATTGTTAAGGCTTGCTTCTAACTCAATAGCAGCTTTAGCGGTAAAAAACAACACTGTATCGTCTGCATAAAGCAGAACTTGCGAGAAGCAGATGCAGGAGGGCATGTCGTTTATGTTCAATATAAAGAGCAGGGGCCCCAAAATTAACCCTTAAGGGACGCCAGAAGCTATATCCAGGGGCAAGGAGAGAGCTTTGTCGACCTCTACGCGTTGGGAACGGCCTAGTAAACCAGCTAGAAAACTAGTAGCTAGAAAACCAAAGAAGAGTCCTGTTACATATGCCATATCTCTATAGCTTGTTTAGAAGGATATGGTGGTCTATCGTGTCGAAGGCCTTCTTCAGGTCAATGAAGACCGCCCCAGTGAGAAGACCATTATCTATATTTCTACGGATTTCATCCACAAAAAAGGTGACAGCTGTTTCAGTGGAGAAATTCTTCCGGAAGCCAGATTGACAGGACGACAAGAGATTGTTAGCGTTTAAATAACTAAACAGTTGATGATATACGACCTTATCGGCGATTTTAGAAGTTACTGGGAGAATAGAAATGGGACGATAGTTATCCATTTCTTCTCTCTGACAATTGAGGTGAAGAAGTGATTAAAACCTTCAGCTATGGCGTTCTTGTCTGTCTTGAGATTACCACTGACTTTGATTGAAGACATAGATTGTTTTAATTTCTTGTCGTTAGGAAGCACTCTCTTCACAGCTCTCCATAGAGATTTTGAGTCATTAGTGTTCTCCTGAATAAGGTTCCGATTGTAATTGGCTTTAGCGGAGCGAGCGCACTTTTTTGTTCACTGCGTTTCCTGATCTCCTGTAGGCACCCCAATCTATCTCTTTATTTGTCCGTCTCGCCTTCTTTCAATCTCTTTGTTGCATTATGTGTTAACCAAGGGTAGTTAACACCCCTGACTTTCTTTTTGATTAAAGAGGCTTGCCGATCACACTGCTCTTTAAAAATGTCATTAAAGAGATCCAAGGCATTGTTTACCTCGGAGGCGTGTCTGACAGGGTCCCAGTTGATTTGGCTCAAGTTTTCACAAAATTCCTTACGCGAGTAATTTCTGTACTCTCGGCATTCGATTATTTTGGGTGTATATTTCAAAGCGTTTATTTTCCTAACACACAAAACAAGATCATAGTTACTTAAACTAAAGGGACCACTGCATGCTTGACAATATTTCGCGGATTGTTTCTCACAATCAATTCGATAAGTGTAGCACTATAAGTTTAGTTACCCTTGTAGGACAGTTTCTTTATCCTCTCTCGACACTCTTTCCAAGCTCAGTTTAAAGATTTCCAAAAACTGAGAGTCATCCGGCGGGCGATAACAGGTTCCCAAAAGAATTCCTTTTGACTTTGGAAACATTAACTCCAGCCAAAGGTTCTCCAGTGCCATATCTTCTAAATCGCATCTTCGCACAGCCGGTATTTTGTCGGAGATATAGATTGCAACGCCACCACTTTTACGACCCGAGGAGCGATCGCGCCTAAACAAATTGAAACCGGGGATCGCAACCTCATCAGATGGCAGCTGATCATTAAGCCAAGTTTCATTCAGGGTCAAGATTCCGATATCTCGACCGGCTTTTTTTAAGTCTTTCTCCAAAAAGAAAGAACAAAGCGCCACAGTCCCAAACGACGTCTATTGTTATCGCTATTGTTTTCTTGAGACAAAGGAGTGTATGCATAATGAAGTAGGGACCTGTGCGGAAATCTTGCCAAAATATCTCCAGTAAGCTTGATAACGCGAAGCGAAGTGGCAGAAAAAATCCGCTTGAGTGTAAGATGGCGTTTGTCAGCAACTTTCTTTCTCATCGAAAGCTTGGTAGGGGAAAAAGAATTTAGCTCTCTGCCAACAACCAAAGCTGAACAGCGGTTGGTACCATCATCTAGTCGTAGGGCAAATAAAGGATTTAGTATCGCTAAGAACCAGATAAATCACTAAGATGTGTGCGGAGCGCACAAACACGTGTCTCACCGCCGCCATGACCCCATGATGATAAATATTCTACTGTGTCCACAGGATAAAATTTATGCATTTTTAGTGTTGAAGGAAATCTTTTGGGGGAAGAAAGACTCCTCAACACTCTTGCTGTTCACTTGTTTACTTGATGTTCTCTAACGAGTAGTTTGTTCAAAAGAGCACCCAACACCGATAGATTCGTTTACTTATTAGCGCTCCCGGTCCAGGCAACGCATCGCGATTGGTCAAAGGATTAGAGGCTGAGAACGCAATAACGCCAACTACAAAAGAAGTGTTTGACATAAACTACGAAGGTGTACCTACGGTTGCACGAAACGTGGTCCACGCCGACGGCTTAAAAATTGCAGTGCCGTTAGGCGTTGAGCGAGTCCATAAAAGACCAATCGCAGTGGCTGGAGGACTAGGATCACTAGCCTAAACCTTCTGGACGGAACGTGATTTCTCAATTAATAGACTTAAAGCAACAAAGACTAAACCAACCAAAATAAGCAAGAAGTTAGCAAAAACTAATTCATGTACCTGGCCAAGTCAAACCCTAAACTAATAACGTCAACGCGAGATTAAGGGATTAGTACGGTATCGGAGTTCCTAGAACAATAATAATGGTACTACAGGATTGTTTCCCAACAGTACAAGAACATAGCGTTACAGCCTTTATTTACTAACACACACTAAATATTAAGAGTACAGCAGTTGCATGACGAAACGTACCAGAAGCACTTGTCAACACAGTTCTTTTAGTTTCTCTAATTAATCAACCCAGATGGATTAATTCCAAATAAGAAATAAATCCTAGTGTGTCCAGGTATGAATTAAATTGTTTACAAGATAAGTAAAGGCACGATAGTTTTCGTGAGAGACGTAGGAACGCTTTTGTGAAGAAACTTAGCCTTTGTGAGTAAACTTAGTGTTTTCCAGTACGTGCATTTTGCCTGGCAACAGTGTGGCCCCTTTGTTGAAGTGGTCACGTCCGTCTCTCAACACACTCTTTAATAACTTTAACACAAGATCAAGTCTTTCCTGAATCATCCATCACTCACTAATAGATATAAAGATAACTTCACTCCACTAGAAATGGCAAACACACTTCACTCCAAAAAGCTTTGTGCCTTGCAGCACCATTCGTTACGCACAATTAACTTTAGCTGCAGAAGCATTTGTTACACACAATTAGTTTTAATGATATGACATAAGTGCTTAAACGCGTCGTTAACTAATCAGAACAAACACAATTGAACTCGCAATGTTTTCTTCTTAAACACTAAAAACACTAACCCATTCCAAGCAATTTAATGAAATAATCGTAGCTACATTTTTTATCGTTTAACATTAGTACTTACCAAATATACGCGCAGAAGACTAGCGAGCCTTTGACATCATTTCTCCTCGATCCAGTTCTCGGATTTGGTGTTAGCGTTATCTAAAGTGCGGCGGTGTTCATTAAAACGGTCTTTCAAACGTCGTTTAGTTTCTCCTATGTACTAATGGCATCTGTTACATTAAATCATGTAGGTAAGATATTTAGTTTCGCAAGGAATTAATGGAGCGTATTTCGCCAGTAGGGAAGAATGTGTAGTTAGTTAGTCCATGGGAAATGTAAGGACAGGTAGCGCAGTTTTTGCCACAGCGAAAAGAACCGGAAGGAAGCGCGGAATTACATTACATTAGGGGACAGTATAGCTGTTACCAGCAGGTCTCTAAGGTTAGGGGAGCGTCTGAAAGCCACAACAGGTAGATGTAGGAAAGCATTCTTGAAACGGTCAGAGGAAAAAAGTAGATTGTAGTGTTTTTTTTATTACGTTGAAGATGGAAGGAAGTGATGGATTATAAGTCGTTATTCTATAACATTTCTAAGGACATGCAATTAATTCCTATCGAAAAAATATTTTCCAGCAGACTCGATCCATAAGGTCAGGGAAGCTTTTTTTAATTTCAAAAGGCAAGACAATTGATCCCAACGGTCTTAATATCCGCTAAGAAACTTATTAGATTTCAGTTTAATTTACAGTCACTTCCGTCATTTTCTCGTTACTCTTAGTATTTGAATTCAAATTTGTTGTAACTACCATATTTTATCACATTTTTTTACAGTATTACGTCAACATCCATTTACTATATATATGTACATAGAAGCAATCCAATGTAATCTCTCATTGTACCTGAAGAAGACTAGTTTGGCGAGCCGAAATATAGTACACCACTAAAATCAAATCTACGTTGTATCGAGTAAAGGTGGCCAAAATTAATAATACCCTTCAGACCTTGCTGCACACAATAAGAGTGCTTAAATTAAAACAGCCAACGAAATTACACAACAGCAACAAGTCGGTAAGAGTAGGGCACGTAGTTCCCGGTGTTGTGGTCTGTCTTCTGTTGAGTATCATGGTTGGGAGGGTAAAAAAAAGGGGCCACAGTAATTGGCGCAAGCTGTTGTGGCGCTCTGCCAGGTTGACTGGCAAAGTCTGTAAACCTGAATGTAAATCTTCAAGTTGTAAATCTTTATTTCTTTTCTTTTCTTTTTTAGGATCTTTCTGACGGTTTTGGAAGCTTGATAAATAATCTTGCAAATCAATGATAATATGAGTGGTGAAATCATGCCAAGAAGGAAGCAAACCTGCGAGTGCTTTTAAGTCCTACAGGAAAAACATTATATGTTTAAAATAAACTTTCAAAGATAGATAACTGATGGGCGTTAAAAATGGCCTTTTTTTCTTTAAAAGCAACGAAATCTATATACCACTCACATTTCCTTCAGCTATCTCTCACGAACGCGGTAAGTATCTGGGTATTTTCCAAAATGGCAGAGTTATTTCCATTATTACTGCGGGACGAGGTTGATTTCCAAGCCCTCTTCATTATCCAAGATGGTGACCATGTCAAATTCCCCACCCTGGGGATATCTCGTATGATCAAAATCCCCACCCTGGGAAAAGACCTTACAGTCAAAACCCCGTGGGTAGCCCCCCCCCCCACCCACCCCGGGGAGGGGAGGCTTACCATTGATAGGTGCATTATATCGTAAACTTCGCCGGTGCGTAATTCCTATACTGAACCCTTCTCGGAACTAATACGGAGAATATCTTTGAAATAAGGAGCCCTTGAGCGAAAACCTAAAATTTAACGGCATGTCCTATATCATGATAAGTTTCCCACGCCCTTCAAATGTTTATCACATTGAAATTTACACGAACATCGTGTGGCAAAGTATCTGAAACTATTTTGTATGATGTACATGGACATTTCCATAGACACCTCGTTGCAAAGAATATATGAAACTATTTTGTCTAAGCAACTGGGATGTACATGGCAATTTCTATAGACACCTTGTGGCAAACAATATCTGGAACTATTTTCTCTAAGGAACTGAGATGTACAATGGAAATTTCTATAGACTCCTTGTGGCAAAGAATATCTGGAACTTTTTGTCTAAGCAACTGGGATGTACATGGAAATTTTTATAGACACCTTGTGACAAAGAATATCTGAAACGTTTATTTAAAAAAAGTAGGCTTTTACATGGACATTTCTGTACACCACTTTTGGCACAGAATATCAAATCTATTATGTGAACTTCACAAGGAAAATATTTCTCTTACGTTTGGAGCATAACGAACTATTCCTGTTCTACAGGTAAAATATTTTTTTGTAATATTATAGACTTGTGTACCATAAACAGCTGGATACAATGCACGCTCTCCAACTTACATCGTTGCTGTTGAGCAACACCTTGACGAATACCTTTACAAAGTATATTGAAAATGAACTCAGTCAAACAAACTCCATCGTGGTCAATTGTATAAGTATCGTATGCGATGGCGCTTTACGTCTTAGCTTGATGGACAACGTAGAGGTTGCTCTTGCATGTACTTTCCATTTTCATGGAAAAGATGCATGTACACACTTACTCTTTTCTAAAAATTCATTGCTTCAGAAAATGCCAACTTAACTTGTGACTGAAAGAAAAAAAAAACAAAACAAAACAAAAGCGAAGCCGAAATTTAACCTCGGGCGTTTCCCATGGAAAGTAACAATATCGTAAATACTTTTGTTCTTGTTCTTTGTTCTTCTGCTGTTTGTGTCTTATTTTTGATCAAGTAACAATATTTTTGGTTGCCAACACTCTCGCGCTAGCGTATTTCGCGCAGGGGTTAACTGAGCACGCGCAGTCATGTTGCCGCCATCTTCTCTCAGCCTGCTCATCGCATGTGCAATCACTTATTTCCACACATCAATAATGCGCATCTGCGCACGCTGCGCCACATTGGCTTCTGACTGTTAAAAATGCAATTTCGTGAAATACGTTAATGATCGCACGTTTCTCAGCTTGTAAACGTTAACCTGAAACTGCGTTTAACTTAGTATTGATATTATAAACAGGGGGTCCAGACTTTCAGAAAGACTTTCTTTGTCTTTACTGTGCCAATATGAATAACAGAAGTCGATGTTTGTAAACACGAAATCATTTAAGCGTTACCGAGCCAACTCCACTTTCAATTTGCTCTCATGAAAATTGTTTTTGAAGGACTAACGACATCACTGTGATTCGTTTTGGCAAAATGAAGTAAATAGAAGTGATTAATTATCCTTAAATTAATTCATTCTTGGCGTACAGGTGTTCGGGAAGTTGTCTGAAACATTTCCCTTCAGAAACCAGTTTTAAAGATAAATTTACAGTGGTTTCAAATTCGAAAAAAAAAATAGAAAAAGAAGCATTTAACACACGGAATTTTTTTGTGAGAAATGTTCTTAGATTCAAGATGATAATGTATCCAAAATTCCCTGAGCCGATCAATATTTAGTTCAATATTGTTTATACACGTGTTGCTCACGATAAAAGGTACCAGTATTAATTTACCGAATGCTTTGTATATCTTTTTTTTTTGGCTTAACGATAATTTCAAAAATCTCATCAGCTGACAAAGTTAGATCCGATTCACTTTCGATAAAAAATCATCAGTGATTTAAGAATGTTCATTACGAAATATTGGGGTAATATTTGCATATATTTATTTTGCTTTTTAAAAGTTTTGTGTATGCAAACTTCAGGCGGTGATGTGTTGTTTATTTAAAGTTATTCTCTTTAATTGCTTTGACCCTCATTTTGAAAATTCATAATTATCTAATATGCAAGAAGAGTTAGTAAAGGTTGCTATTGTATTATTTGAATGTCAGGGAGAATGTGATTATCTGCCGTTTATTTACTTTTTCTCATGTAAAAATAGGTAGGAAAATTACATTGGTTAAGGGTTTACAGCAGGGTTATTTGTTACGACTTTTCGTATAGCTAAAAATGTGCGGATTCGGTAAAAGCCCTTGCAGGCATCCAGAGAACATGATTATCTCTTTATTCCGTCATAGAGCAGACTGTATGTCCACAGAGACACGGCGAGCAGTCAGAGAGATCGAATGAGAAAGAGAGAGGGAGAGATAGTTTATATATATATATACATATATATATATGTTTGAAGTTGAAGTTGAAGTTGAAGTTGAAGTTGTCTTCAATGGCCATACAAGTGGTTATGTCCTTTGAATGTTAGCCTCGATTCACGAAATATATATATATATATATATATATATATATATATATATATATAAATCGAGGCTAACATTCAAAGGACATAACCACTTGTATGGCAATTGAAGACAACTTTCGTCTAATGGTCTTACACAAGGCGTTTTTCAGTGTTTTAGGCTCAAAATATACAAAATCGTGATCTAAAACGAAGTCGTGAGAGATATTTTACCTCGAGGAGAAAATGTCAGTGGCTGTTATACAAGAGAAATGCCAGAGCTAAGACTCTGCATGCGTTTAATCGCTTTTGGGTCCGATCTGACTTTTGGCATGCATGGCCAAATTCCCTCGGGCAGTTACACCTACCTCCCGCAGTTATAATTAAGTTCCGTTGATCAAAATTCGCAGTAAAGTCACAGCATCGGTGTCGTATAGACAATCAAACAGGAACAATGTGCTATGAATCTTCTTAGCTCGCCGAAGTCACTGTGCATCGTTGTGCTAATTCCATGCAAAAAGATGGTGGCTCAAAGTCAGTTTGTGTAGTTTCATCCAGCAAGGGCGATAGTATGCTCTTTTGGGTCGACGCAGCAATGATAATGGAACTGCTTGACACAAATGAATTGGCAACTGAACAACCTCAGTTGTTCATGAGAGCAACACGGCGAGATACCGAGTCTGTGTCCCGGAATTTGAAATTGTCATGACAATTTAAAAATCTTGGAGACAGACTCCGTATCTCGCTATGTTGCTCTCATTGAACAATTGGTTTCATACAGTCAAGGAATCGACTTATTCGGAATGAATTGGCGCCATGTTTTCAGCAAAGAAAAACACATATCATTTCAGGGACCATAATCCAGAAGAGTCAAGTAGTTTCAACAAAGATGGAACAAAAAGCGTGTTACGAGTTAGAATTCACGATCTGATTAATTGCTGAATATGAAATATGTTTCTTAATTAAGTTTTTGACAATTCAGTTGTTTAATTATATGTAATCCGCTTTGATACAGTGAAACTGAACGTGACTTCTTTTAAAAATCGGAACGGAAGTCTATTTTTTATTATATTTATGTTTGACGATATCTGCGAGCAAGGAAAAAAACAAAGAAATGTTCGCTGTTGCTGTTTCGACTTCCCATACGGAAGTCTACCTTCGAGCGATAGCATTTTCCCAGGTGCTGTCAACAGCTACGCGATACAAGAGATGGAATTTCTCTAACACCAGATCACTTACTCTAAGCAAAACCCGCCGTCAGTCATTTACAGACCTAATTCAGGCATTGTCTGTGGGGGGACGATATTTCATCATGAAAGATAAGTGTCGAGATATGTTTTGTTAACTTGCAGAAAAGTTGCCAGTGACTAAGCGTTTCTTAATGAGTTAAACAATAATTTACCAGACAAAAGGAGCATGCATTAAATCATATTAATCATATAAAACAGATGTGCATATGGTGGTGTAATATTAGTCTCTTCGCCTACCAAAGAGAACGTGCAGTCATTTTGCATATATCTTTCTCGTCTCCAAAATGGAACAAACACGAAAACCATCCTTAGGGTTCGAAGTCGAAAGAGAAGTGGAAGCTGTGAAACAAAAACGAAAGCGGAATTCATCACCTTTATCATATGTAGCTGTGATTGCGCGCGCCATCCTAAGTTCTCCTCATCACAGACTTCCCCTTTGCGAGATTTACAAATTCATTGAAGAACATCACCCAGAATTTACAGAGAACAGGGCTCGATGGAAAAACACAGTCCGTCATAATCTCTCCCTACACGATTGCTTTCTTCGTGGTGAGTTGGCTTTCAACAAAAAGGGTTGTTATTGGAGGATCCATCCATCCTTCCTGCTTGAATTCAGTCGAGGAGACTTCTCAAGGCATAAGTTATCACAGAGCTGTCCTACATCGTATACTTGGGAAGGTGCCCATGAGGCTGTGTATGGACGTCACCTGGCATTGAATCATCGTTCTCCTTGCTACGTCTGTGAGTCCACGCGCCAAGTTATGCCCCCCCTAGGTTGGGTGCCGCTCGTTCGCCGAGAGGAACCCCTGCAAATTCCTCAGCATCCCTGGAGGCCCTGGATTTATTAAAACATGTGCTTCGAAGAAGGAGAACAGAACGTGAGGACACAAACCCATCGTCCTCTCCCATGAACTACAAACAAGCAGTGAAGATGCACCTTTGTTTAACACCTGTGTACATATAACTTTTCATAAGACTGTAATATGTTGACTCGGATAATTAGTACTTCTTGCTGGACCGAAATGAGCCGTATTAGGGATAATTTTCAAAAACAAAGTATAAAAATGGATGTTGTTAGCTGTGTAATGTTGCTCATTATTTCCGATCAAGTTTGGTAACACTGCCCTAGTTAATACTAAATACAGGAATAACTTCATTTTTTTCTGTAAATAGCTGTATACGTTAGTCACTTTCAAGCAAAAAAAGACTATCTTGTGCAATTTCATCTAGTAAACTTTTCTTAACCTCTACTTCCCAGCCTGGACTCTCAGGAGCTTAAGTAAAAAATACGGCAGAATTAAAAGAATAGTTTCAATGATTAAGCTGAGTTCAAATTTCCTTCATCGTTTAAAAATCCCAGGAACAAAAGAAATGATGTTTTGCACGCCTCGTGGTTTTCATATGTGGGACAGAGACCAGCTTCCCAATTTGGGGGTCACCCATTGTTCCTACTCTTGTTGACTCTTTTCTCTCAACCCTCATGTTGTGAAATATTTAACTGGATAGTAATACGGTCTAAACATAAAACAGGGAAGAAGACGATTATTTAACCCAACCAGGTACGGTAAGGACTTTTCTATGCTGCAGGTACACCGAAGGGAAGATTTATAATAAGTCACGGTTTGAAGCAATTTCTTAATCCTTTAATTGAATTAATAAAAAGACTTATCCACATAGAAAATCTTTGTGGATTATAGCCAACCTCACTGTTGAACATAAAATATCTGACTGACCCCTACTTTTTCATGAGCTGTTTTTTCTATTTAAACACGTGCTCTCATATGTGCCACTTTACAGCTTAAACACGGACCTTCAAATTCACAGTAATGTCTCCACCATTGAAAATAAACTGTATCAGATGTAAAAGACCTTGTTCATGTATCAAAGGTGACAAAGTTGTAATCTTTTTTGTTTGTTTTTGTTGTTCAAAGCTCTGTTTAAAATCGTTTTAAGGTCTACCAGGCCAGTTCCTTGAACACATTTCAATCAAATTTCTCTTTAAACTCCCTACCACTTTTTCTGCGGAAAAATGTATGTCGTGAAAGTGTTCAAGAGAAAACATTGATTTCGGCTTATGTATTTATGTGTCTCTTTCGTGTTGCTTGGCGAACAGGTCGGGAATTTTGTTTGTACAGCGGACATAAACTTTCTTCAACTTTAGCTAAGGTTCCACCGCAAAAGGACCCCAGACTCATCTTTAAGGCACTTGGTTTCATTTCCCGCATTATGACGAATTAAATGCTGACGACTCTTCACAAATTTTACAACTTAATTGATCCACAAATCGCTACGTATGTCACTTCAAATCACTTCACGCATTTGTAGGCTCTATCCCTACACCCAAGATACCTCTAATTTGAAGGAAAAAAAGAAGGAAAACACCAGCGAATCGAAATGGAATGTCAGA
>OX421447.1:33246603-33261603 GCA_949126865.1 Montipora capitata
TCAACTTATGGCAAACAACGCAAAAGGAACTCATAAGGTCCCTCGATATTCTAAGGTTTCTTTTTCCACCAAAAAAAAAAAAAAAAAAACTGAGAACAAAACAAACATACCCGAGCACAAGCGCGACTTCCTCAAAGCACACTGCTTTAAGTACGAATATATTTTCATGCTTGAGATTTCAGTAGCCTAGTAGCTTCCTTGCAGACGACACGGTCCGACGGTGCAGGAACCATCACCTTACGGTATATTCGGTGATGAAATCTACCCGAAATGATGTACCATTGTCCTACCACATCTTTTTCAGCTATAAATTACTCCACTTGAACTTTGAAAGACTTTCAAAGCGGATTATTTTCTTTTTCTTTAAAATTGTCTTCACAAGGCATCGTGACACAATGCACACAAGTGACATCTACAGGACATTCCCGCCCAAGTCTCTAACAATTGAATAAAGAGAATTGTTCAGTCAATTACTTCTTTACACTATTTAGGAATCATTAGTGAAGCCGACACATTTGTTGACACCCATGAGTGAAGAAATTTACCGGTCGGAAAAAAAAAAAATTATAAAACTTCAAAAAAAACTTTTACGTTTTTTGGAAAAAAATAAAGAATAACGAAGAAACGATTTTAAAAAAATCAGTTCCCTCTAATTACAGACAACAAATGGAAAAAAAAAGAGTTAAAAGTTAAATAGCAGGTTACTATACGATTAGAGAAGAAGCAGGAAGTTTGCCCGCGAGAAAAACTATCGACGGCTGGTATGTTTTTTGGACCATAAATTAATTCACGATATCCAAGTTTCTGAAATCCGGATCATTATTAAATTACCGCGTACCCTTGGCACTGTTTCCGAAACAAACAAGAAATTCATTAAAGAGGTCGAGCTTCGAGGAAGTGATTTTATTTCCGGGTATAACTGTCGCAACTGTAGTCCAAAAACGAAAGTGCCTTATTCTTTGATTGATTGCATGAATCTTCCCAAATAAACTTAGTTTATGTCAAGGAAAATTGACCTTTAACACCAAAGATTAAAATTAATGCTAGTACTACCTTAAAAGAAGTGATCGCACGGACATGTGGACATGGGTCAATTTTGCTTGGCATAAACTAAGTTCGCAATTCTGGGAAGATTCATCCGCGGACATGCCAGGAGTCAAGCAACCTGCCAGTTGACGTCATGAGATCGCAAAATGAAGAATATGCCAAATTTACATCGAATTTATCTAAGCTGTGCCAACATGCAGCTACTGAATTCTGAAAGAAAATAAAACAAGTAACGCAAGTTTTGCATTTTGTGTGTGCTAATGACATTATTTAGTGCGAGACACCCTTATATGGACTATAAAAATTGGCTAAAAATCGGCTTCCTTATTCCTTTATTCAGGAGGAATTAAAGTGTACGGTTAAATAGGGATTCTCTGTACAAAGTCTCTTTTCGGCAAATTAGATTTCATCTATATGGAGGATGAGAATGCCTGAGAGTAGAGCACATGGCCTACAATGAAGAGGTCCTAAGCGTGGATGTTCGGTTTTTTTTTTAAGGCGTTTAGGAAAAGACGCAAATACGTGTTTTAGGTCAAGATTTTCTCTACAAGCTCAAAAATAACTGTCCTCAGTATTTGGGGATACAGTAATTTCTTAATAAGTCAATGATTACGTATATTATAGCGCATATCGAGTCTTTTTTCAAGTTCGATATTAGGGTTATAATTGTTGCCAAGCAGATGACCTCGAGTAAGACTTACGCACGATATGACGTTGCTTTTCAAGGATGAAATGTAAAATTCTCATTACTAAAACGTCATGACTTCCGTAAATAGGAGATCCTTGTGAATAAATTGATCTGCGCCCCGAAGGAATCCCTCTTTGACACAGTGTTTTTTCAAGAAAGCTAGACACGCGCGAGTATCCACAGCCAGCAAAATGAAGATCACCGGCCAAAAGATGGGAAACGTCCTGTTTCTCATGTTAATAGTTTTTCAAGGACTCCAAGGTCAGTTTCTACATTGAATTAATTTCATTGAGAAGATAAATGATAACGAAAAGAGAGAACTCATTTGCAGTTCGTCATCTAATACCTTTAAAGGCCCAAGTGTAAGTATAGAGCATGGTCCGCTTGCGAGCCGGCAATCAACTCAATCAAGGGCTTAAGTCAGCTACTTACGTAAAACAAACTTGGGGGCTGTTTCTTTTTCGGGATGGGCGATCAAGGAAGCATTTATCGACTGATGGCCGACGAGACATTCAATAGAAAATAAAATAAACAGTATTATTAATTTTAAGTCCTTCTTTATGTATTTCAAATAGCGATACCTGACTTCGTAAAGAAACATCGATGACCTCAGAAGCAAAACCAAAATAATCATACCAGGTTTCTGCATGTTTTTACTAAGTAACTGAAAAAGGTATTAAATGTACATTTATATTTACGAATCTCTTTAAATTGTGATGCCTCTCAATCTAAAAATTCAAAATCAAAATTCATAGAGGATATTACATGGCCGCGCGGAGATAATAAATTTCTCTTCGAGTGTTGAAAAATATTTCACGAGTGAGCGCAGCGAGCGAGTGAAATATATTCTATTTATTATGTAAACACCAATGAATCGCGCCTTTCCTTGTCTTTCGTATAATCATTTCACGAAAGACAACGAAAGGCGCGATTTTTATACGTAACCATAGCAATAGTGATCTTTTCACCACGTATGAAAATAACATGTTATCTTGACGTGTGAAGATATCACGCGCGAAAGCTCATTTGGTATTTTATTGGTGTTTATATAATAAATTGTATTTCAGAAATACAAGATCTTGGGCTTGATGCCATGCAACTTCTTTTCACTCCCTCCGGTCCAGCTTCCGCGTTACACACAACAATTTATCGCACCTGTTTATTTTACAGGGGCAAGGGGTACCAGTGCGACAAGGAAGGTGGACATTCGTATCTTCAACAGATCCAATACGCCAAGCAAAGAGGATTTGGAACGACAACTAGCTAATGCAGCTCTCACGGAACACGGGTATAAGAAAACAGTAGTTTTCACCAGGAGCATTGACGAAGATACCTCGGAAACCCAAGAAACGAAGGTTGTTCGTTACAGGAAAAGTGTACCCTGCCAAGACATGGCTCAAGTCGAAAAGGAAATACGCGAAAAGATGCCCGGCGTTTGGGGACCCGACGTTGCCATGAAAGTCCGTAAAGAAGCAGTGGCGAAGAGAGAAAAAGATGCAAAATGCGAAGCGGGGATTGAAATTCACTTTCCGTCGAAGCGCTGTCCCCAAAATAAAAAGCAACAAAAGCGAGAGCCTTTCCGCTGTTCTAACTCTCAAACCTGCCTGTTATGCTTCGCTTTAACCCAGCAATGAAGCACTAACTATTAGCGTGTTTCGAAATTAGAGTATAAATTCCCAGTTGTCCCCAGCTCGTATGGGTACTCTGAATTTCATGGAGGAAGAAGTTTGTGTTAATCAATAAATAAATTAAAATAAAATATAAGTTAATAATAATAATGTCATTGTTAACGAAATAAAAATTCCTGCACAGCTGCAACAGACACCATCATAATTTTCACTTATTTCATACTTATCTAGTAAATGTTGATTCACAGTATTGAAGTCTTTAAGACTTAAAATAGCATAAAAGATGCCCAGAATTTCGGAAAAAAAATTGGGAGTTATTTTGAGCGTGAGTTATTTTGTCTGAGAGAAAGCAAAGGCTAATCTGCATATGTCGCATCAGAAATTCCTGTGCAAATAATAGTTTCAAATAGGGAACATCAGTTAACGTTCGTAAAACCTCGGCCGTAAACTTTCGGAGTAATCACGCCATTTGAGAGTCGTAAGATGTAGGGCCGCAATATATTTAGGGGTTGAATTTTCACTTGTTTTTGTTTAACGCAGTGTTTTATACAAGTAGTCCACGCCAGAGAAGGCTATCGCAAACTCAGCATGTTGTAAAACACGTCAGAAGATCTTGGATAAAATTAGCATGGAAGACAATTTGTTCAACAAACAGTTGTCGCCTGTAAAACATTGATCACTGTTTAGATTCTCCTAAGAAAACTATAAATGAAGGGGATGAGTACTTGTATGACAAACTGAACTTGATGTGCCTCTGGTAGCCAATGGTTGCAGGTTGGTTCTTCGTTCTCTCATCATGTTATAAGTATGACAGGAACTACTTGAACAGCTTGCTTTAATTTATTTATTTACTGCTTTTCAGTTTACATGATTTTTCCTTTGGTGGCAGTCGTTATATATTATGAATTGGTTTTTTAAATGGTTTCGCTCCGAGATCTTAGTCAGACCTTTCGCCAAGGAGCTGGTGCAAACGATCGGAAAATAGCCCACAAAGAGGACATGAAGAGGCGACATGAAGGAGGCCAAGGCCTAGTACCTCCAAGTTTTAGCACACAATGTTCAACAAAGTCATTTCTTGCATAATAATACGAAACAGGTAAGCACGGAGAAATTCGAAGCCAGCGGCTGATGCGAACTTTGTTTTTGACGGTCACAAACACGGCATAAACGCTCAATCAACTATAAATAAGTCGGCCTTCCTCGGGGCAATGAAACCGACGGTTTTCCACTTTCGTGTTATTTTGCTGTGATGAAGCCTACTCATCGGCTGCCATGTTTCGTTAACCGGAGCAAAGGAAACAAATTCGCAAATGAACAGACTTTAATTTCTTGACGTCCTGTGTACATGTTTTTTTTTCTAGACAATTCTCGAGCCGTGCATGACGAGAGATCAATCTTGGATAACTGAATCACACTGACTGACCAAAAGAATCGATACAATAAAAACAGGGGCCAGTTGCTCGAAGCCTGGTTAGTGCTAACCATCGGTTAAGAGGTATCAAAAACTATAGGTTACCGTAGTATTTAACGCTGGTTAGCGATAACCGAGCTTCGAACAATCCGGGTCAGCACAACACGAAATGAATTTTTAATTAAAAATCCATCACCTATAAACTTCTCTTCCTCAGCCACGAAATCATACAATTATTATACATACGTGTAATAAAGTGGCTAATGCCGTTAAACAGTGCTCAATACACTTTTAAGTGTAGAGCTTTGAATAAGAAGATATAACGAAGAGACAAAATTCTCTGTTACTCCGAGTTTCGTGCTCACGCACTCATCAGCACGTGAGCACGAAAGCACGTGAGCACGAAACTCGGAGTAACAGAGAATTTTGTCTCTTCGTTATATCCAATTACTATACATATATATTTAGGCAAGCCTAGAAGCGACGGTCCTCAGTTATTACCAATTTATGTGTTTGCTTTCAGATATTTTTATAACTACCGTAGTCTGTTTGCCATACGACCAGCCAGCCTGCTCATTACCTTAAATTTCCCGTGTTTTCTTGCTCTTTTCGCCGTTTCCGTCACCATTACTCAGCCTGTTTTCTCGTGCTTGCTCCAATTTTCTTTTTGGATATCAATACCACTTGTTAAGATATACATTTCTTGCATGATCATTGACCGGGGCAAAAATACCTTTGAATTAGTAAGCACCGTCCTTAATTAAACTGCGCTCTTACCACCGTAGATACATACAGGTGTTACTTCCGTGTTGTTAAACTTAAATCTGCTACGTAGTTTTTATTCACACTTGATGTCACCTTCCCCTTTCCCTCTCAAGGCTGGTTTCAATTACTTTAGATACTTTATATATGCACAGTTTCAAGTTATAAGTTCAAGTTACAAGTTTGCTGCCGTTGTTTGAACCAATAAGGTAAGCATTTTGATCTTCACTCAGATTTGGTTCATATTTGGCATGCGTCAGTAAAGGAAAGCTAAAATTTAAGAAAAGGTCGTACTATTGAATGTGATAAGACGAATTCCATAGCAGTGTAACCGGCAATAATATTAAAAAAAATCTCTTCGAGGGAGTGCTGGACGCCTCATTTATTACGCTACCTCCAAAAGACTTTCAGACACAATTTATCGACCTTTTTGTTGCATGGGGAGAATCTTTCACACTTCCAAGGGCGATTTCGTCCACTGTGAAGCGATTAAGGGTCAACCAGGAAGTTCTGCAATTTTTTTTTTCAAGCAGATTTTGCTTAATCGTCATAGTGACCTTGACGTAAACAGCAGAGTCACCATATTTGAAGAGCGTACTATTCAATAAGCGCGCGTCGGACATTAACTGGTAAAAGAAGCGCGTATTAATTAATGAGCATCAATGGAATAATTATTTTCTGAAATATTATTTTCCAATAATTTAAACCTTTGACCTTTGGATACTTGTACTTGGGAATGGAACAATGCACTAGACACACATATTCGATCTGCGGGAATGGAACAAGTTAAGTTTTGAGATCATTGCAGTTATGAACGCTACATGAATGTACTTTAGCACCAAAAATGTAAATGTAGAGTTTAAATGCTTTGTATATAGTGGAAGTGCACTTAGCTATCAAGCTAGTTCACGGGCACCCCACCTTTAATAATCTGAAAGAAACAATTCAAACTTGAAAAGAAACAGTCATTATTAAGAACCCCAATGCAACTGGTAGGAGGCAACAGTTGGCTATTTACAAAGCGTGGTAAAGTTGAATCCGGGACAACCAGAAACCAATCCAAACCAGAAGTTAGAACGGGATTTGAACCGAAGGCAACCGCATCGATGCGCCTCATGCAAACCCAATGCCCTAGCCACTCGACCACACCGCCTCCCTAACGAAAAGAAAGCCTAAAAAAATCAGGCTTGAACGGGAAAGCTGGCGTTCATAACTGCGACGATCTCACAACTAATAACTTGTACTTGGAATGTTCTTTTATGCTGTAATATTTTCCTGCCGGCTATTAAACCCCTAGTGCACGAAAAAAACATAAAAATAAGCAGATCAGAGATTTACTGAACCAATCAGAACGATTTGAAGTTGAAAATGGCATAACAACTTAGTTATCAAATAATAATTACCCTCGCGAAAAGTCAAGAATTGCATTATCCAGTGATGACAATTTTTTTAACAGCAACAAATAATTGTATTGCACTGAGCAATTTTCGGCAACTTGTCAAACACGTTGCACAAAGCGAAACGTACTAAAAACATCTCAGTCACAAATATAGTCCTCTGCCATTATACTTTCGTTTCTAAGATAGAGAGATCCATTTTGGAAAAAAAAAATTAAAATAAAGTAAAAATCACTTTTTCCTAATTGAAGCCATGACACACATTGACGTAGAGTTTGCACAAAGTTTCAATTCACAAATAACTCACACGTTCTACGTGACACATTCATTGAGTTATATAATAATTGAGATAATGTTTAAAGATAAGTCGTTTATCGGATGGCAATGATACACGACAATAAATTGTATTCTCAATGTCACAACACAATGGAATATGAGAACAGTGGAACCTTTATAAGAGCTTGCTGAGAAATTGGGGAACAAAAGGGTTATCAGATGAGTTACAAGTTGAGATGAACAGTGTTTGTCTGCCTACAAGCTTTTTAAAGAGCTTGACTTGCACATCCACACATGTGTTTGATAATTGGCACTAAAAACACCAGGTAAAGTGTCTGGGTGGTTTTCAGATATGCCACTGAGTGACATGGGGCCCATGCTTTCATTATGATGGATCAAATGCTCTTTAAACCAAGCACCATGAACTAAATAATACACATCTGAAAATCCACTGCACTGAGCATCTTCTCAAACAATGAACCTGCAGCTGTCACTAAATAGTCTTAAGTCAAATCAAAATGATCCATTTTTATCAACTTTAATATTAAGTCCATCAGTGTAGCTTGCAGCACTTTCTTGTCAGTTGGGGCGTGGTTTCTTTTTGTTGTTTGCATACACAGTGTAAAACACAAAGTAGATTGACACAAGAAGAGCAAGGATGGCAAAGAGGTATAGAACAACAACCTGGAGAAAACAAAAATCCAGTGAGTTCTAGTGGACCTTCCAGACATTATCGGTTCAGAGGTGACTGTTTCTCAATGTCAAGAATACTATTTCACGACCTTAAAAGACCATTTCTAAAAAGCTGGTTTTCTGACGCTTTTGTATAAAATGAAAGTTAGCAAAAAATGTCATGGTTTGTGGTTATTTTAAAGCTAAAAATGAATTCATTTTATCCAAGGTGTAATGCTGTTTCTGAAATACACCCTGGGGATATGCCTATTAAAAACAATGGTCCCGACAAAATTGCTATTGGCATTTAATGTGCTCTATTTTTGGTATCCACAAGCATCCTTTAAAAATGTATATACATAATCTAAATTCACTCATTTTCTCTCTTTAGGGCATTGTTGGGTTGAATCTCATTCACAAAAAAATTGAATTTTCATAAAAATCACAAAAAGACAAAAACGCCAACACTGGCGAAAAAAGAAGCATTGATTAATTAAAGTACATGTAAATACACATAAATCAGGTACTGAATCTAATCTCAATCTATGTTTTTATTTATTAAAAAAAAACAATTTAATTTCAGCTAAAAGATATGATTTGGGGAGTTTATTGACAAAATTGGCACAAGTTGCATACTCCATACACTTGCATACTGCTGATGAAAATAATATTTATACAAAGGGTTTCATCCTTCTTGTCCCCAAAGCCTGCCTTTCTTTTGGTCAGCACCAAGAACATGAACTCTGGCCACAAACATTAAGCAGGAAGTCCAGGAATCAAGCACTCCAGCTCTTCTGCACATTCCCATAAATTTGAAAGAATAAGCTTAGGGTTGTCAATGGTTACAACTTTATACCATTACAGTGACTGCGCATATTTTTGGCTGTGACCAGAGTCTGTGTTCTTGGTGCTGAGCACAAAAAAAAAAAGGACTCTTGGGACGAGAATGGGCTTTTTAATCAATTAATTAACTCCTTAACTCCTGAGCCGCCGGACCATTGACAAGTAAAATCTAAAAAGCGTTAGGCAGAGTAAAATCTATTGAGTCTCAATCCCATGTGTCAATAATTTATTGTAAGGCTTTGAGCAAGAGCTCATTGTGGCTCTGAAGCCCGGCCTTTGTAACATTTTCGGCAAAAGAATGTACGCAGAGATGATAAAAAGAACAGTGCAAATTAAGTCAAGCTAACAAACACAAAATTTGCCTGGTGTGCAACACTTGATGAACTCCCTGAGTTTCCTAACCTTAACAGTTGTTCCAGTTGATTTCTTGGACTGAGCTTTGCTGCGAATTGACAATGTGCTCTTTTTACTTCTGCCTTTAAATTCCTGCTTCCCTAATTGAAAAAAATAGTTGCTCAATACTCAGGATTTGAGGTCAATGTCATTATAAATATTGCAAGGCCACCCTTAGCTTATTATAAGAGGTACATTTGTAAAAATATCATCAATGAACAATGGCATTTGTATATTAACTGGTTAATTCAATGAATATGCATCAAAAGATACTGTTGAATTACTTGCATAGCCAGGGCTGCCATTAAGTTTTGAAGCAAGTGTAAGACTCGAGATTAATCACCTGTAACATGTAAATAAATTGTGGCCAAAGGCCATGTAACAAAGGCCCGCAGGGGCTGAGCCTTTAAGGTGGCCTAGGGGCATGCTCCCCCAGAAATTGTTTAAAATTAGACTCCTAGAAATGCATTTTCCTGCACTCTGAGGCACAAATTTCTTGTTTTCTCAATGAAAAAGTGATAAAAATTAACAGAACAAAAACATAATTATTAGACAATGTTACAAAAATAGTGAAGTACATGATGTTGTAAATGCCTCATTGACAAGTGGTTGTTTTTGCTGTATTCTGCATTCATGGGTGTGAATTGATACATTGTACATTGTTCTTACAACTAATGCATTTCTAGTATTCACAGAGATAAATAAAGCTTTTACTTTCTTCAACTTTTTAGAGCGACTTTCAATCAAGTGTCATAAAACAAAAACCAAAGTAATTACCTACTATGGCCAATCAAAAAGGACGGAGACAGTCCAGTAAACCAATCAAAACTCAAAGTAATTACATCTAGCCAACACAAAGGGTGGTAAGCTGTGCAAGCTCAAGCCATGATTAGTTTTAGTTTCACTTCTCATTGGTTCACAGAAATAGTGGCGCGAGAACTTTGAACCAATCACTGAGTGAAGTAATGCAAAACCAAAGCAATTTCCTAATTAACCTCGACAATCAATTGAACACCGCTCTAATGTAAAATTAATAAAATTTTTATTGTTTCATGAACTGGCAACTGAGTCTGATCATACACATGTACACCCAAATGTGACTGAAGATGACTAACAGTCACTCTTAATAATCAGGCCTCAGTTGTTCAAAAGGTGGATAACGCTATCCACCGGATAAGTCACTATCCAGCGGATAAACACTAGCAAAAGCAATTGAGTTATCCAGTGGATAGTGATTTATCCAGTGGATAGCGCTATCCACCCTTCGAACAACTGGGGCCAGAACCATCATCTGTGGGGTTGCACATATTGACAAGCAGCTTCTTAAAGAGTTGTTCTTGGGTGAAAAACTCTTCTTCAATATCATGAATTTTGTCATTGAGAATAAAGATAAACTTCCACGATGAATAAAGATAAACCTACTTGGAAATGGTCACACAACACAAAACCCTGAAAAATGGTCAGCAGAATCCTGTTTATCTTAAGGACGTTCGCGCCTATTGCTACTGCGCATTTTTTCACGCATGTCACGCACACGTCATTCATCGCAGACCACGAAGGTAAACACGATGCTATTAAGGCGCAAACATTTTCCACAAGAATGGAACATGAAAGCGTGTGGCACCATGGGATGGCTGTGGACCCAGGTCTTCTCGGAAATGACACGCAATGACGTGACAGTGCGAATATACCATCACTTTGAGAACTTCGCAGCGATTTTACTCTCTTGAATGCTCGGTGACCCCCATTTTTCTTTCCGTAGATCACATCCTTTTCTGATTTTGCCCATTTTAACAAAAAATTAAAAAAATCTGTGCATGAGAAGTTACAAATATTTCGCCTTTTATGCTCTCATGCGACTGAAGTTTTCTTTCTTTCTTTTCACCTCAGAAAAAGACTTCACTTCCAAAGTTAATTTAGTTATATTAGTTATGTTGAATTGAGTATGTTTACCTGATCTAAATTTTACAAATGTAGCTTTTTTATTGTACAGTTGTAAGCTAAGATCGTCTTAAAGTAACGCAATCTTCTAAAAGTGCACCTCATGATCTCGAAAACAAGCACGGTGACCCTCCATTATTTTTGCCTTTTTGGCAAAAGTAGATAATTACCTTTCTGCATGGCAAGTTTAAAAAAAAATCTGTATGTGGGAACATTTTGGGCGCGAACATCCTTAAGTACGGTGCATTGAATAATGAGTTTTGTTGCTAAAAGTTGTGTCGCGATCCAACATTCACTGGGCTCAGCCATAACAGGTGTTACAGGTTACGGATAATTAATTAGATTATGAATTTTTATGAGTCAATTGTCACTGACATGGGTTCACTGTAAGATTAATATGAACCAGTCACCTGATTTAGAGTAACTGTTTTAGTTTTAATCCCCATTTTACCAGCTTCATGCCATTTTATTCTTGTTCTAATGGGTTTCTACTAAGTGGCATTGTGGTACATGGAGCATAGGTAGAAAAAAAAACCTTTCTCTTGACATCATAGCTGTTACTGAAATCTAAGTGCTCATTGGTCTACTGAAGAAATACAGATCACGGATTATTAGTGGTAGTGCAATTGGCTCTAAGATCAAAGCAATTGTGAACTGACAACTGTGTATTTTTGCTGTCATGTGCACTTCAGTGTCATTTTGCTCAATCATTAAAATGTCTCCACACCACAGGACAAGAGAGGAAGGATTCAGTCCATTTAGTTTGACACTTTTTAGTTTGAGCTGAAATTTAACATCTTTTATCAAAATAATAATATCATTTGTCTCTTACTACGATTATTTGATTGACAATTAATAGATTTTTCAATCCTTTATTTCACTGCCATTATAACTTTTAGTTTCATAATGAGGACTGCTAGTTATCAGTATTAAACTTTCAGTTACTTTCAAGCACCCACAGAAAATACAAAGAATTAATAATAAAAGAAATAAATAGAAGTATTGCTGTTGCTAAAGTGAAATCACTTCCTTGTTTATTAGTTAAACTGCTGCATAAAAAATTGTTGCAGCAAACACTTCCACAGCTGTTCTCCTTTCCATGCACTCTTCAATAAATTGTTTTAATTAAGCTACAGGTTTCTTCAAACATACATATGATTAAGAATACTTCAGCTAGAAGGTTGTGAATACAACAGACAATTGGGAAAATACTGTATAAGCGACCCAGAGTTCAAACTCAAAATACCATATCCCCCATCCCGCCTTACCTTATCTGAAACAAATCATTTGCAATGAATATCGATTGTAAATTAGGAAACCGGGAATGGCACTGAAAGTACGCTTTCAATAAAAAATTATTAATTGCAATTTGCACGCATGGGCAAAAAGCTACATGATTAATTCACAGGGCTAAGCTATATATTGATCGAAGATGAAAAAAATAAAATTAAGAACTAAAAGCTAATCTTACCAAAAGAATGCAATGCACCGATAAAAATCGAGACAAACCTAAATTGCTTCTGAATTTTTCCAAGTCAGACCTTCCTTCCGCATCTCGGCGACCCATTAGATGGAAAAAGTCTTCGTCTTGATCAAGAGAATCGCGAGAATCGCTGCGTTACAGGTGATGTTGCATGACGTGTAATCTTGGGCTCAGACTCCCTCGGTCCCAGAGCGCGCTCCACTTCAATGCAACAAAGGAGACTAATGTTGCGCATGCGCCTCATCACCCCGAAAATCCCTTGAAATTTAGTCAAATTCATTCGAAACGCGGGAACATGAGAAATGGCGGATGTAGTGCTGGCATCGTTAATATTCATCGCCTGTTTCCAAAAGGACGGTACACAATGAATGCAAAAATGATGAGTCATTTCAAAGACTTGGGCATTACCTTATCTTTATGACTGATACTGGTTCAATACAACGGGAAATACGGCGAAGGATCACAAATGAAGCGAAGATGACGAGTCAAGAGTGTGGCGATGAAGTGATGAAATTGCAAGGAGCAGAGGATAGTTTTGCCTTCCTGGCGTTGTTTTTCCTTATTTAAGAGACTTCAACTCAGAATGGAGTGCTGCTTAATAATAAAGTAAGTCGGATTTAAATTGAAATGTGAGTTTACATTAAAAAATGTGGCTAAACTGGCGTTTGAAGCGAGGACAACGATAAATCAGCTAACAAGATGGAGTTGACAAATGGCAGCCCACTGGCGAAGAACATCTCAATTCGCTATAAAGCTTCCCAACCTTGAAATTTTGAACCACATGCTCGAAATAGAGTCGGGAATTGTTCTGGAGAAGAAATAGGGCTGATTTTGAATCGTGAAGCGAACAGATTAAGCCAAGACGCAAGGCTTTCCTTTACGAGTGCTCCAGATTATTTAAATTTCTTTGGCAAAAAATTTTTTGATTCCCTTATTCGAGACTTTTGTCATAGGCCGTGATACGGGAATTCCCGCTTGCTGCAGTAGGCCCAACAACCAAAGAAAAGATTTGTGTAAAGAAATTGTCATTTAAAGTGGCAAGGCTCAACACAGCAGGTTTTGTGTGATACGGTGTTGTCTACAAAGTGGCTCCAAATTTTGTTGTGATATCATCTCACTCTGCCCCATTGTGTCTTTGACTTGGCAAACTTTAACGTCTGAAAATTAAACCACTGAAAAAGCATTAAATTTGAAGCTTTTTTCAATTTGTATATTGTCATATTGCCCTAAGCTGCGAAAGTTTCAAGTTGATGAAATGACGCGCACAAGAAATTCTAACTCGGAGAACGAGACTCAAGTCGGCAGCTCATGCGTTCTTGTGGCCAAATCTTAGAAAATAATTCGTGATACGGGAATCGCCTTTAACAGCCGACACACAAATATCATAAGAATAATTTGAGTTAAACAGTTTTAATTTAAAAGTGGCAAGGCGCGCGCAAGCGACCAGCAAAGTGAGCCCATTGTCCTATTGAAATCTGTCACTTCGAGCCAGTTGTTTGATCGGACGTCTCCTTAATGCTGCCCAGCGATATCTTGCCTAGTGAGTTTCGACGCTTTGCAATAAATTTTAAAAAATCCCAATCAGTGTGGATACATCATAAACTAATTTTGCAGGAAAAAACATGGAGATTGACCATGGTTCATAATTAAATTATTTATTTATTTGCACAAAATTTGCTCATCTGAGGCGAAGTACTATTTACACTTACATAAAACTGCTTACCACAGGAATTTTAAAACCTGAAAATATTACAGAGAACATCACATGCACTATGCCACCACTAGAAATAAATGGCATATAGTAAACTGTACTAAAAAAAAAAAGAAAGACTTTGATTTCTATTTTAAATAAATTATTCATTTGTTTGGGTATTAAAGCTTACAAAGTGCCCCTCTCTTCCCCCCCCCCCACCCGAAAAAATCCCCAAAACAATTAGTTGTGAATGTGTTCAAGTTGTTAACTAACTTTGAAAAAGAGCTATAATAATTACCATTATGCACTTTACCTCTTTCCATTTAAAAAAATTTATAAGGGTTGTACTAGAATAATTTATATACTGTTATTATTACAACATTAAAGGAAGCGTATTCAAACTTTGTCATCTTATTTACAAGAATTTTCAAGAAAGTATAAATTGACTTTTGAAAGTCATTGTACTAGTAAATATTGCTTGAAATGCTTTATTAAAATCATTTCAAAATGACATAAACAGGTAAAACATTTGTGAATGTAATCCATAAATTATGTGAATATATTCAAGTTAACAACTATCTCAGACAAAGAATAATAAGATTATATTCTTAACTTTAAATCGTACTCAATCTAAAGAACAGGATATCCCATTCAGTTGCAATATTTAGACTTTAAAACAAGCAATACTGGAGTTCATACCAGCAAGTAAGGAAATCAGTACTGCGCAAAATAGTGTTCAAAAATTGCTTTTTCAAAATGGGATTTT
>OX421447.1:33281603-33284103 GCA_949126865.1 Montipora capitata
TAAATGGATCAGACCTTGGATGTGGAAAATGAAGTGTACTTTACAAATGAAATGGCGGATGACAAATGTACAATCCTTAGCCAAGGGATTTTAGTTTTGATATTATTTGTGTTAGCACTGGTGGGCAATGGACTTATTCTCGTGGCTTATTGCCGCGATCACCGCATGCATACGGCAACAAACATGCTTGTGATAAGTCACATTTCAGCCGAGTTTGCATTTGCTGTTAACGGAATTCTTATCTACGGATCAAGTCTCATTCGCCTCAAGGTTGTAGGTGGGAATTTGTGCATTTTAGCCGGCACAGTCAACATGTTTTTGTTTTTTGTGTCCGTTCTTAGTCTGGCGGCGATTTCTGTTGATCGTTATTACGCTGTTGTGAAGCGAAGCCATCACAGATTCACAAAAAAATTCGTATTGCGTGCGGTGATAACGTTTTGGACTCAAGCTGCGCTCTCAGCCGTTCCTTGGGATCTGATTCTTATAAACAAACCTGGCAAAAGATTTATTGCCTGGGTTTTGGGTAACTGTGAAAAATACCTGACTTTGCGTAATGATGACAATGTCCCCGTGATAACATTTCGAATCATTCTTTGGGCTGTGTCATTTTTCATTCCTATTTGTATAATATTCTACTCAACAGTGAGAATCTTGCGCAGCGCCTTGCAGAACCGAACACGGGTTCAAGTTTTTGAATACCCTCGAACTGTGGATGCGTATTCAAAGTCTGCCTACACCACCATCATCATAATAATGGTCTACTTTCTATGCCTCATACCTAGCATGGTTTTCTACATTTTTAGAGAGAAAAGCTCAAAATATTATTCTCGTTCACTTCACATCATTGCCAAGGTGGCTATGGCATTCCGATCGGTGTGTTATCCAGTGATATTCATCGCTCGCAATCGAAAGTTTTCCGGATATGTTCGGTCTTTCTTCGTCAAAAAACTCAGGCTCCTACAATGGGCCAAGGAAGAGAGGGCGTTTTGCAGACCACCGGAATCAGGAATACGGACAAATTATTCCGTTTACTTTTGTTCACCAACTGGAAGTCGCAATGCAGCCGCTTGTGTTGTCACGAAATCTTCTGAGAGACAAACTACGCTTTTTAGAGGTACTCCCATAAAACTGGCATTTACAGACTTGGGTCAGGAAAACCATTCGGAAGGGCTTGAATAAATACAGGCCGGGATAGTATATTATGCGGGAAAAAGGATAGGGACTTTGGTACGTCGGTGCACGGTCAGTCTTACTGTTTGGTAGTCATATCGAAGCGGTAAGGCGCAAACCGCTCAGAGAAAATAAGTAAACCAGAAAACAGAAACTGGCGATACGTTTAGCGGCCTTGCTTAATAAAAACGCTGGTATGGTTTTGCAGCGGTTGTCCTGAAAAGTGCAGGACAAATCGGATCATATTTACTAAACCTCGATTTTTCATGTTTGTAAAACTGTCTCTGAATTGGGCTTCTTTGTTACCTAACTGCTAATACATCTCTGCTTTTTAACCATTTTAGCAATCGTACCTTTGGGGCCAAGTTTACTTACTGCAATGAACTGCGTCTGTTATGCTTGAGCTTTTGACAACAGCTCAGGCAAGGAGGGGCTTGATAGATTCATCATTTGACTGAAATGTACAAACTAGCCTAATTTAATAACAAAACGATTAAGCCAAGTTTTAGCTTTTTTCAAGGGGATCATTTCTGTATTAATGAATTATTTCAGACGTGCATGTTATTAAAAGAGTTTCACATGCGGAAGATAGAAGTGATCCTCGCACTTTACTGGACAATTTAAGAAATTATCACTTTTTAGACACATGACAAATTCAGGCGGCTTCAGCGGGGTACGAACCCACGAGCTCCGCGATACCGGTGCAATGCTCTGTCAGACGACTGAGCTGGATAACTTTATCTTCTGTGTACAACCCGCACTTGAAACATAAATTTCTTTGAGAGTTTTATATGCATAACAAGGTAGCGTGGATGGCACAGTTCGGTGAGAGCACTCGCCTCCCACCAATGTGACCCGGGTTCGATTCCTAGGTCCGGCGTCGTATGTGGGTTGCGTTTGTTGGTTCTCTTCTTTTCTCCAAGAGGTTTTTCTCCGGGTACCTGGAAAAAAACGTTTTATTCCCAAAGCCGGGGTCTGAATTGGGTACAACTTTGAGTTAGCCGATTAGGTATATTGTTTAGTGCAGCCGTTACATTTATGCTAGCTCTCTCGAGCCCTGCTGGTATGTTGCATTGAACCTTGCGTCACCCGTCAAAAAGACCTGATCTCTGGCCTTATTTTGTGTCTGTGGTAGCTGTGCATTCCTTCGGATGCCCTTCGAAGTAATGCAGTTACGCCGTCCTAACCCTGACAGGGTACCTGAAGTCTTGGAAATTACTCTTTAAACCTGGTTTAATCAGCGACTAAAGGCCCCCCACAATCTTAATTCAAAAGGCGTTGCTGCCGAAACTACCAAAGAAAAAAGGCAACGATATTTTCTTGCAATAAA
>OX421447.1:33289103-33301603 GCA_949126865.1 Montipora capitata
TCCACGTATTGAACCCCTTTTCATACTTCCTCGCGGTACTAACGGCTTTGGATTTAAGAAGAACTGCGGGTAGATCTTGAACCAGTGCCCGGAGTCGCCCGTCTTCAACCTGTTGAAAATTAGGCTGCAAGGCATCTTTGAGAACTTCTACGAGGATAAGAAGAAAAACATATGGCAAAAATACCTCAATACACGCATTGGGAGTCAATACAGCAATATGCCCCTGGCCAGATGGAAAAATATTTAAGGCCGAGTGGGCCAACTCAAAAAACCACGGTAAACAAGCCACTCGGCGAGCTAGTTTCATGCGAAACGAGGACAAATAACCCGACGAGCGGAATTAAAAACGCACGGGCCAGCATAAAGCCACTCGGCTTGAGAAAACTAAGGCCCCTTAGTGCCAATTCTGACTGCCAACACCGCGCTGTTAAACCTATCTGAACCAATGAGTGAATCTTTGTAACACCCGAGGGCAAAAAACCCTGAGGGGTCGGGAAAATGAATGTGCTCAAGGACATACGGTTGAAAATGAATTGCATTTGCGAACAAGAAAGGCCAAAACACGTTAGACGGCCAATAAGGGACGACTAAAGTACCAACCGCACCGCATACAAGGAGATGCTGAACCACCCTAGAAATGCAGTGGACGGGAGGGACTAGCCAATTATTCTCTCCATACCAGGAGATTGAAAATGCGTCAACAGCTTCAGTGCCGGGTACGCGAAACCTAGAATTGAATCTGGGAAGATGGGCGTTGGCTGCATTCGCGAACCTGTCGACTGTATGTGGGCCCCAAAGGCGGTCCAAGTGTGTAAAGAACTCGGGGGTTGTATACCAATCATCGAAGTCTACAATGTGGCTAATCGCGTCAGCACAAGCATTAAGTTCCCTGGGAACCCACTGGGGAATAAGTGTGATATTGTGAGTTCGACAAAAATAGAAAACATCAAGCGCAATAGAGTGCAATTCTGCACTAGGACTCCCTATCTCCACAACACGAACTGCCCCTTGGCTGTCAGAATGCCACTTTACACACTTACCCCGAACCGAGTCTTTGAACGCACTTAAGGCAAATTGTATAGCCTTAAGTTCTCTCCAGGTAGAGCTCTTAACTGCTTCGCAAGCAGTCCACATACGGTGGGACACCTCGTTAGTGCCCACAACAAAAGCCCCGCAAGCGACGCTGCTAGCATCCGAATAGCTAAACAAAAGGGGAGCATCATAAGGCAAAATAGCTCTCGTATTAAGACTAACGATATTGTTTTTCCAGAAAAATATTTCAGAGAGGCAATCATTATGAAGCCCGATGTTAAAACGGGAATCCCAACTACGGCGGGATTCTATGACCTTGTAAAGGAAACGGGTTTTGAGGCGAGTCAGGTTGCCCAAAACTGGCGACATGGACATAACATGACCTGCGATAACAGCACAATCGCGAGCCGTAACATAAGGTGCGGATAGGAGAAGTTTGTCAATCAGAGCGACGAATTTACAAATACGTATATCGGTAATAGAAATGGTACCGATAACTAAGTCCCAGTTTAAACCCAACCAAACAAGCGTCTGAGTGGGGGTCCATAGTGATTTGGCGGAATTGGCAACAAACCCCGCACTGCTTAAGGATGATTGCACAAACAATGAATTTTCCTTGGCCATAGGCAGTGAGTCCCCTTTTCCGCACCCATCGTCGAGGAACGCAACAATTTTAATCCCGTTGGACCTCCAAAACTTAACGAGTGGCCTGAGACACTTGGTAAAGACATATGGGGCTGAGCTTAGACCGAACGGAAGTGATGCAAAACAAAAATACCGAACGGTACCAGAAAAAAACCCAGGAGAAACCTAGAAAAGTTTGGTGATCCGGAAAAATGTCAATATGGTGATATCCGGACTTGAGATCGAAACTGAAAAGGTAGTCGCCCTTATTAACGTATGATAATAAAACTCTCCAATCTTCACACCTAAACTTCTGTTTCCAAACGAAATGATTGACATGACGTAAGTCCAAAATAAGCCTCTTCTTGCCTGAGGACTGTATCGAGACAGAGAGCGGATTCACGACGTGTGGAATAAAGGGTAACTCAACGACGACGTGAGTGTGGACTAATTCAGCGATAGCCGACTCCACGAAAGAAGCGTTATTAAGAGCTGACTGATTGTTAGAAAAACGCGCCTGACAAGGTGTACTAATGAATGGAATCCGATAACCAAATTTAATAGTATCGATAACAAAACTGTTGGCGCCAATAGTGTGCCAATAACCTAAACAGGACCTAAGTCTACCCTTAAGTACCGGCAATGCGGAATTCTGTTCAAATTCAAATAGATTGCGATCGTAATCGAAATCGGCTAAAGTAATAGAGTCCCTTTCCCTGAAATACTCCAAATAAGAAGGATACATGTCTAATAAATGGACTAAAGCTAATATCTAACCTTGGAGAACAAGCTTTTAATCCTGTGGTCCTATTTACCTCCAATGCCCGAAAAACCAGAAGAACTAGGAAAGGACTGCCCCGAGCTCGAAGATCTGGTTTGAGGATTAACTTGACACTGAGATCTCCAATGACCTTGCTGGCCGCAGGCGAAACAAATATCGCTTGGTCTTGGTTTTCTGAAAGCGCCAAGAGTACGAGAAAAAGGTCTGGAGGATGACGAATGTTGGTCAGCAAAGGCGGTGGTTGTGGTGGAAGATTGGGGCTGAGAATAACCTTGCTTTGATGGCTTCGCTTTCTGTTGTCGTTGGTTGCGTTTACGAAGGGCCCTCTGCTCGGCACGGCGGATACGCTTTTCGTCCTCGGACCCGCTAGCCAGCTCGTCTGATAAATACTCGTTCACCAAATCCCAACCGGCGGCGGACTTATCTGCCAGTCTGATAAGTTTGTTGCGCTTCTTGATGTCAGAGTCTAGTTCTTCCAATTGAGTTTTAACAAGGTCTAATTTTCTCTTCCCGAGAGCAACTGACGCCGACTTCACCTTTTCTGCGAGGTCGGAGTTGAATTGAAAATGTTTCTTATTACCTTCGAATCTAAACGTGATCTTGGATTCTTCTTTAAGCTTTTTGGCCACAGAATCGGTATTGCTGCACGATTCGTCTTGAATATCACGCTTCAAGGCGCCCAACTTTTTGTCGAAATAATCCTTAAATAGAGAGAACGCGGACGCTATATCACTGGATTCTGAAGACTGGAATGGTACTGAAGCTTCGAGAGATTGAGACGAAGGTTGTTTAGGAAGCGAAGACGGCAAAAGGCCGCTGCTAGAAAAATCTGTGTTCGCTGGAATAACGTCTTCAACGTCGGACATAATTTTGAGGGCGTAGGGACGGTCGTAAGACTCGAATGAATATAAATGAGGACAACTAAATATATATAGCCTGCCGCTAATGAAGCGACAAAAACAGCATACCATGTAACACCCCAAAGAAAAGGTTACATAACCCATGATAAATACATGTAGCAGCCAACGTCAGCGGTGTGCTTGATAGAGTTTTCCAAAGGCATTGGAGTTGGCAATCTGTCTCTACCAAAAAAAAAAGGGGGGTGGGGGGGGGGGGGGAAGACAATAACACGTTTTCAACCAAACTCTGTGGACACCAATAACAATAGAGAAATGTACCACTTCTGGTGGACAAACAAAAGAAGCTAATGAGATATCTTTTGTTTTCGTCCACCAACATGGCGGCGATGACGTAACGTGAAAACCTCCTATACGGAAGTTGGACTTTCCGTTTCAAAGTCACTGGCTTCAGTTTGTGGCACGACACCTGGACGTTGATCCTTCCAGCTCTTTTTTTGTGGTCGAAGTGGTTCTATGTTCGCCGCTATATAATGCAAGGCCTTGACTTAGCCAAAATAAACGTATTGGTCCATATTTTACAGATGTGTAATGTAGTTGAAATATGTAGTTTCTGGCATTTGTGTGAGTGAAACTCGGAGACAAAAAATGATATTTCAACGGCAAGAAGCAGAAAGGCCTGGCATGAATAAGGTGCATGATCATGTCTAATATGCCGTGCACAAAAGTTGAGTTTGAATAAATGAGATACCCCAAAACCCCTAGGCGCTGCATCGCAGGTTCGGGGAATAGGTTTCCATTCTTACCACTGGGATTTTTCGTATCCGGCAGTGTCGCTTGTTTTCATTTGACATTAATTGTTCTTTCTATCGAGTGTGAAAAGTATGTACGCATATTTTGTAACAGTTTATGTGGTTCTGTGTTCGCCGCTGATGCGAGGCCTTGAATTGCCCAAAATAAACCTATCGGTCTATATTTTACTGTAGTTGTGTTTTAGTGTAGTTGAAATGAAATGAACTATTGAGATGTTTCTCAGTTTGTCTCTAACGAATATCTTTACGCAATTATTTTCGATTATTTAGACGGAGCGTTAATGCTGCTTCGACAAAAGAGCAAACTTCCACGGTACTCCCCAAATCTAGAAAAATGTTCTAACTTCTTGCCTACATCTTAATCGTAACAACTTTTTTTTTTTGCAAACAAACAAGAAAACCGTGAATATATAGGGCCACGAAAAACACTCCTGGCGATTTCCAGTAGTCATGAAATACCTTGGCAAGAATTAACAACATAACATGATTCACAGAAAAATTTGCATATGTAGTTGTGAAACTGACGTAGTGACAACTGAAAATAAACTGAATACCACTCATGGAGGAGCAAAACCCACTAACGGTTAGTGAACAGACAGCAGAAAGTGTGGAAAAAAATTGAAACAGTCCTAAATACTCGACTGCTGAAAACTCAACTTCGAAAAGCACTTTACCTTCAGTATGGTGACAACACCCTGAATGGTGCATGCTTCACACCAATAAAAATACAAAACGGCTGTTCGGTATTGTATAGGCACGAAGTTTATGATTGCATATCATGATAGCTTTGCATAACAGTGAGAAATTCATTGGTTCGTGGCTATATAGACCTGTGGGAAGTGTGCCATGAATAAAACTTGATCACAGCTATCTTTGTCATCCCCGCAGTCATTTTTCTTCCCTTTTGGCCAAATTTATCCAAACCTGTGCTTTTAATGTAACCTCGAAGTTCCCAGGCACCAGGAAAACCATTCGAAGCCCTTAAATTTTTGACTAAATTAGGAGTTCAGTTTTATAAAATAAATCAACAAAGCTGCTAAAAAGTTCATCTATTTCATTGCCGTGATCATGACAAAAGTTTTGGTCAATGCTTTACCGCGTGGCATGCGTCACAAGTGTCTCGAGCTCACGCCTCCAATACGCTTCACGCACGCATCCTTGCAGAGTCTGCTGTTTTTGCTGCTATAAAACAGCTTTATCCAGACCTCGCATTTCATAATGTGTAGATGCGTGTTTGCGTAAATAGTTTCTTCGAAGATGAAGAGTCCCGTCGCTCTAAGTTTAACTCTAATTATTTATTTATCGCCGATTGCAGGTAACATGTCTCTTCTACATAATTTTTGTAAGGTATCACGTCGCACGTTATTCTCCAGTTTAATAAATACGCCGTAATTTCCTTTTGAAGATTTCAACGGTGAAACTTACATCTGTTTTTCTAGGTAAACTGCACAATGGTGAGGCATTCATCACGTTCACTGCAGATGACGATTTAATGTGCAAACGTTTTGACTTCGACCCGAGTTCTGAAGCTACGGACGATGTTCACGTTCAATTGCGATTGAAACTACTGGCTTACAACGTAGCGGTATCATGGATAGAGGCAGTCTCCAAAAATGGGTAAATTCGACTCGAAACTATACAAAACACTTTACGGAACTAGTGTCCGTAAAGTGTCTTCATATGAATCAGTACAGGTCTCTTGTTCTTGCTTATCTTGCATGTTGGCAAATGAAAACAAAATTGAACGATCACTTGAAATTAAATAAGTAAAATTTCGCTTTAACGTCAACTCGAATTAGATTTCGCAACCTCAATACTCAAATCAGTAATTAATTGAATTATGGCTGGAGCTTACATTGTGTCATGGCTAATTTTCACTGCTGGATGTTTCATTTCCAGCTTCACTGGATGCGTCACCGTCTCCGGTCCAATAGAATCAGATCAGCCCCTTACAATCTACATGACGTGGATAGCCTTTGAACCAGCTGATGTTAACAGCGTTGGTATTGCAAGAGTTGATAGCATTCCCTTCTGGACAACGGGTTCAAAATGCATTGATGTTCGTACTGGAGCCGCGGTAAGAAGTTTGCCAATGAAGCCCACGTTTATGTAGATGATACATGCCATTTCGTTTTAATTGAGCACGGTCTGCATACAATGAACTGCCTGTCACCAGAAAAATGAGACCTCAATTTCGAGGAGCAATTAACAACTCCATTTCATCGAGCAGAGTGCCTGTTGTTCTCGGGACATTTACTTGCATGCAGTGCAGTCAAGATTACAGATCAGTAAAATTAGGGGCCAAGCGTGACTAGAGTGACTCTCGTTTGTTAAAGATTACGCGAGATTTCTCCCACAGGGAATGACTGCTTTGCTCATTAACTTGTCAGGGCGGAGCTAAGAAACAAAGATCTTCCAACTGCAAAAAAGTCCCTTCCTTGGTTCCGCAAAGTGCTAATCTTAACTTCCACGCGCGGTTTAACAAAAACGATATATGGCAAGTATAAGGGCCATCCCTTTCCATTTGAAAATGCACTAAATCCGGTAATTTTTAGTATGAAGTTCATTGTTACGACTTATTTTCGCAAAATGTTGACAGCCTTCCGAATTTGCAGGGACGGCGAATGGTAGATGGGGTTTACCTGGGTCAGAAGCCGTTTAATTTTTGAAATTTGGTCAACAGGAACCGTTATCCCTTTTAGTTTGAAAATTGCCCGTGTGTGGGCAACTTAAGGCCAACAACGAAATGTTTTTTAATCTCTTGTTTCTCTATGTTTAGTAATGAATCGAGTTGGTAGCTGACCCGGTCAAAGTTGGCCTATTCTTCTCAATTTGCCGGGCAACCGGTTATGAAAATTAATCATGTATTCTGCGCGATGTTGGACCCCTAAAAAATAGAGTTGTCACCAAATACTTGAAGCATATCTTAAAGACGTCTGTATATAGCTAGCCAAAATGATTCGTAGAATCGAGTTGCTCTCAATACGTTGTAAAATCAGTGTCGCAGTGCTGGTGTGATAATTTACAGAGTAACAATTTTCAGATTTCTTCAACTTCATATGCATTGTCTCCTAGTTCTCTATTGCGCCTCGGCTCGTATTCCTGACAGTGATTCATACTGATCCTCTCAAAAACGTTCATGATGCGAGCAGCGTTTGGGCTGAGGAAGTCACTAGCTCGGAATTCAAAGTTTGTCTACGAGAATTGAAGAACTTTGACGGCATTCACGAAAACATTCGAGTGGTATGTAGCGAACAAATTTAATCTTGGAAGCTCTTGTCTGCATTTCAAGTTTAATATTCTTTAATTAAAGAACAGATATGCACACATTCCACTCATAAACAAATATGTAAGATCTTTCGTTTCCACAAATGTAAAAGCAACAAGCTGGATAGAGGTATTTAATGTTTTGCGAGAGATCGTTGTTTACTATGTTGCATTGTTTTTGAGTTCAATTTCTAATTGACCAAAACATTTTTGTTTGCATATGACGACAATCAAATTCGAGCCACTCCTTCAACTTGAAGGAGCCTCTCACCTCCAAAATCCTCAACTTTCTCGAATCACTGACTGAAAACAAAGAATACAACTCACTATTTACTTTTCATTTAAGTAGAAGCATGCTGTGAACAGTTATCGAAGAAACAAATGAGGATAAAAAACAACCCCCAAAAAAACAAATCCTACCTACATACACAAACGCAGAGGAAAACTTCCTTGACGAATTGTTTCGTATTTCTTTTCAGAACGTTTTAGCAATGTCAGCCATACCTTCGTCCTGGCCAATTCCTACAGGCGAAGGAATTAACTTTCCCAACATCAATATTCCTCGAGAAGCTACAGGCTACAGCTTTTGTAAGGTAATCTGGAGGAGTACTCGACATCACACTAAGATGTAAGAGAACGCTCTCAAAGGAACAAACCTGGTTCTAAATCATAAGCATTCTTCTCTTTTCAGCAAATTACCTTTCCAAAACCGTTTTACAGTGCACCTAAGATTGTCACCACAGCTGAACATGACAAAAACACCATTGAGCCAGACAACAATGCAATTTCCGAATGGACCAGGGTACGTCAATACAACACAATGATATTTAAAAGAACTTTTCTTGTCAAAAATGAAACAAGAAATTATTGTCAGAAAATAATTTGTCGACAATGCAAATTGTTAATCTATTCCTGCAGTCGCGCGTTTTCAAAATATTTCCTTTAATCTCTCTTGCGTTACGCATTATGGTTCTTCCTCGTGCATTTTTTTCAGTCGGTTACCAAGACGGAGTTAGAAGTCTGTCTAAAGGACATCCAACGATACGACGCCAGCCATGATCCCATAACTGTCAACTATATGGCTATAGGAAGTGAGTAAAGGCCGCAAACTGAACACCCAAAAACTAAAGTATCTACATACAAAGAAGCTGGTGAATTCATATTATTGAATTCCCCTGTCTTCTTTCCAGATATTGACCCCTGCTATCAGGTTGACTGTGGACCCTATAGATACTGCACCGTAAATGAAGCCGACATGACACACTCGTGCATTTGCAACGACTGCACTCCTGACTCTAGCACAAACAGTTACAATCAACAAGTATGTGACAGCAACGGAGTCACTCATAACACCAGATGTGACCTGAACAGAGAGATTTGTCTTGGAAACACCAATGCCACCTGGGTACACGACGGCCCTTGTGCACGTGAGTAGAAACTGTAGTGACTCGCTTAATTTTGTGCCAAACTCGTACCAACGTCAAAAATGACCCTTACACCGTATATTCCACAGTTCTATGGACTATACTAGAATTTCGAATGGCAAATTGTCCCTTTTGGATTCCCCTTCTCCAAATTTTGATCCACAAATACTCGGTTAAGAAGACATTCAACGAGTTAAAAAGATCGTTTCTTCGTTTCCTTTGTTCTTCAGCTTTTGTTCTTGAAAGAGGACGCGCGGCTCTTCGTCTAAACACTACCGACGTGCTGTGCAAGAAAGTTGATTTCAACCCAGCAAGTTTTCAGAGTAATGAAGGAAAAATCAATGTGCAAACATCCATCAACTACTTCAATAGCACTGGTAACTTCGTCCACGATGCAGCAGTGACTTGGGTGGAAAGTGTCACTCACCTAAACTTCAAACTTTGCGCGCTCAAAGCGGGACGAGCGGAACGTTTAACACCCGATGGTGGTCTTACTTTCGTGGATTATGTCGCAATCCAAGAATCACCAGCCGGAGCAATTGCAGGACATCTTCAAATGCCAATGAAGTGGTGGGATGGTACCACGTGCAAGAAACTCGATTTCCAAAAGGTCAGATAACTTACATCCAATCTAATTCGAAACCTGCCCTTCAATCTTTTAAAACATTCCTCAAAATAATAATGTAGTTCCGAGAATAACAAAGTATCTTTTGTGTTGACCGTAATTTAGCTCAAACATTCAAGAGAAAACTAATTGAAACAAATTTGATTTCTCCCTCTAAATACTGATGCATCAGAAAAGTATATATTCAGTAATGGATCCGTTTAGAATTCGGTTACAGTTTTGAATCAGATTTGCCCCTAATTTGAGACTAGAACCCCGGCGATTTAGACTCGGAGAAATACTAAACACATTTCATTCATTCATCAAACCATTTCTTGAAATGATAGGGTCTGTTTACCAAAACGCCGTTTGTCTTCCTCACCGCTGAACATTCCGTACTCGGACAAAAACATGATGCTGCTACCGTTTGGGTGGAAAACGTTAACTCCGAAGGATTTGATGCCTGCTTACGAGAAATGCAGAACTTTGATGGACTCCATGAAAATATCACTGTGGTAAGTTAAAGGGAGAAGGATCCTTTTTCGTAAAATAAATTGCTCTACTTTCATCAGCACAAACCGCCCAATCACACCTGGCAAACGAAGAATATCTTAACATCTTGTGGGATAGTGTAATGATGGCGGACAATCAAGTAGCCACTTCTATCCCGCTAATTCAATTTCATTTTGTATTGAATGCAAAAATTAAAAATAAGAACTAGATTTACAAAGGTGCAGCATTCACGTCCTGTTGTAAACATTAAGAACGTTAACCCCGTGGTTAACATATTTCCTTCAAACGTAGAAAGAATGAGAAAATGAGATAGATTACGCATAAAAAGAGTTTGTCTCAAGGACAAAGTCAAATCTCTTCACAGAACTGGATTGCCTACCAAACACTACAGAATGCTGCTAAAATCGGGACTAATCAGCAAATTGTGGATTTTCCAAATGATGAACCGCCCAAGGACGATTACCATAACGCATTCTGTCAGGTGAGGAATTTGCCCTAAAATTAACACCAACCCCTCTCCCAACACACAACACCAGAAAAAATAAACCTGTGCATAAAACTGCTCATCAATACCATAATTACAGCGTTCTCAAAACCTGAAAGTGAAACGAGTGGCTTTAGGAAAACCCCTAAGGAGCCCATAAGGCTTCACTTGTTTTTATTTTTTGGTAGATTTTCATATCTTTCTAGAACTCTTTTTCGGATTTTTTTTACGAGGGCTTAAATTTAGTGAATTTAATTTTTTCCGCGCTTTAAATCCCACTGGGCAAATTGTCCGATATTTGACACTTTTTGGCTGTGACGTAAGAAAAGGACATTCAAAGCTTGCACGATGTCCTTTTCTTACGTGAGGCTCGATATATGGACACATTTGGCCCAGTGGGGGACTTGTGACAACGATAGTCAAGACTGCCTTCACTTTTAGAGCTCGTAAAAATCAGGATTCAACATTTAAAAAAAAAACCGAAAATGTGTTCCTGAAAGAGATGAAAATCTATCAAAAACAAATTGAAGGGTTAAGGGCACTTTAAATAACTAAACCATATTAAACTTATATTTCCAGAAATGCACGATATTATAAACACGACGGAGTTTGACAAGAGAAACTACAACTACGTAAGGCTGCACACGTAAATTTTCGATCAAGGCAATAAAATCTGGCGATCGACATACATGAAAAAATTTAAAAAACAGACCCTTCAGAGGCCCGTCACTGTTCTATTTAAATGTTGTGTTACGCGCCGCGAACTGAGTTCTTTGCACTGCGAAAGTACTAAGCAGAAACAGGGTACTCATAGCAAGTTGTTAATTCCAGGATGAACAATTGCCAAGCGTCTATAGCGCAGTGCCTACTGTCATTGTCTCAGCGGGTCACATGTCCCGAGGTTTCTCCGATCGTTTGATTCCAGAGTTCAACAGCATTGCTTCTTGGGTTGAGGTAATTTACTTCCACTTCAAACTCAAAACAGTAAGTCCTAGAATCCAGAGAATGAATTTCCTCGATTGAATTAGATATATTCCGGGATAAAACGTTCATTACAAATTTCTTCCATCGATTTCCTAAACAAAGGTTCTTACACTTTCGGAAGAGTGCTTTTGTGCGCAGATTCATAACACATAATTTCAGGTAACATTTCCGTAAAAGGTCGCTGCTAAAATCATCATAGCTATCAATTTCGGAAAGATTTTATTTTGCGCACTTCAGCTTTTCAGGTACCGAATCCAAACAAATTTTCCTTTAGCTGATTAACGTGGAAATGGTCGATTAATAGAATTAGGAGATGTCCCCCTCAGATTAGCTGATTCAGCCAAGATGTTTGTTGCTCCTACAGAGAAGTTTCAGGAGTGTATCCAAACAAATAATTTAACCAAATAACAACAATCAGACATTAAAACCAGCCAATCAATATTAATGAAAAAACACCACACGCGCACTTTACCATTTTAATAAGGCACTCACCAAGCTAAAGAAAGACAAGCAATCAACGCGAGACAGTGTCGCTTTTAACATAGATCCTCGAAGTTATCCTCGCATTGCTCTAAATTTCCCTTTATTTTTTTCCATTTCCCAGTCCGTCAACACCACTTACTACCGGTTGTGTGTCAAAGAGATTCACAAACCAAACGGATACGATCCTGTCAAAGTTACTTCACTGATAATTGGTGAGTTATAAAGATTATTTCATGGAAAATGCTTTGTACGATTTTTAGTCGAGAGTTGAGTAGCCGGTATCGGAGAACGAATGAATGAGTTTTCTGATACGAAACAACGAGTGAATAAAAATCGCACAAAGCATTTTCCATGCTGTAATTTTTATTTCATAGGTACTGAGGATTTTTTCGTGGTATTGTTTGATCGACAAATTAAATTTATTTCGCACAAAGGGATGGGGCGATAAAAGCAATAAACAATGGTTTAAAATCGCCTAACCGACTATTTAATGAATTTACAACGCTTTCTGTGCTTTCAGATATTCCAAAGTAGTCAAAAGTGAAGAATGTTTTTAGTTCGTCGCTTGTCAAAGCTACCGGTGCTTCGGGTTTATTTCCCTTTCCTTGCTTCTTTAGTTCTTTTTGTTTGGACTA
>OX421447.1:33306603-33364103 GCA_949126865.1 Montipora capitata
TCACTGATACAGGGCACAATGTAACAGGCGTTCAAAAACAAAATGAACCCGGGCCCGGGTCAAACATTTAAAACCAGAAGATCACTCGCTTCTACCGCCGATGAATATATCGGTCGAGCCTAGAATTAAATTGGCGCAAAAGCGAGACGCCATAAAGTTACATTCACATTACTACTGAGAAAATCAACACCAAGAAACTAAAAACATTACTTTCAAACAACTATTTTCTTGGAAGAAAACGTATCACACAGCAGTATAGAGATTCAAATGTAAAGCCTCATTGGGCAAAAACCATTGCTAAATGAATACTACAGGAACCGCCTAAAAGAGGCGTCCATTCAAATATGTACTCAAGAGAGCAAAATTATGACAAAGGCAACAGAACCAGACCATGTACAAGGGACTCGTGAAGGCCTGTCAACCCTTTTTAACACTCTCAAAGTTTGCCCTTCGATTGACTGTTACGTATTGAAATTCCCAAGTTCGAAGCGAACTTATGAAATTTACAACGAACTTCGCAAATCGCCTGTCAAAAGTTTTGTGAAATGCACTGTAAATAAAAGTCACAATTGGTCCTTCCTTCTGAATGAATTTTTTTTCTTTACCTTCTTCTTTGCGTGAAGTTTTTTTCTTGGCATTTTCCCTTGCATGAAATTTTTTTTGGTTTTTTCCCCATCCCCCCCATCACTTTTCTAATGGTCCGTCCCTTACGTTTCTTTTGTCCTGCAGTTTTGTACACTGTTATCTCGATCTACTCTGCGGCACATACATAAAATATGGGAATCGAATTTTAGCTTCTAGTCGATCGTCTGTTGTTACGCGCAACAACTTCATCTCCTTGGGAACAGGCATGTTTTTCAGCGAATTGTAGGGGTAATAATGAGCAGTGTTTCCCAATGTCCAAAGCATGTTATTTATCTTGGTCACCTTATCATTCCCTTTCGTTGAAACCACCACGTATTATTATTTTTCTTTCTTATCCAATTTTAGGTTTATACCGTCTTTTACAGCGCTGGATTCATTGACAGATGATTTCCTTTCTGTAGTTGTATAAACGCAGTTACGCTCTTATTATGCCTTGATAGAAAAATTCTTCTGCGACAAAACGCAAAAGAGTATTTCTCCTTTTTCGTAGCACGTTGAAGCTTGCACGCACGTCTAATAGTGGTCGTTTTTACAAAGCAATAAAAATCTGAGTTTCGTGCTTAACGCGAAGAACGTGCTTTTCATTAATTTTGAAAAACAACACATTTTCAAGTGTACTTTGGCTTGAAACGCCACGAATGGCCGAGTAAATGTCTTCAAAACCGTTCTTAACAAAACACCAGGCCCCCAGTTGTTCAAAAGGTGGATAACGCTATCCACTGGATAAATCACTATCCATTGGATAGCTCGGTTGGTTTTGCTAGTGTTTATCCACTAGATAGTGATTTATGCGGTGGATAGCGCTATCCATTGTTTGAACAACTGGGGCCAGTTTTGCAAACTGCCACCAAACCACCGACAACACATCGAAATGAAAGAAACAAAAAAAGAAAAGTACATGGAAGTGGTTCTTGACGGCCACAGCATAAGACGACGTTTTGAGACAACAACCACGCCTATACAGTGGGTTATAGTGCCATTTAAATACAGCAGGTAATGAGAGAACTGTTTGCTAAGAAAATATGGTAAGGTAACAACTTATAAATGGCTGTATAACACCTGGAATACAAACCAGTACTTTAGGTTTCAGAGCTTATGTGTCAGGCAACAAACAAATTCTACGGATTATTCTGATTTATGCATTATGGTCTGGCTTAGTTACTGATGGCCCACAACCTATCATTGGTCGCAGGAGTTGACTGCATGATCGACTTCAAAATGAAATTAAAGAACAATAAATGAGGCCGCCTCTCGTTCTTTGAACTGGTGAAAGAAGTTTCCTTCTTCTAAAAACGTAATTTAGAAAATTTTCAACCCATAATTGTAAAAATGTATCTTGGTAATAAAGACAAAGTTAATGTAACAACACACGAAATTATCTGGCTTTCTCCTTCAAGATGAGAAAGGTTCATTCATTAAACATTAGTTATTTGTCTTTCAAGAAAGTCCTTGTCTAATTGGACAAAGAATGTTTAAGGATTTGGGCGAATGGGCGTGTCTATAGCTAATGCGTTAACATGCACATATATTGAGGATCGCACTCTACGAACACATGCACATGTAACCGTAGGAAGAAGATACAGGGCTAGCGAATTGGTCAAAAGAGCTTTCTCAAACACGGGCTAAGAGAGACCAAAGGATGAAAAGAGTTGATCAGCTCAATCACTGCGATCTTAGGGGCGACGTTGCATGGAAGAAGGGAAAGGATTGCTTTGATGAATCTCAAGAAAACAAGCCAAAACGAAAGAAGAATTCCTCTCCTTTTTCCTACATCGAAGTAATTTCATACGCAATTCTTAGTGCTCCGCAAAAACAAGCTACGTTAACAGATATCTACACTTTTATCCAAGCCAAGTTTCCAGAGTTTACTGCGAATAGAGCACGTTGGAAAAACACAGTTCGCCACAATCTGTCGCTCAAGGAATGCTTTCAGCGTGTGATAAGTAAGGCAAAGTGTTATTGGTATATTCATCCCAGTTTCTTAGCAGAGTTTTGTCGAGGCGATTTTTCCAGACGCAAATTGACTCAGGACCCGTGGTTGGAGTTTCGTAGTTCCATCAGTCTACATGCAAATCATTTCATTTTAGCGGAGCTCCGCGCGCGCGCAGCAACATAGCTAAGAAAGTATGGCAACCCATCGACGGAGAAAATTTGGTTTTATAGCCATGACGTCATAAACGTCCGTCCGTACGTCCACCCCTTCATGTATGCCAATGTGACCAGTATGATGCTAGTTTACAGCATACATCTTTGATATTGGACATCCATCTTTTGATTAATTGGCACAATTGACAAGGTATCCGCTTACCAGTATCGCTTGACCATATCGCCGGCTCAAGGTTAGAGCTCATCGAGGTCAGCTGTTTTTTGAAGTTGACCGCTGACAAGGTACTGGTTTTCGATTGGATTGCAGGCTCAACCCAATTCAACTCACCTTAACATAAGCGAGGCTTCATTTTTCGCGCGCTTTCCGTGGCTCGACGCGGCTACACGGCCATACTATATATAAACGAAAGTTCTTACACAGTCAACGCTTTTGTAGCCTGCGAACAGCAGACGCATTTCCGGTCGTCGCTTCTCGGGAGAGAAGCGACGACCGGAAATGCATCTGCTGTTCGCAGGCTAACGCTTTTGGTGTTCAGGCGGAAAACGGTTTGGAAGATATTTTCTTTCTGCATTTTTCGCTGGTTTCAATCCAGTTTGACATATCATGATATCTGTGGACCACACTGGTGGCTACGCAGTTATTCAAGTCAAGCATCGGCGGGATGTAAACTTAAAGCTGGGTGTTTATTTTTAATTTGCTTAGAGCTGCTTTTTTCTCTGTAATGTAATTTTTGGCATATCTTTAGAAGCTCTGATAAGGTTAAATGATGCTTGGAGGACCTATGTCTAGAACAGAAACGAAAGGACTGAGTGAGAGAGAACGACAACGACAAAACAGAATACCAGTAATAGCTCATACTTAGCACACAAATTCTTTCCTTGGGCACTAAACCGTTTGTACTCTTTTGAACATAAAGAAAAAGTTGATTTGTTTGTTTGTTTTGCTCTAAAATGCGAGCGAACAAGTACTTTTTTAATCCGTTTGCCCAACTGGTTTTCGTTGTGCCTCGACAGTGACAAGAAAATTTTGCCCTTATGTAATAAACAGGTATTCGCAACGAGGTCTCGTAAAATTAGGGGGGAAATCTCACTAACTTGTGTTTTAGCTTGTTTTCAGAAGTTTGTTTAAAGCACCCAAACGTTATTTAAGTGCTGGAGCAGATCGTGTTTGAGGTTCGTCCTTTCTTGGTTGCATTGACGTAGTTTGCCGATTTTTGTACCAAGCCAACCTGGCGTGTTTCAGTGAAATACATCAAAATGTGAATGATCTTGTTTTCAGAGATAAAGTGGAATAAAGTACATCAGTAAAACTCTTCTTTGACCTTGAACTGATAAAGTTGTTTTTATGGCTTCTAATTTTAGCATGATTACTATTCGCTGGCTATTGACAGTTAACTCTGAAATGGCTTTTTTTCCTTTTCCATTCGCTCGCTGAGGGTGTGCTTGTTTTCCTTTAAAACTCATTCGGTTCAAGAAAAAAATATTGCCAAACTGGTGAATAGTACAGAGTAAATTTCACTGGAAAAACCGATGTCGCACTCATCGCTTCGTGATTCATGCGATATCGGTTTTTAGCGTAAAATTTACCGTGGAATTCACTATTTAGGTAGTGAATTTTTCTATACAAGAAAGCAAAGAAAATAATTTAATTATTAACAACCGGAAACATCAAAACCTTTTATTTTCACAAACCCTACAGGCAGTAAGAATAAATAACCAGGGAGCTCCGCTTTTAGGCTTGGCTAAATCTATATATTACCTTACGCTTGTACTGCTTGTCCCATCTGCGAACCGAGTCCGTTTTTACTGCCCAACGGATCGCCACATTATCAGGGGCAGAGTTCTTGGCCAGTTAAACCTCTCTCACATTGGCAACAACGTGTTTTCCCGTGGAATCGATAAATAACTTACTCAAGCAACTCATTTTAAATCTCTCGCTTCTCAGAACCTAAGACCTGTAATAATTTTGATTTCTTGTCTTGTGAATATAACGTAGCTGTTGAAATCTTGAAAAGATATAATATAAGGATGTCTAAATATAAAACGTCAAGGGATTAAGGTTAATCCATTTTAAATCTCACAGTTTTTTGACATCTTAACGGAGGTAGAAGTACGTTAAGACCGAAGAGAAAGGGTGGCTATTACTAAGGTCGCCAAAAAACCTTGTGGAAAGTAGTAACGTATATTTCTCGGATCTCCTTGGTATCAGTCTCTAACATACGTGGTCGGACGTTTCGATAAATTGACCCAAATTGTACTTTCCTGGGATCATTTTCTCTCCCAAATGATAATATAACTCTACATTTAGGAGAGGCGCCCATTATGGCAGCCACGTTTATTTCAGCTCCGTTATATTTTATGTGGTTTTTGCTTTTTTTGGCATTTTCGTTGTCGAGAGCTACTCCTCCTACATTGTTGATGGTAGATGGATGCGACATTGGCTTTACTGGGTTTCTGGACGGATGCGGTGAGATTTATTTGGACCATGCTGTTCGTTTGTGTGCTGGGAAGCAAAGACTAACAAGGAATTTTCATCGAACTGGTAGATCGTTGACCAAAATGACTAAGCGGGGTTTAACATCGTTGGCTGCTCCGGGTCACGACCCTCCTATTGACATCATTTTTGTCTACGTTTCCGTTAATCCAGGGCCGGTCTCTCAAACACAAGTTCGAACTTATTATTTGCCTCCGCCGCCTGCACAACAGCCATTACATTCGCAGGTAATTCGTTCCTGCATTAATTACTCGAGGAGTCAACTTTTGAACATCAGGGTCTCAAGACAATATTTGTTATCGACCAGAGTTTATGGAGAGCTTAAAGCCTGTGGTATTTTAAAATACAGAGGAAGACGCGCCGGGCGTCTGAGAAAAAATAAGAAAACTCAAAATCGCCGTCGATTTATTATTCATATTCCTACTGACTATTTTGTAAGCGAATATAATAATTTGGTAAAGGAATCTCACTGGAATACTGGTTCCTTATGCGTGAACGAGAGTCAACGCAATCATCTGGACTATTGTTATACGCGTCCGATGGGTGTTAATGTCAACAAACTCATTTACGTCGACCGAATTCATTCACGATCTACTAATCAACCATTGAAAGGAGTAGAGTTTTGTCTTCTTAACGCGAGATCAATTTGTAATAAATCAAGGGTCATTAGGAATTTCATCGCCGATTACGATCTTGATATTTTTGCAGTCACCGAAACCTGGTTACGTGGAAAGGACTATGACGACTACTTTGTCCAAGATATTTGTCCAGCTGATTATGTTTTCCGCCATATACCTCGACTCGACTCCAATGGGGGTGGGGTTGGTATAATACTGAAAAAAACATTTCAAGGTGGACAAGGAAATCCGTGATACTTATCGCACTTTTGAATTCATAGAATTGCAATTGAAATACGCCGGGAGAGTCGTTCGCTTGGTGATCGTATACCGTCCCCCATGTGTCAACAATAACTTATTCTTTGACGAGTTCTTGGACTATATGAGTCTACTGGTCACGGCCCCTGGCTATCTACTCCTATCTGGCGATTTTAATTTTCATGTGAATGACACTTGCGATCGAAATGGTTAAGACTGCGAAAGAGATCTACTTCTCTTCTGTTATCGATGATAACAAAAGTGATCAACGCGTCTTGTTTACTTCTATTAACACTCTTCTAAATCGTAAACCTGTATCTCGCTACCCCTCATGCACTTCTGACGAAGTATTGGCAAATCGTTTTAATTCATTCTTTTTGGAGAAGATAAACACAATTTCGTTCTAGTATAATTGGCAGTTCTGATGCTAACATCCCGTGTCCTCCCTTAGATGCGTCTTTTAGCAAATGTGAATTGTTGTGTTTTCGACCTGTTACACAAGATCAAGTGTCTAAAATAATCAAGTCTTCAACGATCAAGAGCTGTGATTTAGATCCTATTCCAGCCATTATGTTGAAGGAATGCTGGCCGGTGATTCTTCCAGTCATTACCGATATTGTTAACCGTTCCTTAGATGGTGCTATCATGCCTGAGATGTTGAAAATTGCGCAGATCCGTCCTCGTCTAAAGAAGGCAAATCTCGATGATAACATTTTTGAGAACTTTAGGCCTGTGTCAAATTTGGCCTTTGTCTCAAAAGTAATTGAAAAGGCGATCTCTTATCAGCTTATTGAGCATGTTGATAGTAATGACCTCGGTGAACCGCTTCAGTCGGCGTATAAGTCACTGCATAACACCGAAACGGCTCTTCTGAAGGTTCAAGATGACATCCTAAATGCCATTGACCAACACCAAACAGTTGCCCTGCTGCTGTTGGACTTGTCTGCAGCATTCGACACAGTTGACCATGAGTTATTGCTTCATAGACTTTGTGTTCACTTTGGCATTAGAGGCAAGGCCCTTGCTTGGTTTACCTCTTACCTTACCGGACGTTGCCAGTATGTTACTATCAGAGGAGCGGATTCTTCTTCTTGCAGCTTGATGCACGGTGTCCCTCAAGGCTCAGTACTCGGGCCGCTTTTATACCTTCTGCATACTGCCCCATTAGGAGGCATTGTCCGGAAACATGGAATGATGTTCCATTTCTATGCCGACGATTCTCAAATTTATTTTTCATTTGATTCCAATACTCCTGAACTGGTTACTGCTTCAAGGTTAGAAGCATGTGTTAAAGATGTCAGTGATTGGATGTCTGCTAACAAGTTAAAGCTGAACTCTGACAGGACTGAACTACTAATCATAGCCTCACAATTCGGCCCCAAGCCCCAACTATCGTCGCTAAATGTTTGTGGTGATCAGATCAGCCCCTCTGTTTCCGTTAGAAATATCGGTGTGGTTTTTGATTCTCATATGAAATTTGAGCTTCAAGTGTCTAGCATATGTAAAGTATCCTTTTTTCATATCCGCAATATATCTCGTATACGAAAGTATCTGAGTGAGGAGAATACCAAAATTTTGGTCCATGCGTTTGTCACCTGTAGGTTGGATAATGGAAATGCACTGCTGTACGGACTTCCTAAATATCTTATTGCAAAACTCCAATCTGTTCTGAACTGTGCTGCCCGCTTGACTCTATGCAAACAGAAATATGACCATGCAACTCCTTTGTTGATCCATCTTCATTGGCTACCTGTTAGTCAGCGCATTATTTTTAAGATACTATTATTGACATTTAAGGCGCTTAATGGGCTTGTTCCAATGTATATAACCGAACTTCTGGATAGATATGTACCGCCGCGTCCACTACGATCTTCATCTAGGGGTCCACTGAAGGTTCCTCGGTCCAATACTAAGTATGGCCACAGATCATTTTCCGTCTGTGCACCAACACTTTAGAATAGCCTACCTGATCATTTGAGACTTGCAACTGACCTCTGTTCTTTTAAGCATGATCTTAAGACTTACTTGTTTCGCGAGTCTTTTTATTAGGGTTAGGTTAGGATTCTTTTTCGGATAATATTTTAGTTGCTTTCTTTTTTAGTGGATCTTGTAAACTTGATGTGCAGTGCCTTAGAACTTTAGGATCATGTGCGCTATATTAAGTCTTTTATTATTATTATTATTATTATTATTATTATTATTATTATTATTATTATTATTATTATTATTATTATTATTATTATTTTTATTTTTATTATTATTATTATTTGAATGATCCATCGATATTTCCACGAATCGCTATCGACCTGTACAGGTAATGGGCCCTTTGCAGGACAGTGATCACATGGTACAAGAACTGTGCATGCCATACTAGAACGGAAATTGCCTACTGGGACATCTAAACCAAAAACAATTTAGATTAACTTGCTTTGTTTTAGATGTCTTAGTGCGCAGTTTGAGTTCCAGTGTGGCGGTATTTGTGCCATATGATCACTACCCTGCAAAGGATACATTTAGCTCTTTTATGTATGCAGATACCATACTTATGCATCGAATTAGGTATTTGTTTGGAATGCATCAGGATAGATTCAATGCATTGATCATTGATGTGTTTAGCAATTTGGCCAATACGAAGTCTAACCTCATTAATAGCTTACCAACAGGCTACCAACAGGTCAGCGTGCATTCTTTCAAAATCATCGAACAAAATGTCTTGATGTTTTCCCTTCAGCGTTTCAGTCAAGGAAGGTGAAAGTTAGTGAAGGTAAAAGAGAGGCTGCCTTGTTCCCCTCAGATAATCAAACTAACATTTTATTGCCTAAACTTTACCTCCACGAAAACAATAAAAATATGAAAACGGACACACCAAACCGCCAAAAGTAAGAACTATACTAAAAGTGAACCGAGGCACACGAACAATCAAAATAACTTTTAAAGATGCATTTCAGTTACAATGTTGACTACTCGGGCAGAAAGATTCCAACTGCTCCTAAAATTCAGTTTGCAAGCTAAGATGCCCCCCACCAAGCTAGAGATGGACAATGACATTAGTGGAGCTGATGATGCCTTTCCATGCTTGAATGTCTTTTGTCTTCACTGAATATCGCCAGCTGAGTCTACACGTGCGGACTAGGTTTTTCTTCTCCTACAAGTTTGATAAAATCAAACCTAAAAAGGTCTCCTTCTAAGGCTTTTGAGTCTATTTTTTTTTCTCCTTCTTCTGAATGCTTCAATCGTGAAAAATGCTAGTTGAAACACTCCCCGAATAGAAACATTTTCGCTAAAAGAGGGAATTCTCTAATTTTGCCCTCTGATTTTTCCTTTTCTTAAGTGGTCAAACATGACGCGACAATAAGTATAAGTGGGAACAAACAGCTCAAAGGTTTGTCAATAAATCTAAAAAGAAACTCTTTTTCTTCAAATTGGATTATTTTGTTAATTTTGGAAGTCGCTGGGAGGAGGCGGGTCGTACGCATGTGACCGACTTAACTTTGTCAAATCTTTCTAAAGAAAAAAATTTGATTGAAATAACTGGGCAGAAGTTGAACTCTTAAAAGCGGTCACTCGTGATGTATATTGCCACTGGCAACAACCTGCAAAAGCCTTTCGTTTTTTTTTTGTTTTTTGTTTTTTGTTTTTTGTTTTGCCTTTTTCTCAAGAAATTTGCGGAAAACTGTGACTATTCATTTATGTTCGCAGGTAGTCAGTACATGTAGTCTATAACAGTAAACCATAATAATAAACTCCTTTCTTTCATCATAATTTCCCGTTAACAGGCTAATTTAGATATCAAATAAGAACTAAATGTCATTATCATCATTGTTCAGGAGACAAATTGTGAAATCAAGTTATCATTTAACAGTTGTAATTCAGTGTTCTTGTAATTCATTCAGCTAAAGTCGTCGGCCGATGTTATCCGGGAAACAGTGCAATGTTACCCTCTAATGTCATATCTTTCAAAGTTTGCATGGAGGCTCGAAGCAGGTAAAGGTAAAGGTAAAGTAAAGTCACTTTATTTAACGTCAGTAGTTCCTTCTAAGCAGTTACGAAACCTGTATCAGTGGAGCCCGACGGTGCTTCCTTTACCCCCTCCCTCTATCAATGCTTACGGGTATTTAAAGCTATAGCTACACGGATCAGAGGAAATTCGAGAAGTCACCGAGGATCATCGAACCGGGGACATCTCGCTCGGAAAGCCGCGCACTAGCCAACTGAGCCACGAGACACTGTTTCTAGTACCAGCTGTCTTTGATTGAGGTGAAAATGTTGTGCGTTCTTATCTCTTCGCGCGCATGTGCTCTTTGAAACTTTAAAGTGGCTTAACGATGAAATATTACGATTCAGCCGAAATTTAATACCCATTTAGAAAATAACTAATAGTCCTCCGAGTAGCGTAGCCAAACAAAATGCAGGATTTGCATTAGTCCACTAGTTGGGTGATACTATGTAGATTTAGCCGTTCCTGAAAGCGGAGCTCCCGGGTTGTTTATTCTTACTGGCTGTAAGGTTAGTAAAATTATAGGGTTTTCGAATTGTCCGAGTTTTGGTGTTTCCCGTTTCTGCTTAATTAAATAGTTTTCTTCGCTTCCTTCTAAAAATTCAATGTCCAACTAGTAAATTTCACGCGAAAACCCGATATCGCATGAATCGTGAAGCGAAGTGAAATTTATTGTGGAATTCAGCAGTTAGGCAATGAATTTTTCTTGAATCGCATGAGTCTTAAAAGAAAATAGGCAAATCCTCAGCAAGCGAACGAAAAAAAAGAAAACAGCCACTCCAGAGTCAACCGTCAAAAGCTGCAAGAATCACGCTAAAATTAGAAATCACAGACGTATTAACTTATGTGACAGATCGTTAGGAAACTTTGTCAGTTTAAGGAGGCTCGAAAGGGTTTTCAGCTGAGCGCGCGCGCGTAAGCCACACACGCAATTCGTAAGCTGCTTGCGTCAGCGCATGATTTAAATGGCTCACCAGAAATAAACAAATACCGCTAATTTCGCTTACCTTTCCTATATACATGGCATATAAATAGACATCTATTCACGAAAACTACGAAAATTCTACTTAAACGGTTTAATAGTTACTTAAATCCGTTTGTGTTGACCTGTAGCTCCACTCGCGCGCGGACTCGAATGAGCGGGTGACGCATGCGTAAATGCTGATCTTGTAACCCTCTAATTTTTCCTGATTTTGCAACTTTGCTCGTTTATATCTCTGCTTCTGGACGGTGAATTTTTTTCATTTTTTGCATGTTAGCTTAGATTAATTTAAACCGTTTGTCTTTCAAATTTAAAAAAATTCTGTAGGTGAAAAAAATAATTAGAGACACAATTCAAAAAAGCTTATTTTTCTGAAAAACTGACCTACAGATTTTGTTGAATTTTAAATATTTTAGAGAGTATTTCTAACATTATCTGGTAACGATGAATGGGAAAATTTCACCGTCCCGTTTCTTCAAAAAGGACAACATATGTTGATTTTAAGGCTCAAAGAAATGCCTAATATCGTTGCCATGGTAACATTATTTTGGAGGAAAACATAATGTGAGAAATCTACGATAGGTACTTAATACCCTGGCCAAATTTCGTCTTGATATGATTGCCCTAACTGTATCTAAGGACAGAATATGTTTATTTGTTTGAAAAAAGGCGAAACTATTTCGAGCCTCCTTAAGGTCCAAGAAGAGTTGTATTGATGTACTTTATTCCACCTTATCTCTGAGAACGAGATCATTCACATTTTGATGCATTTCATTGAAAAACGCCAGCTTTCCTTGGAATAAGAATCGGCAAATATACGTCAACCAAGGAAGGATGAACTACAACAAGACCTCCAACAAATTACCAGTAAGTGTTTGAAACAAACTTCTGAAAACACGGGCTAGTAATATTTCTTCTTAATCTTACGAAAATTCATTGCAATTACATGCTTATAACAATTACATGCTTATAACACAAGGGCACAATTTTCTTGTCACTGTCGAGGCACATATCGAAAAACAGTTAAGTAAACGGAGCAAAAAAAAAAAAAAAACTTGTTCGCTCGCATTTTAGAACAAGCAAATCAACTATTTTTTTATGTCCAAAAAGACTACAGATGATTGTTACTTAATTTCAGTTGAGAATAAAAATTCGATTTTCATTCCTGAACAAAGGAAATACTCTCCTACGCATCCACTTGAAATAACGCATCTGTAAAAATAACAAAGGGTTTAGTGTGCAAGAAAAGAATTTGTGGGATAAATTCTTCAACCAAGTTTGAGCTATTTAATACTGGTATACTGTTTTGTCGTTCTCGTTCTCTTTCTCTCTTCTTTCGTTTCTTTTCTTCTGTGATAGGTCGTCCAGGCATCATACAACCACAGGAAGCCCGGACAAACTGTGTGACCGTTAATTATATCTAAATCTTTGATAAAATCCAAGACATCTTAGTGCTATTATAATCACATATTATAACAAAATAAAAGTATTTTTACCTGAAGTTTTGTTTGAGGTAATTCTTGTGGCTGAAGACGACGAATTTTAGTGATTTAAGGACTATTTATGTGAAACCTGGATTGAAATCGGCGAACAATGCAGGAATAAAATATATTCCAAACCGTTTTGTACGTGAACACGAAAAGCGTCGGCTGTTAAGATTTATGTAATTGACATAGTACCGCCGTGTAGCCGCGTCAAGCCACAGAAAGCGCGCGAAAAATGTTACACAGTTAACCAGGCTTAAACGTGCCCTCCAATCAAAAACCAGTACCTGGTCAGCAGTCAACTTCAAGAAAACAGCTGGCCTCGATGAGCTTTAAACTTGAGCCCGGTCACGTGATACTGGTCAGCGGATGCCTTCTTTTGATAGGTGTCAGTTGACCATAACATGGATGTCCAATATCAAAGATGTATGCTGTAAACTGTGGCCGAATTTGGTCACGTGATACTCGTCATATTGACATATATGTAGGGGTGGACGGACGTACTAACCTACGGTCGTGGGTTACCATATTTTCTTACCCATTATGGTAAAATAAATTGTATGCAAGGGGAGTTTCTGTTATATATTAGATTACCTTCATACGCCTCAGCAAACAAAGTTGTGCATTCATTGTCTTATAGATCATTAAGGCTTTCCGTTTCCTTCGTCGAAATGATAGACTCTACCAGTTAAGTGGTTCGGAGGTGGCTCGAGTTCGTATCAAACGGGAATTTTGTAATTACTCTAGCCGCACGATTCTCCAATTTTCGGAGCCTACCACTCGAACAGTCCCAAACCGGGCTGCAATAATCAAAATATGGCACAATCAGAGCGTTATAAATTTGAGTGGCAGTTTCTTTCGGATTAAAGCGTGGCACAGGTTTGCGGGCATCTATAGCTGAGGATACGTTCTTATATATTTCTTCATCATATTTGCACCAAGTAAGTCTATGGTAACACCCAAGGATTTGGTTTGTTTAACTTTCTTGATCTGATCGTTAATTCGTATTTCAAGGTATTCATAATATTTTGGAGAGATAATCTCTGCTTTGACCCAATAAGCTTGTTGGCTTAAGTTACTTAAGTCAGGAATCAAGCCTGTTTTAGTTTCGCTAGCATTTTAACCGATAGTGTAGTGTTTGATGTCATTACGTGGATATTTTTCTGGATAACCGAGAGTTTTTTGGCTTTTGGGTGGGATTTTGGCCACGGAGGCACCTAGTTTTTTCAATTTACAGATCTTCCATTTGGTTCACCTTCAGTTCCTTTTGTGATTTACGAAGCTATTAAAGCCTGTAATTAAATTTTGAAGGTGCAAGGGTATTGATTCCTATTGTTGATTTTCTTAATGATGGTTTAGGTGAGGGTGCCACAAAACTCCTTGCTCATGAACAGTTTAAATGTTCATAGAGACGTCCATACATTAAGCTAGATTTTCTCGCGTCAATGGTGAAAAATCCCAATGGGATCCTCTTATGTTATTGTCTAGCTGGTACAGTTGTGGCCACTAATCAGAGAATTGTGAAGCTGGCTTATTGTGTAAAGAGATAATGTGGCCCAGTGGCCCAGGGGTTTGGGCGCTTGTCTTGAGATTCAGAGATCCCGGGTTCAAGACCATCTCTGACCACTCGCTTCATGTATTTGTTTCTGTTAGTCCCTCGTTCAATTCAACTTCCCAGCTGCATTTGTATATAGCCAACTGGTTTGCCTCCGGCCAGTCAGGATTCTTAACAGTTGTTGTTGTTGTTTTGTTTCGTCGTTTCGTTGATTGTGTTTCACTAAATCTGAAAGCCCCAGGCCTATGGGGAGCGGTCAATTGAGTATGTATTGTGTTGTATAGAGCGAACCTTGGATAGTTAAAGATAAGTATCTAGCGTTCTTGATTGGCAAGATTATGTAACTTTTTGTTACCCTTTGTTGGCAATATCGCGCGAATTATAACCAGATCATTATTCAAAGTCATAAATGGCAGATTTTTATGGATTTTTCACGTCGTCCCATCTTCGGAGACCCAGCGGCAGCTAGTCTGGACGATAGAATATTCCTGGTGGAAGTTTACTACAAGAACAGGAAGAGCCCCTGGGCACTTACGCTTACCGAACCAGTTCCAGAAGCGTTCGAATTCCCTGCTTCTGGTTGTCCACAAAAATTTATTTGTGGCCAATCAGCGAAGAGGAGCAGCTGGGCGACTCTGATCTTTTCTTACACGAAGTAGCTTTCTTCATTGATCGCCATAGTTAAAGAAGCCGGAAAAATTTAAAAATTTAAAGTCCGTGCTCTGCTTTTAAATGTACAACAGGAAACAAAGACAAGCTTTCTTCAAACGCTTGCTGGAGGTCTCCCTCGAATTTAAATTTATCACTACTATCAACTTAGGATATTATTCACTCGATTTACTACAGTATAATGTGGGGGAGTTTGGCGCGAAAGTAAAAAGGTGCTTGCGCTGCAGCTAGCCGGCATTTTCCACATTCATTCGACATACTTGCGTGGCCCGTGCAACGGAAATCTTCAAGCCGTAGAAAGTTTCAGAAGTCGTGCGACGAACATGGAGATGTAAAGGGTAATCTTAGCGTTGTGTACAAGACAAGTTAGCCAGCAAAGGTGCAAAACGTGAAAGACGTGCATCGTGTATTAGCAATAAGAATTTACGATACCTTCGAGAGATCCGTCGTAAATCGCATTTATCGGAGAGTGTTTGTCGCTTGCAGCAGTGGTAAAGCTCATAATTTTTCAGGCTTCGTTAACGTTTTGTTCTGAAACTTTCCTCGAGAAACTTTCCCAGTTAAACGCACTACGCAACTATGGCGATCGATGAGGAAAACTACTATCAGAGTCACCCGGCTGCTCCTCTTCGCTGATTGGCCACAATTGTGGCCAATCAGAAACAGGGAATTCTAACGCTTCTGGAACTGGTTCGGTAACAATAAGTGCGCTGCCCAGGGGTTCTTCCCGTTCTTGTAGTATACGTTTGCCACGATTATTCTATCGTGCTGTAGCTGCTCCTGGGTCTCCGAGGATGATGTCGTCCTTGATGACAACGCCATGCGAGAGATGAGACAAATGTACATTCCTTAAATTCTAGATCTGCCTAGCCTGCTCAACGATTACCTATTTATTTTTATATCTATTTATTTATTTTTTGATTTTTTTATTTATTTATAAACGTTGCCACTAGTCGGGGTATCTCCACAGAGCAAAGCTCCACTTACGGAGACCCGACCCGAGCACCACAGAAGACAGACCACAACACCGGAAACTACATGCCCTACTCTTTGCGACAAGTGTATGGGTTATTTTACGTCCCACAGGATTATGAACATTGAAGGGTCGTGAGACGGGGCCTACGGTTTATCGTCCTTATCCGAGAAAACTAGAGAGTCTAACCATTTGCAGATGTCATTACACAGGCAGCACTTTCTCCTTAGTTATTTAATGACCCTGAGTGTTGGTCCGGCCGGAGTTTCACTCACGACCTTCCGCGTGACAGCCCGGTGCTCAGCCACCGGTGCGTGGTGCGTTACCTTCAAAAGTTGATTATCCCGATGCTTTAAATCATGTTTGTGGCTTTTTCGTCTAAAGTGAGGGGAAAATACTCTACCAGAGTTGGCCCTCGGGTGAGAGTGCTAAAAGTTCTACATGTTGGAAAGAGTTTAAGGTTATAATTTAGCACTTCACAGTTTTATACATTAGTTACAAGGTCAGAGGGTGGGTTTGTTTACTGACAATCAAAATGTTATAAGCATTGTGCAAAATGGTAGCAGGGTCGAAGGACTGCAGGACTTGGCTAGGATATATCAATTTTTGTGTCCGGAATGGCATTTCGCTTGAAATGAAATGAGTTCCGAGAGTTGTCAATACTTAAGCTGATTGACTAAGCCGAAGCATTGATTTTGACGATTACCCCTTGAACGATCATGTTTTTTATGGACCAAGATACAAGTAACGATAATAACTGGCTAGTGCCTCCCGTTACTTTAATATTATTGCGTCCTATTGTTATGTCGGTTGACGGCAGACATTGGAGCTCCTTGGTACAGAATTGGCTTATATTGCTTGAGTGCGAAAGTTTATTTCTAACTGAGGCACAGCCAAGAACAAGCTCATCGGGCAAAAAAGTTGCACTTTAATTAAAGTTGTGGCCCTTAAAGTGATGTTTAATGTTCCTGAACGGACACTTAACTAAAGAAGGGTTTTGTACGAAAGAGGGTGTCAGCTGTGCTGATTGCCGCCAATACACAGGTCACTTAACCCAAGGCATTTCAGTGCGTTACTTACTGGATCTTTGATATCCAGGGTTCATTTCGCTTCGCAGCGAGAGTCCGTTTACTGTGTTTTTCATTTTGTGTATTGGTATTGTATAAATGTAATAAATCAGCTGCTGTTTTGGGCAGTTGGTTTATGCTTTGTTAATGTGCCTTTTCCTTAATTTTCGTTTGTTTGTTTTGCAATTTGATCTCTCCGCCTATCATAATACTTTTCATTTCAGATGCCGCAGTTTTAATCATGGCATTTGAGAAAAATGCTGAAAGCCTACAAGAATCCCATTTGAAGAGTCTAGCGGGTAGGTTGCGGTTCAGTGTATTATGATGAAGAGCGGTTGGTACTGTGAGCAGACGTTCCCGTGCTTTTAGAAGATGGAAGGAAATAACGTCTTTCCCAGCGGATCCGCTTCCGGTTGCATGGCATTTATAGGATTAAATGGCCCGTGAAGCTGTTGATTTTCCCAACCGATAACTCAGTCACAGTTATAGCCATCAGAGGCGCATCCAAAAGAAGTGTTGCAACTGGAAAGTCGAACCGGAAAGAACCAGTTTCCACAGATTTACTCCAAAGTATCGCAGACGGCGCTGACTTGTCCAACGAGCTTGACCATTTATTTGTTGTGCTTTGCAGGGTTTCTCTTAGATGCGATGGTGTTAGTAGAATTAAGAGAAATCAAGTTTCTTTTCACAATGCTTATGTGACTATCAAGGTGGATAAAAGTAAAAGTTGATGATGAGGCTGTAATTGCGGAGAGCCAGCGTCCCGTTTTCCCTCTTAAGATTCTAAGAGTACTTTCTTGCTTTGGAATTCCTCTCCTTTTCTCTCTCTTTATTTTCAGGCTACTCAGTAATAGAAACTAGAAATTCCCATTAGCTGGCCTCTGGGAACAAGCATAGTATCAGCTCTAGTAATTTCAGAGATCATTTACGCAAGGCCTTGCAATGTGTTGTTTCTAATCCAGGTGCCTACGGCACTCATTCGTTTCGATCTGGAGAAGCATCTGTAGCAGCCACAATCTCGTTCCCAGAGTCTTCGTTCCCCTTGACCAGCGGGTCGGGTTACGAGAGACTCTGGGATAATCCGTTTCGAATGACAAGATTCTTGTCATGAACACCATTGCGCAGGCGTAGGCGTAACGTCAAAATGGCGGGGAGAGTGGAGGATTTGTTTCACGATGGCATGCAATCTTCTTTAGCAAAATTAGGATATCCCAACCTAGAACTGAAAAAGGAACAATATGACGTGTTGGAACGAAATGCCTGGACAAAAATCTGTGCTGAATGTTACCAACGGGATGTGTTGTCAAGTGTTGCCTGGGATTTTCGATTAGAATTTGTGTAACGTGGAAATGTAAAGCAGATTGTGTCGCTGCTGAATGCACTGATCCGGGATTTAGTTTCAAATGTTAAAAGACTGTCTTTGTTTTGTATCGTGGAAGATAAAAGAGAGCGAAAAACACGAGACTCTAACACGAGATCCTTTCCAAAAGAATAAATCATTCTTTTAATCATAAAACTATGAAGGATCTTTCAAGTTAGATTCTTCGTCACCAGAGAAGGTTTAGGATTCTTTTCAAAAGAAGATGAGTTTTTTTGGGTAACAGTTTCCTTGCTGTTCTAAAGAAGTAGAGGTCTTGAGGGAAGTATCATTTTGCTGCTTTTCATTATTTTGTATAAACAGAAAATGACTGTTCTCCACCAAATAATGAGAATTCTTGAATAGAGATGTATACCTCTAGTTGGATAAACATGTTGATTTTTAGAATAATATTCTTCCATGAACAAATAATGTGCTTTCCAAATTTAGGAAATATATATACAGTGTACATACATACACAAGGCAATACATACAAGCCATAATCACAAAAACAACTCTGTTAAATTTCAGTAAAATAATTAATGTTGCAGAACAAATATAAGTTTCTGAAACTTAAACGCCTAAAAACAGTAATGATTTTGAAAAATCTATGCGGCATGAAAAAATCAGCCAAACTATTTAGCGAATGAGATAAGTCCCTGGAAATTAAAACAGCTTGTAAGCACAAACTAATATGCAAACGAAATTCTCTTGAGGGGATGGTGTAGATCTTAAAGTGAGTGAAATTAAATAAATGAAAATTGTTACACAAAAACAATTTTTGTAATTAAAATCTATCACTGTCCATTTTCCTTATATCACTTCTATCCCAACAAAAAAATTTAGCCGATCTGGAGCTAATTCAAAGCATACACCCAAAAAACCAGCATTAAACAGGGCTGTCATTAAATTTTCACCTGCAATATATCAAAAACTGATTCTAGTTTTCATTTCCTTCACAATGTGAGCTCAGGGTTAAAGTGGTACTATGATCAAAAAATCATTTCCTTTTTTTCTTCAGATTTTGAAAGCGTGTTCGCTTAACACCTAACTGGCAAAATTTTGAGATTTGAGTTTTATCCAAAGGCTGTTTATTTTGAGTGTAAGTTTTGGATTTCATGGTCCGCCATTACGTTCAAAACTGGCGGATTGGACCTCAGAGGGTTGGATCTAGAGAAAATGACGTCATTTACTCACTAGCTTAAAATTTCGGCGTGTAAACGCAATTTATTATATATGTAAAACACGGGTTAAAAAGTCTGAAAGCCTGAAACTCCCGTGCTGCATATTAATTAGGCCGCGTACACACGCATTGCATTCTTAAACTAGTGAGTGTTTGATGTCATTTTCTCCTCGACCCAGCTCTCTCAAGATTTTAAAGTTAGTAATGGCGGACCAATAAATAAGAAAATTCCAGCTAAAATAAACAGGTGTCTTTTTAAAATGAGAACTTAAAACTTGGGTGAGTTAGTGTTTAGTTAACATAGTTTTGAAATCCAAAGGAAAAACAATTTTTTTTTTGGTTGTAGTACCACTTTAACAACTGGTACAGGTGAATGTCCTTTATGGCAGCCCTGTGAAAACTTTCCAGTGTGACAATTTAATTGACCACATTAGTAATAGTACAAATTACTGCATAACATAACATGGTATGAGTTAATTGCCTGACCATTGCCTGACATGGTCATGTTCTGTACTATTTCTCGCCTGTTGTGCGACAAATCAAGAAATGGACTCAGGTGTGTTTACGTATCAGGGTTTCCATTAAGTTTTAAAGTAGAAGGGACCTTGTGACAGAGTGAGCGGGCAACCCTTATATGTAGTCTGGCTTTTGATCTTGAGACCTGCTTTGAGCAATGGCGGGTACTGTACTCAGTGTTGACGGGTGCTAGTACCCAGGTCCCATCTTCTAATAAAACCCCTGCATGTAGGTTAGTTCAAGCTCCTGTGGTGGTGCAACTGATAATACATGTAATAAGAGGCTATTAACTTTAAGCTAAAAGAGTAGAGAAACCTTTTCTATACAGGGCATTTTTTTTGACGAATGCTAAATACATACTCTCAAGAAACTCAGTGCAGACATGTTGGCTTTCTTGGATACTCTAGGTTAACCATGTAATGTACCCCAAACAGAGCAGAAAGACTCTGTTTGTATGAACGTACTTCCAGAAGAACCTCATTGTCAACAATAATGAAAAGCTGTTGTTCATAATCGTCGGTCTCTGGGGACAGCATATGAACATCCCCACTTAAACATGTTTAATTCATATAATCGTTAAAGTAACGTTGTCAAATTCCTTTGGGAGAGCAGAGAGATGCACACCGAAAGGTCAATGAAATTATGTATCAAGCATTATAAAAACTCCAAAAGCCAAAAGTTCTTAAGGTTAAGACTAGCCATCCTTAATGCACTTTATATTCCATTTTTCCATATGAGCAGAGGTCAGTACTTATTTTGAGGCATCAAACTTCACAGATTGGATGTAACAATATTATATATACATTTTATATTATCCTGAGAATGTTCATTTCCCATCTTACCCCCCAAATAATGCAATCCCTTCCTCACTGTCAAAGGCTTTCTGTAGGGTGGCCAGCACCATACAAGTTTTGAAATGGTACTTTTCTCTTCAACTCTCTGACTAGCAATACACAAAAGCTTAAGGCTGTTGATTTTAACACTTCAAACAGGAACGGATACTTGTCTACAAACCTTAAACCTAAACATTTCTTTTGTTGGCATAAAAAAAAAAACATTAGAAACTGTTGACAACTGTACATACCAACATGAAGAAGTCCGTCTGACTTCAAAATAGACAGTATAATTTACTGACAACTTAACCGTCAACTGACAAAATTTAAGTTGAGGGGATGTGTGGAATACGTTCTCAATTGACTAGAAATACTGCACAGTCTGCAATGCTACCTTCTCCTTTTGTTTCACAAAATAATAAAAATTTATCGGAAATATAGGCTGCTGTAAAGTTGCTCCCAAACACACTGTAAAACCATAAAGTCTGTGTCTAGATAATGAAACTAAATGAGCCAGGTAGTTCATTGATGGCAGCACTTAGCTCTGTTTTCTGTAGAGTAACAAGGGGTATCACTGATCCCCTTTAACCCATTGACCCCTGGGAGTGAGACTTGACAGAGTACTCTGTCTAATGCCAGGGAGATTCTAGTCGTCAACTGGGGTCATCCTAGGGCGTTTGAGGTGTCAATGGGTTAAGCAGTCAAAAACTTGTCCCTTCCATTAAATGGGATGCTAACCAATCACAGAATTTGTTACAAAGTCTATCAAACATTTGTCAGTATTAAGTTGTATGCGGGTACTTATAGAGGCAACATGGATTAAAGTTAGAGAAAGAGAGATGATCAAGACCAACCTTGTTCCCAGGGTCTCTTTTCTCTGCCTCCTTTGTCTTCAACGACAAAGGAGGCAGAGAAGAGAGGTTGGATAAAGACCTGGCCTCAGTTGTTCAAAAAGTGGATAGTGCTATCCACCAGGCCCCAGTTGCTCAAATGATGGATAGTGCTATCAGCTGGATAAACACTACCAAAACCAATTGAGTTATCCAGTAGATAGTGATTTATCCAGTGGATAGCACTATCCACCCTTCGAACAACTGGGGCCAGAACTCATGCAGTCAACCAACCTTTGAAGTCTCAAACACTTGATCACTGTGGCTTCAATAAGCAAATAATAATCGCCACTGTAATTAATACTGTGGGTTGAGCAATTACAGAAAAAACTCCTTATGTAGTGGTATGTCTAGGTACATGTACTTCAGAAAGAACTAATAATTACTCAAGAGAAAGGTGTCATTTTTGTAACTGACTTTTAAGTGCTACAAGTAATAGGCTCTAGAGGATGGTCAAGCTTTATATCACACCATTTTTTTTTTATTTCATCATAAACGTTAAGCTAAGTATTTGCATAACAAAGTCAACAACTGAAGTTTCCAGTTTTTCTAAGTACCTATAAAAAAGACAAGTTCCATTGGATGTGAGATGTACATATCATTTCATTGATTTGATTCTCTATATCTGATCTGGCCTCTTCTTCCAATGGAGGTTGAGAACAGTGCAGTGTAATGAACCCAAATGAAACGCGAGTAAAATTTTCAACCTACCGAAAGGATTGCTTTGCATGCTAGAGAGACGGGCCTTCCACGATATTTTCAAAGCGTTCAACAGCACTGTCACAAGCCAAACGAGTTCTCTTTGCATCAGTAATTACCTCTTTCTCTACCCAAAAACTCATCTGCTAAAGGTTCTCGCACCTTTCCAGGACTCTCACATGTACGTAAGAAACTATACGAGAAGATCTTATGGATTCGTATAATAATATACAGCAATTTGAAGACTCGGTATGACTACATTTTAAAGACATAAATACTCAGTGAGCGACGATTCCATTCCATTAGATATAATAGGTTCTCACTCTTTGCTTTGGCTCCAAACTAATCAACGAACCAATCGAAATTAACAATCATTAACAATCATACGGTCCTCTGTGAAACCCCTCGAGTCTCACGGCAGTCGCCTCGTGACTGAAATCGATTGCTCATGCTCAGACTTTCAACCAATCAAAAACTTTATCCAAACGGATTATCCCTCGGAGTCTCTCGTAACCCGACCCGCTGGTGAAGGGGAATGAAGACTCTGGGAACGAGATTGTAGCAGCCAACGTCAGCGGTGTGCTTGATAGAGTTTTCCAAAGGCATTAGAGATGGCAATCTGCCTCTACAAAAAAAAAAAAGGGGGGGGCGGGGGGGGGGGGGGGGAGGAAGACAATAGGACGTTTTCAACCAAACTCTATGGACACCAATAACAATAGAGAAATGTACGACTTCTGGTGGACAAACAAAAGAAGGTAATGAGACTTTTTGATGGATTTTTCTACCTATCTGGAAACACTTCTACTTGTAAAAGAGGAATTGTTGATTGTTGGAGATTTTAATATCCATGTGGATATATCTATTGATGTTGATGCGATAAAATTCTTGATCTACTTAATTCTGTCGGGCTACAGCGGCACAATAAAAAACCTACACATGTTAATGGCCATACACTCGATCTAGTGATAACGCGTTCATCTGCAGGTATTATTCAAAGTCAACCCAATGTTGATCGTTTGTTCTCTGATCATGCTTTTATACTGTGTGAGCTGCAGCCATCCAAACCTCAGACAACCGTTAAAACAGTGTATTATAGGAAGCTTGGAAGGATTGACAAAAGTGCTCTCATGAACGACATTGCTACATCCTCCTTTTGTTCTGATTCTTCACTTCATGAATTAGATAGTCTTGTACAGAAATATCAACATACTCTTACAACTGTCATTGACCGCACCAATTATATCAAAGACCTTAGGTGCCAAGACTAAGGTTCCTGGGAACAATAATGAAATTGATAACGCCAAACGTCAGAGAAGAAAAGCTGAGCGTACCTGGAGACGAACAAAATGTCGGTCTGATTTTGATCAATTTAAATCAAAACGAAACTACGCTATCTTTTTGATCAATCAAGCTAAGCGTGCTTTTTACACTGACATTATTGAGGAGAACCGCAACGATCAATGCAAACTATTTAAAGCTGCAAAAACTTTTCTTGGTAAGAATGATGATCTATCGTTCCCTAACCATCAGGACAAAACAAAACTTGTGAATACCATTGGTCGCTTCTTTGTTAACAAAATTGATGCCATCCGTTCTGATATCGATGGGCATGATCTGGATTCCACCAATGTGACTAACGATAAGGTAGTTGACGACTCATGTACAATCAACGGTATCCATCTTCTGTTGGATAGTGAGGTACTAGATCTTATGCATAAGTCAAGAAAGAAGTCATGCCTATTAGACCCAATGGCAACATCCCTGGTAATGGATTGTGCTGAGGTTCCTCTGCCTGTCATTAAATCAATGATAAACTCATCACTGTCAAGCGGATATTTTTCACATGACTGGAAGCAAGCTTTAATAACACCACTAGCAAAGAAATCTGGCGTTTCGGACTTCAAAAATGTACGACCTGTAAGCAACCTACAGTTCATCTCTAAACTTACAGAACGAATGGTGTTTAATCAACTTCATGAGCATCTAGTGCGCTTTGATTTATTTCCAAAGCTACAGTCAGCTTACCGTAAAAGTTATATCACTGAGACAGCATTACTGAAGGTGCACAACGATCTATTAATGAATATGAACAATCAGAAAGTTGCCCTGTTGGTATTACTTGACCTAAGTGCTGCGTTCGATACCGTGGACCACAAGATCTTACTGTCACGTCTTCAGTCAAGCTTTGGAATAAGGGGTACGGCTCTGGCCTGGCTCTCCTCGTACTTGTCTGATAGACGTCAACGTATCATCTATGATGGATGTCAGTCAGAAGATTTCAAACTACGCTTTGGACTGCAACAAGGATCTTGTATTCGTAAGGAACAAGATTTTAAGAAATTTAAATGTGTGTTAAAAACGTTTCTGTTCAAAACAGCTTATAATTGACTGACTTTTATTTTGATTCAAATTTCCTTTATTATACTAGTTAGCACAATTATTTGTATATATTCTTAATTTGTATTTATTCTTGTAATCATATTCTTGAGATCATTGTTGTATTTTATTTTTTTATATTTTACATTGTTGCAAATTTAGCGCATAAGATTATATTCATATAGAGTTATGCGCTCTATAAGTATTAAAGATTATTATTATTATTATTATTATTATTATCATTATTATTATTATTATTATTATTATTATTATTATTATTATTATTATTATTATTATTATCTTTTGTTTTCGTCCACCAACATGACGGCGATGACGTCACGTGTAAACCTCCTATACGGAGGTTGGACTTTCCGTTTCAAAGTCGCTGGCTTCAGTTTGTGGCACGACAACTGGCCTTGATCCTTCCAGCTCTTTCTTCAACGGGTCGAAGTGGTTCTTTGTTCGCCGCTATATAATGCAAGGCCTTGACTTAGCCAAAATAAACCTATTGGTCCATATTTTACAGATGTGCAATGTAGTTGAAATATGTAATTTCTGGCATTTGTGTGAGTGAAACTCGGAGACAAAAAAAGGATATTTCAAACAAGAAGTAGAAAGGCCTGGGATGAATAAGGTGCATGATCATGTCTAATATGCCGTGCACAAAAGTTGAGTTTGAATAAATGAGATACCCCAAAACCCCTAGGCGCTGCATCGCAGCTTCGGGGAATAGGTTTCCATTCTTACCACTGGGATTTTTCGTATCCGGCAGTGTCGCTTGTTTTCATTTGACATTAATTGTTCTTTCTATTGAGTGTGAAAAGTATGTACGCATATTTTGTAACAGTTTATGTGGTTCTCTGTTCGCCGCTGATGCGAGGCCTTGAATTACCCAAAATAAACCTATCGGTCTATATTTTTCTGCAGTTGTGTTTTAGTGTAGTTGAAATGAAATGAACTATTGACATGTTTCTCAGTTTGTCTCTGACGATTATCTTTACCTTGGCAAGAATTAACAACATAACATGATTCACAGAAAAATTTGCATATGTGGTTGTGAAACAGAAGTAGTGACAACTGAAAATAAACTGAATACCACCCATGGAGGAGCAAAACCCACTAACGGTTAGTGAACAGACACCAGAAAGTGTGGAAAAAAGTTGAAACAGTCCTAAATACTTGACTGCTGAAAACTCAACTTCGAAAAGCACTTTACCTTCAGTATGGTGACAACACCCTGAACGATACATGCTCTGACACCAACAAAAATACAAAACGGTCGTTCGGTATTGTATAGGCACGAAGTTTATAATTGCACATCATGATAGCTTTGCATAACAGTGAGAAATTCGTTGGTTCGTGGCTATATAGACCTGTGGGAAGTGTGGCCATGAATAAAACTTGATCACAGCTATCTTTGTCATCCCTGCAGTCATTTGTCTACCCTTTTGGCCAAATTTATCCAAACCTGTGCTTTTAATGTAACCTCGAAGTTCCCAGGCACCAGGAAAACCATTCGAAGCCCTTAAATTTTTGGCTAAATTAGGAGTTTAGTTTTAAAAAATCAATCAACAAAGCTGCTAAAAAGTTCATCTATTTCATTGCCGTGAAGTTTTGGTCAATGCTTTACCTCGTGGCATGCGTCACACGTGTCTCGAGCTCACGCCTCCAATACGCTTCACGCAGGCATCCTTGCAGAGGCTGTTGTTTTTGCTGCTATAAAACAGCTTTATCCAGACCTCGCATTTCATAATCTGTCTTCGGATGGTGTAGATGCGTGTTTGCGTAAATAGTTTCTTCGAAGATGAAGAGTCCCGTCGCTCTAAGTTTAACTCTAATTATTTATTTATCGCCGATTGCAGGTAACATGTCTCTTCTACATAATTTTTGTAAGGTATCACGTCCCCAATATTCTCCAGTTTAATAAATACGTCGTAGTTTTCTTTTGAAGATTTCAACGGCGAAACTTTCATCTGTTTTTCTAGGTAAACTGCACAATGGTGAGGCATTCATCACGTTCACTGCAGATGACGATTTAATGTGCAAACGTTTTGACTTCGACCCGAGTTCTGAAGCTACGGACGATGTTCACGTTCAATTGCGATTGAAACTACTGGCTTACAACGTGGCGGTATCATGGATAGAGGCAGTCTCCAAAAATGGGTAAATTCGACTCTAAACTATACAAAACACTTTACGGAACTAGTGTCCGTAAAGTGTCGTCATGTGAATCAGTGCAGGTCTCTTGTTCTTGCTTGTCTTGCATGTTGGCAAATGAAAACAAAATTGAACGATCACTTGAAATTAAATAAGTAAAATTTCGCTTTAACGTCAACTCGAATTAGATTTCGCAACCTCAATACTCAAATCAGTAATTAATTGAATTATGGCTGGAGCTTACATTGTGTCATGGCTAATTTTCACTGCTGGATGTTTCATTTCCAGCTACACTGGATGCGTCACCGTCTCCGGTCCAATAGAATCAGATCAGCCCCTTACAACCTATATGACGTTGATAGCCTTTGAACCAGCTGATGTTAACAGCGTTGGTATTGCAAGAGTTGATAATATTCCCTTCTGGACAACGGGTTCAAAATGCATTGATGTTCGTACTGGAGCCGCGGTAAGAAGTTTGCCAATGAAGCCCACGTTTATGTAGATGATGCATGGCATTTCGTTTTAATTGAGCACGGTCTGCATACAACGAACTGCCTGTCACCAGAAAAATGAGACCTCAATTTCGAGGAGCAATTAACAACTCCAATTCATCGAGCAGAGTGCCTGTTGTTCTCGGGACATTTACTTGCATGCAGTGCAGTCAAGATTACAGATCAGTAAAATTAGGGGCCAAGCGTGACTAGAGTGACTCTCATTGGTTAAAGATTACGCGAGATTTCTCCCACAGGAAATGACTGCTTTGCTCATTAACTTGTCAGGGCAGAGCTAAGAAACAAAGATCTTCCAACTGCAAAAACGTCCCTTCCTTGGTTCCCCAAAGTGCTAATATTAACTTCCACGCGCGGTTTAACATAAACGATATATGGCAAGTATAAGGACCATCCCTTTCCATTTGAAAATGCACTAAATCCGGTAATTGTTAGAATGAAGTTCATTTTTACGACTGATTTTCGCAAAATGTTGACTGCCTTCCGAATTTGCAGGGACGGCGAATGGTAGATGGGGTTTACCTGGGTCAGAAGCCGTTTAATTTTTGAAATTTGGTCAACAGGAACCGTTATCCCTTTTAGTTTGAAAATTGCCCGTGTGTGGGCAACTTTAGGCCAACAACGAAATGTTTTTTAATCTCTTTGTTTCTATATGTTAAGTAATGAATCGAGTTGGTAGCTGACCCGGTCAAAGTTAGCCTATTCTTCTCAATTTGCCGGGCAACCGGTTATGAATAATTAATCATGTATTCTGCGCGATGTTGGACCCCCAAAAAATAGAGTTGTCACCAAATACTTGAAGCATATCTTAAAGACGTCTGTATATAGCTAGCCAAAATGATTTGTAGAATCGAGTTGCTCTCAATATGTTGTAAAATCAGTGTAGCAGTGCTGGTCTGATAATTTACAGAGTAACAATTTTCAGATTTCCTCAACATCATATGCATTGTCTCCTAGTTCTCTTTTTCGCCTCGGCTAGTATTCCTGACAGTGATTCGTACTGATCCTCTCAAAAACATTCGAGTGGTATGTAGCGAACAAATTTAATCTTGGAAACTCTTGTCTGCATTTCAGATTTAATATTCTTTAAATAAAGAATAATATGCACACATTCCACTCCTAAATAAATATGTAAGGTCTTTCGTTTCCACAAATGTAAAAGCAACAAGCTGGCTAGAGCTATTTAATAGCAAATGTTTTGCGAGAGATCGCTGTTTACTATGTTGCATTGTTTTTGAGTTCGTTTTCTAATTGACTAAAACATTTTGTTTGCATATGACTACAATCAACGATACGACGCCAGCCATGATCCCATAACTGTCAACTATTTGGCTATAGGAAGTGAGTAAAGCCCGCAAACTAAACACCTAAAAACTAAATTATCTACAAAGAAGCTGATGCATTCATATTATTGAATTCCCCTGTCTTCTTTCCAGATATTGACCCCTGCTATCAGGTTGACTGTGAACCCTATAGATACTGCACCGTAAATGAAGCCGACATGACACACTCGTGCATTTGCAACGACTGCACTCCTGACTCTAGCACAAACAGTTACAATCAACAAGTGTGTGACAGCAACGGAGTCACTCATAACACCAGATGTGGCCTGGACAGAGAGATTTGTCTTGGAAATACCAATGCCACCTGGGTACACGACGGCCCTTGTGCACGTGAGTAGAAACTGTAGTGACTCGCTTAATTTTGTGCCAAACTCGTACCAGCGTCAAAAACGACCCTTAAACCGTATATTCCACAGTTCTACTAGAATTTCGAATGGAAAATTGTCCCTTTCGATTCCCCTTCTCCAACTTTTGATCCACAAATACTCGATTAAGAAGACATTCAGCGAGTTAAAAAAAACGTTTCTTCGTTTCCTTTGTTCTTCAGCTTTTGTTCTTGAAAGAGGACGCGTGGCTCTTCGTCTAAACACTACCGACGTGCTGTGCAAGAAAGTTTATTTCAACCCAATAGCTTTTCAGAGTAATGAAGGAAAAATCAACGTACAAACATCCATCAACGACTTCAATAGCACTGGAAGCTTCATCCACGATGCAGCAGTAACTTGTGTCGAAAGTGTCACTCACCTAAACTTCAAACTTTGCGCGCTCAAAGCGGGACGAGCGGAACGTTTAACACCCGATGATGGTCTTACTTTCGTGGATTGTGTCGCTATCCAAGAATCACCAGCTGGAGCAATTGCAGGACATCTTCAAATGCCAATGAAGTGGTGGGATGGCACCACGTGCAAGAAACTTGATTTCCAACAGGTCAGATAAAAACGTACATAAAATCTAATTCGAAGCCTGCCCCTCAATCTTTAAACCACTCCTCAAAATAATAATGTCGTTCCGAGAATAACAAATATATCTTTGTGTTGACCGTAATTTAGCCCAAACATTCAAGAGAAAACAAATTGAAACAATTTGATTCCACCCTCTAAATACTGATGCACCAGAAAAGTACATATTCAGTAATGAATCCGTTTAGAATTCGGTTACAGTTTTGAATCAGATTGGCCCCTAAATTTGAGACTAGAACCCCTGCGACTTGGAGAAATACGAAACACATTTGATTCATTAATTCATCAAACCTTTTCTTCAAACAATAGGGTCTGTTTACCAAAACGCTGTTTGTCTTCCTGACCGCTGAACATTCCGTACTCGGACAAAAACATGATGCTGCTACCGTTTGGGTGGAAAACGTTAACTCCGAAGGATTTGATGCCTGCTTACGAGAAATGCAGAACTTTGATGGACTCCATGAAAATATCACTGTGGTAAGTTACAGGGAGGAGGATCCTTTTTCGTAAAATAAATTGCTCCACTTACATCAGCACAAACCGCCCAATCACACCTGGCAAACGAAGAGTATCTTAGCATCTTGTGGGATAGTGTAATGGCAGACAATCGAGCTAAGTAGCCGCTTCTATCCCGCTAATTAAATTTCATTTTGTAGTGAATGTAAAAATTAAAAATAAGAACTAAATTTACAAAGGTGCAGCATTCACGTCCTGTTATGGATATTAAAATACGTTAACCCCGTGATTAAAAAACATTTCCTTCAAACGTAGAAAGAATGAGAAAATGAGGTAGATTACACATAAAAGAGTTTGTCTCAAGGACAAAGTCAAATCTCTTCACAGAACTGGATTGCCTACCAAACACTACAGAACGCTGCTAAAATCGGGACTAATCAGCAAATTGTGGATTTTCCTAATGATGAACCGCCCAAGGACGATTACCATAACGCCTTCTGTCAGGTGAGGAATTGCCCTAAAATTAACACCAACCTCTCTCCCAACACACAACACTCAGAAAAAAATAAACCTGTGCATAAAACTGTTTTCAAAGTACCATGCATAATTACAGCTTTCTCAAAACCTGAAACTAAAACGAGTTGCTTTAGGAAAACCCTTAAGGAACCCATAACCCTTCAACTTGTTTTTCTTTTGTGGTAGATTTTCATATCTTTTTAGAACACTTTTTCGGATTATTTAAATATTGAATCCTGATTTTTTGGGGGGTTAAATTTAGTGAAATTATTTTTTTGCGCGCTATAAATCTCACTGGGCAAATTATTGTCTTGTGAGAATCGTCCGATATTTGGCCCTTTTTAGTTGTGACGTAAGAAAAGAATATTCCAACATTTCGAGCTTGCACGATGTCCTTTTCTTTCGTCACGCTCGATATATGGACACATTTGGCCGAGTGGGGGACTAATGCGAACGATAGTCAAGACTGCCTTCACTTTTAGCGCTCGTAAAAAAATCAGGATTCAATATTTAAAAAAAAAAAAACGACATGTTCTTGAAAGTATGAAAATCTATCAAACAAATTGAAGGGTTAGGGGCATTTTAAATAACTAAACCATAAACTTATATTTCCAGAAATGAACGATATTATAAACACGACAGTGTTTGATAAGAGAAACTACAACTTCACAAGGCTGCACACGTCAATTTTCCATCAAGGCAATAAAATCTAATGATCGACATACATGGAAAACAGACCCTTCAGAGGCCCCTCACTGTTCTATTTAAATGTTGCGCTACGCGCGTGTACTGTAAAGCATACAAGACTTCAATTATTCAATTCTATCCAGACTTTATTCTTGCCAATATATACATACATTCAGTAAAAAACTGAGAACAATTTTAAACGGACCTTTCCTAGTATACAATTTTATTCAGTATACAGTTCTTTGTACCGCGAAAGAACTAAGCAGAAACAGGGTACTCATAGCAACTTGTTAATTCCAGGATGAACAATTGCCAAGCGTCTATAGCGCAGTGCCTAGCTACTGTCAATGTCTCAGCGGGTCACATGTCCCGAGGTTTCTCCGATCGTTTGATTCCAGAGTTCAACAGCATTGCTTCTTGGGTTGAGGTAATTTACTTCCACTTCAAACTCAAAACAATAAGTCCTAGAATCCAGAGAATGAATTTCCTCGATTGAATTAGATATGTTCCGGGATAAAACGTTCATTACAAATTTCTTCCATCGATTTCCTACACAATTTTCCTAGGCAAAGGTTCTAACACTTTCGGAAGAGTGTTTTTGTGCGCAGATTCATGACACATAATTTCAGCGAACCTTTCCGAAAAGTTCGCTGCCAAAATTATCAGAGCTATCAAATTCGGAAACATCTTATTTTGCGCACTTCAGATTTTCAGCTACCGAATCCAAACAAAATTTTCCTTTAGTTGATTAGAAAATACTCGTGGAAATGGTCGATTAATAGAACTTGGAGATGTCCCCCTCAGGTTAGCTGCATTTTATTGGATGCCCTTCTTTATAGATGTGTTCTTTGAACTTCATAATGAAATGGTTCAGCCGAGATGTTTGCAGCTGCTCCTATAGAGAAGTTTCAGGAGTATAGCCAATCAATATTAATGGCACTTCACCACTTTTAAGGCACTCACCAAAGCTATAGCAAGACAAGCAATCAACGCAAGACAGTGTCGCTTCTAACATGGATCCTCGAAGTTAATCCTCGCTTGTGACATTGCTCTAAATTTCCCCCTTTTTTTTTTTCATTTCCCAGTCTGTCAACACCACTTACTACCGATTTGTGTGTCAAAGAAATTCACAAACCAAACGGATACGATCCTGTCAAAGTTACTTCACTGATAATTAATGAGTTATATAGAGACTGCTTCATGAAAAATGCTTTGTACGATTTTTATTCAAAAGTTGAGTAGTATCAGAACGAACGAGTGAGTTTTCTTATACGAAATAACGAGTGAATAAAAACCGTACAAAGCATTTTCCATGCTGTAATGTTTATTTTATGGATACTGAGGTTTTTTCGTGGTAGTGTTGCATAGACAAATTGATTTTGCACGAAAGGAATGAGGCGATAAAAGCAATAAACAATGGTTTAAAATCGCCCAACCGACAATTTATTTAATGAAATTTACAGCACCTACTGTGTTCAGATATTCTAAAGTACTCTAAAGTGAAGAGTACTTTTAGTTCGTCGCTTGTCAAAGCTACCGGCGCTTTGGGTTTATTTCTCTTTCCTTGCTTCTTTAGTTGTTTTTGTTTGGACTAAAGAACCTCTCTGGTTTTCTCAAATACCAGGTAGTTTGTTATGCTTGCGGAATAGCCCTTTTTCTTCAGTTGTCGTTCAAAGCTAGCCACCAAACTTCGAAGGAAAGTCGGCTCGTATTCACTGCCGTCTCTAGTGCGGACGGAGATGATAAATTGGTTGATCTATTCAGTATTCATTCAGCTCAACCGCTGGAATATGTTCCATTTTCCTGTCTTCGACTTTCGTTTTCAAAAGTCGTTCAAGCAATCATATACATCTCGTTCAGTTTTTTGAGCGGCATTTTTGTTTTCTTGTTCTAAAATAAATTCCTCAACTGAGCAAACAGAAGCAAACCTTCCTCGCCATTTTTCAAAGCGGGCGGTTTTTGTGCAATGTCTGTCCGATGACGTTCCATTCGATACGTTCTTTCATCACTAGTGAAGTTGCTGATTGGCTGCATTTAGAATCAGTTACAATTATTTACTATGGGTAAATCTCAGTACCTATATGATATACACTCATGCATACTTACTACCGTCTCCTAATTTTGCAACCATTTGCGCTTTGCAATTAAGTTAAAAAGAGACTATGGTTTTGAGATGAAACAAATACAAGGCTTCACCAAAGTCTGTTCAAATAAAAGTGCTACACGGCCAACGTTTGTAAAAACGTAACCCTTCCTTTCACCAAAGTTACTCAGGTTCGCTTTCATTTCAACATGGAGGACTGCAATAGTTCTTTTAAAGAGAAAGCCTATTTCAAATTTTTATCCCTCTTGGACGATCAATTTACAGTGAAACAGATTAATTTTGGTATTTTTAAGAAAAAGGAACGACACTCGAATACTTCATCATCTAAATTTGTTATTATTTCATCCCACAACAGGTTCCTGAGGATTAGAAAACTGACGCCAAACATACAGCTTCTTAATGAAGACAAGCTTGCATTTGTGATTAATTTAAGTAGCTTTTAGACTTAAAAGCAACTACGTGCCATTACATTCGTGTAAACGCTCATAAAAAAATTTATAAAACGCAATTTAATGAACTGTGACGCCTGTTTTCTATCCTTACTGCGATTTTGTCTATGCAAAAAATCTCCATGATTTCTGGCTTTGTCGCCCTTTTCACCAGAATCCATTGTTCTATGAAGGAGCTTCGCTTTCAGCATAACGTAAGCCTATTTTAAAGTGGGGCCCCATTAGAGGGGGTCTTAGTATCCCGTATCCCGTTAATTCCTGTGGTTTGCATCTCTATAATCCCACTTAATTCTGAAGATGTCATTGTGCCCCTGAGGGTGAGGGGTTTTCTCCAACACGTTCTCTGGGGAGACCGATATTGCAAAAAAATTGTCAAATACAAACGCATTTTGAGTATCGTCACGGCGTTTTCTATATTTTAAACGGACGTAATTCTATTATTTACTAGCAGTTCTCATTGAGAAGTGAGTGCTGCCGTTAAAGGTGTTTTTAAATGCAAATACGACAATGAGAATTTCAACAAAAATATAACTTATTTTATTTGCAAAATGACTGGTTACATGTATTTTCTTTTTGAGTATGACATTAACAAGTAACTACTGGTGTGGCTAAAGATTGTTGGGATTCTGCTTGTAGTAATTGCTAAAAGTGGAAAAGAAATATATTGGTTAACGAATAACACTGTCTAACGCAACATGTAATAATAAGGGCTTTTTAACTGATTCTTAGAACGATTAGTGACACTTTCTTTTGTCTATCTAGTGCAACGTGGAAATAACCTAAATACTTGGTGTAACAACAGTTACTACATGTATAACGGCAATAACTGGTTCATGAACTGGTCGTGAGAACAATTAGTGACAGTGACACTGTGTAACGCAACGAATAGCAAAGCTGCAAGTGACATAAATGCACACTGTCGGCCTCTAGAATGCTCACTGAAAGCTTCATGACCTTGATGAATGCTTCCTCGAATAGAAGTAATCATAATAGATCAGGAAAAAGTCCCAAAACTCACCTGTAAACAGCGAAACCTTGACTCTGATCAACTGTATTTATAACTTGCTGCAAGCACATGTCAATTTTTCTTATAAGACAGCTGCTGATTGGCTAGACTGCGCCATATAACAGGATTTCTTAAAGTTTGATACTCGGTATATCGAAACCTCTTTTATATATCCTGTACATCCGGTTATTTTTTGCCCCATACATCCCCCGTATGCCTATCTTTTTTTTTTACCTAAACATCCGTATCCCAATAACCCCTATATTAGGGCCTATGTACATAATCGTTTTTCCTTTTATAGTTTCTTACTATTTCTAATGGTGCTACATCTAGCTGCGATAAACAAAATGAGGTAATAGGCTTACGTTTCTTTTGTCCTGCAGTTTTGTAGACTGTTATCTCGATCTACTCTGCGGCCCATACATAAAATATGGGAATCGAATTTTAGCTTCTAGTCGATCGTCCGTTGTTAACCCCAACAACTTCATCTCCTTGGAAACAGGTATAGGTTTTTCAGCGAACTGTAGGGGTAATAATGAGCAGTGTTCCCAAGGTCCAAAGCATGTTATTTATCCTGGTTGCCTTATCATTCCCTTTCGTTGAAACCACCACGTTTTTTTTTTTCTTATCCAATTTTAGGTTTATACAGTCTTTTATAGCCCAGTATTCATTGGCAGATATTTCGTTTCTGTAGTTGTTACGCTCTTGTCATTATGCCTTGATAGGAAACTTCTTCTGCGACAATACAGAGTATTTCTCCTTTTTCGCAGCATGTTGAAGCTTGCACGTGCGTCTAATAATGGCCGTTTTTACAAAGCAATAAAAATCTGAGTTTCGTGCTCAGTTAACACGAAGGACGTGCTTTTCATTAATTTTGAAAAACAACACATTTTCAAGTGTACTTTGGCTTGGAAACCCCACGAAAGGCCGAGTAAATGTCTTCCAAGTAGTTCTTAACAAAACACCAGGCTCCAGTTGTTCAAAAGGTGGATAGCGCAATTGGTTTGCTAGTGTTTATCCACTAGATAGTGATTTATGCGGTGGATAGCGCTATCCATTGTTTGAACAACTGGGGCCAGTTTTGCAAACTGCCACCAAACTACCGACAACACATCGAACTGAAAGAAAAAAAGAAAAGTACATACTTGGAAGTGGTTCTTGACGGCCACAGCATACGACGTTTTGAGACAACAACCACGCCCATAGAGCGGGTTATAGTGCCATTTAAATACAGCAGGTAATGAGAGAACTGTTTGCTAAGAAAATATGGCAAGGTAACAACTTATAAATGGCAGTATAACACCTGGAATACAAGCCAGTACTTTAGGTTTCAGAGCTTATGTGTCAGGCAAGCAAACAGATTTTACGGATTATTCTGATTTATGCATTATGGTCTGGCTTAGTTACTGATGGCCCACAACCTATCATTGGTCGCAGGAGTTGACTGCTTTATCGACTCCAAAACGAAATTAAAACAAAACAATAACAACTCTGAGGCCGCCTCTCGTTCTTCGAACTGGTGAAAGAAGTCTCCTTCTTCTAAAAACGTAATTTCGAAAACTTGCAACCTACAATTGTAAAAATGTATCTTGGTAATGAAAACAAAGTTAATGTAACAACACACGAAATTATCTGGCTTTTTCCTTCAAGATGAGAAAGGTTCATTCATTAAACATTAGTTATTTGTCTTTCAAGAAAGTCCTTGTCTAATTGGACAAAGAATGTTTAAGGATTTGGGCGAATGGGCGTGTCTATAGCTAATGCGTTAACATGCACATATATTGAGGATCGCACTCTACTAACACATGCACATGTAACCGTAGGAAGAAGATACAGGGCTAGCGAATTGACCAAAGAGCTTTCTCAAACACGGGCTACGAGAGACCAAAGGATGAGAAGAGTTGATCAGCCCAATCACTGCGATCTTAGGGGCGACGTTGCATGGAAGAAGGGAAAGGATTGCTTTGATGAATCTCAAGAAAACAAGCCAAAACGAAAGAAGAATTCCTCTCCTTTTTCCTACATAGAAGTAATTTCTTACGCAATTCTTAGTGCTCCGCAAAAACAAGCTACGTTAACAGATATCTACACTTTTATCCAAGCCAAGTTTCCAGAGTTTACTGCGAATAGAGCACGTTGGAAAAACACAGTTCGCCACAATCTGTCGCTCAAGGAATGCTTTCAGCGTGTGATAAGTAAGGCAAAGTGTTATTGGTATATTCATCCCAGTTTCTTACCAGAGTTTTGTCGAGGCGATTTTTCCAGACGCAAATTGACTCAGGACCCGTGTTTCGAGTTTGGTAGTTCCATCAGTCTACATGCAAATCATTTCATTTTACCTTACGCTTGTACTGCTTGTCCCATCTGCGAACCGAGCCCGTTTTTACTGCCCAACGGATCGCCACATTATCAGGGGCAGAGTTTCTGGCCAGTTATACCTCTCTCCCATTGGCAACAACCTTATTTCCTGTGGAATCGATAAATAACTGAACTCAAGCAACTCGTTCTAAATCTCTCGCTTCCCAGAACGTAAGACCTGTAATAATTTTGATTTCTTGTCTTATTAATATAACGTAGCCGTAGAAATCTTGAAAAGATATAAGGACGTCTAAATATAAAACGTCAAAGGATTAAGGTTAATCCATTTTAAATCTCACAGTTTTTCGAAATCTTAACGTAGGTGGAAAAGACCAAAGAGAAAGGGTGGCTATTACTAAGGTCGCCAAAAAACCTTGTGAAAAGTAGTAACGTATATTTCTCGGATCTCCTTGGTATCATTCTCTATGGTCGGACGTTTCGATAAATTGACCCAAATTGTACTTTCCTGGGATCATTTTTCCTCCCAAATGATAATATAACTCTACATTTGACTGATCCATCGATATTTCCACGAATCGCTATCGACCTGTACAGGTAATGGGCCCTTTGCAGGACAGTGATCACATGGTACAAGAACCGCCATACTAGAACGGAAATTGCCCATTGGGACATCTAAACCAAAAACAATTTAGATTAACTTGCTTTGTTTTAGATGTCTTAGTGCGCAGTTTGAGTTCCAGTGTGGCGGTTTTTGTACCATATGATCACTATCCTGCAAAGGAATTACAACACTAGGCAGAGGAGAAATATTCACCCAAATAAAACAAATCTTGTTCTTGGGGGGCGAACTTTTAAAAATTCAGGACGTTTAGCTTTTAACTCACTGCCAAGCAGAATCAAAGAGGCAAGTTCTCTAGCGATTTTTAAACGCCTTCTCAAAGGACATTTTATCAGATTTTTTTTTTTTTCTTTCCCCTTTTGTAATTTTAGCAAATTTTACCTAACCTTGTAATTTTATTGTATATGTGTATATGTAAGTGTTATTGAACCCAGGGCCCCTAAGGATACCAGCCTTGCAGCTGACTGGGCTACCCTGGTAAAATAAAGTTGTCTTGTCTTGTCTTGTCTTGATACATTTGGCTCTTTTATGTATGCAGATACCATACTTATTCATTGAATTAAGTATTTGTTTGGAATGCATCAGAATAGATTCAATGCATTGATCATTGATGTGCTCAGCAATTAATGCGAAATCTAACCTCATCAATGGCTTACGAACCCGCGTGCATGCTTTCAAAACCATCGAACAAAATGTCTTGATGTTTTCCCTTAAGCGTTTCAGTCAAGGAAGGTGAAAGTTAGTGAAGGTAAAAGAGAGGCTGCCTTGTTCCCCTCAGATAATCAAACTAAAATTTTATTGCCTAAACTTTACCTTTACGAAAACCATAAAAATATGAAAACGGACACACCACACCGCCAAAAGTACGTGAACCGAGGCACACGAACAATCAAAATAACCTTTAAAAGATGCATTTCAGTTATAATGTTGACTACTCGGGCAGAAAGATTCCAATTGCTCCTAAAATTCTGTTCGCAAGCTTAGATGCCCCCCACCAAGCTAGAGATAGACAATGACATTAGTGGAGCTGGTGATGGCTTTCCATGCTTGAATGTCTTGTTTTGACTGAATAGCGCCAGCTGAGTCTGCACGTGCGGACTACGTTTTTCTGCTCCTACAAGTTTGATAAAATCAAACCTACAAAGGTGTCCTTTTAAGGCTTTGGAGTCTGTTTTTTTTTTCTCCTTCTTCTAAATGCTTCAATCGTGAAAAATGCTAGTTGAAACACTCCCCGAAAAGAAACATTTTCGTTAAAGGAGTGAATTCTCTAATTTTGCCCTTTGATTTTTCCTTTTCTTAAGTGGTCAAACATGACGCGACAATCAGTATAAGTGGGAACAAACAGCTCAAAGGTTTGTCAGTAAATCTAAAAAGAAAACTCTTTTTCTTCAAATTGAATTATTTTGTTAATTTTGGAAAATTTGATTGAAATAGCTGGGCAGAAGTTAAACTCTTAAAACAGGTCACACGCAATGTATATTGCCACTGGCAACAACCTGCAAAGGCCTTTCGTTTTTGTTTTTTTTTTTGGCCTTTTTCTCAAGAAATTTGCGGAAAACTGTGACTATTCATTTATGTTCGCAGGTAGCCAGTATATGTAGTCTATAACAGTAAACCTTAATAATAAACTCGAGATCGATATCTCGAGTAAACAATGGCAAAGTCCTTTCTTTCATCATAATTTCCCGTTAACAGGCTGATTTAGATATCAAATAAAAACTAAATCACATTATCATCATTGTTTAGGAGACAAATTGTGAAATCAAGTTATCATTTAACAGTTGTAATTCAGCGTTCTTGTAATTCATTCAGCTAAAGTAGTCGGCCGATGTTATCCGGGAAACAGTGCAATGTTACCCTTAAATGTCATATCTTTCAAAGTTTGGATGGCGGCTCGAAGATTTTTAGCATGCAGGTAAAGGTAAAGGTAAAGTAAAATCACTTTATTTTTTTCAGGAGCATCTTAGCGGGCCGGAATCCTAAATCCTTGAATATGGTTGGCTAATAGCGCGCTCGTAGCCGGTCCAGCTTTTTACGATACGGACCACGGTCCGAATCACGGTCCGAAATCTGTTCCGTACTAAAACTGTCGCGGCTAATTGAAAATATTTTCACTACGGCGCGACGAACCGTTGGATTTTACCTCTTAAAATGCAAACCTTCGCTTACTAACCGTTGAAAAGAGAAGGAAAAACATCACAAATGAAATGAAAGGCCTGGTTATTCTTCAAAAAGGCGAGTATTCACATGATTTTGCTGACAACACTTTACTGGTTTGCTGTTTTCGAGTCGTTGGTTTTCTTGAAATGTTGACATGCCGTTGAACTTATTAAAACAACTTACACTGCAGAGCAGTTTTTCTAACGCGGTTTTTCGGTTGACATCTGTTATTTTCTTTGGAGTTCCATTTTCCAATCTCGTTTTATATTGCTTCATTTAAGAATATACGGATTCCTAGCTAAAATAGGCAAACAAACACGTCGCGACGCTGTGGTTTTTCGCGTTGTTGTTTTTCCTGAACTGTTGACATGCTGTTTAACTAAAACGACTTACTGCAGAGAGCTCAAATAATAAGATATGAGAACTCAAATAATAAGATAGGAGGGCAGAGACAGATGTTTGAATATTTTTCACTAAAATTTTCCCTCCTGTTTTATGAACTTTCGTTTCATTTTCAACGAGACAAAGAAATTTAATACGTAGAACATTATTCTCTTGCTTGTACATCATTGTTTAGTTTGTTTAGCTTGTTTCTCTGTGCTTGCTATGAAATATAACAGTTTGTTTTTTTATATTTATTGCACCAAGAGATATTTGAAGTTCTGTTTTATCGTTAATCTATCATTTTTTCTCTGAGCTTTGCGAACGGAGCGCTTTTTTCAGTTATAAGTTAAGCTAAACTGTGACAGTGCGACGTAGAGCGCGTAGAAAAACTTTTTTTTTCCAGTTTGCCTGAGTTCATTTTCAGAAAAAAAATAGCAGAAAAAATAAATATGTTATTCACCGGCTTAGGTCGGTCCGTATAGGGAAAAACTGTGCCCTCGGCCTTGAGTACATCCCTGGGCCTGCGGCCTCGGGCCATACTCAAGACCTCGGGCACAGTTTTTCCCTATACGGACCTCCCAGCCGGTGAATAACATATATTTATTTAACGTCGGTAGTTCCTTCTAAGCAGTTACGAAACCTGTATCAGTGGAAGCCGACGCTGCGCCTTTTACCCCCTCCCTTTATCATTGTTCCATTTTTTGGGTATTTAAAGCTATAGCTACACGGATCAGAGGAAATTCGAAACAGACGTTGAAGTCACCGAAGATCGAACCGGGGACATCTCGCTCGGAAAACCTCGCACAAGAAACTGTTTTTAGTATAAGGTGTCTTTGATTGAGGTGAAAATGATGTGCTCGGTCTTATCTCTTCGCGCGCATGTGCTCTTTGAAAATTTAAAGTGGCTTAATGAATGAAATATTACGATTCAGACGAAATTTAATACCCATTTAGAAAATAATGACATATGCCAATGAAAGACAAATTTCTAATAGTCACTAGGGGACTTAGAACCTGTAATATTTAACAATTAGACCCGTAGCCCGCAAGAGCTATGGGTCAATAGCCCATGAGGCGAAGCCGACTGGGCTATTGACCCGTGGCCCTTGAGGGCGAAGGGTCTAATTGTTTTACTATCACCCAACTAGTCGGACAGAAAAGGCAATAATAAAGTTAGCAAATGCAAGTTAAAGAAATATTTATTTGGGAATAAAACGAAAGAAAGCGTCACGCTTTTCGCCACTTGAGGACTATTACTAATAGTCCTCCGAGTAGCGTAGCCAAACAAAATGCAGGATTTGCATTAGTCCACTAGTTGGGTGATACTATATAGATTTAGCCAATCCTGAAAGCGGAGCTCCCGGGCTGTTTATTCTTACTGGCTGTAGCGGTTAGTAAAATTATAAGGTTTTCGAATTGTCCGAGTTTTGGTGTTTCCGGTTACTGCTTGATTAAATAACTTTCTTCGCTACCTTCTATAAATTCATTGCCAAACTAGTAAATTTCACGCGAAAACCCGATATCGCATGAATCGTGGAGGGAAGTGAAATTTATTGTGGAATTCAGCAGTTAGGCAATGAATTTTCTTGAATCGCATGAGTTTTAAAAGAAAAGAGGCATATCCTCAGCAAGCGAACGGAAAAGGAAAAGCGGCTCAACCGTCAAAAGCTGCAAGAATCACGCTAAAATTAGAAATCACAGACGTATTAGCTTATGTGACAGATCGTTAGGAAACTTTTTCTGTTTTAGGTCCAAGAAGAGTTGTATTGATGCACTTTATTCCACTTTATCTCTGAGAACGAGATCATTCACATTTTGATGTATTTCATTGAAAAACGCCAGCTTTCCTTGGAATAAGAAGCGGCAAAAATACGTCAGCAAAGAAAGGACGAACTTCAACAAGACTTGCAACAAATTACCAGTAAGTGCTTGAAACAAACTTCTGAAAACACGGGCTAGTAATATTTCTGCTTAATCTTACGAAAATTCATTGCAATTACATGCTTATAACACAAGGGCACAATTTTCTTGTCACTGTCGAGGCACATATCGAAAAACAGTTAAGTAAACGGAGCAAAAAAATATATATATACTTGTTCGCTCGCATTTTAGAACAAGCAAATCAACTATTTTTTTATGTCCAAAAAGACTACAGATGATTGTTACTTAATTCCAGTTGAGAATAAAGTTTCGATTTTCATTCCTGAACAAAGGAAAAAACTATTAAACCACTTTTTAAAAATACGCAATTTTAGTGTGCAAGAAAAGAATTTGTGGGATAACTTCTTCAACCAAGTTTGAGCTATTTAATAATGGTATACTGTTTTCTCGTTCTCTTTCTCTCTTCTTTCGTTTCTTTTCTTCTGTGATAGGTCGTCCAGGCATCATACAACCACAGGGAGCCCGGACAAACAGTGTGACCGTTACTATCTATATCTTTGATAAAATCCAAGACGTCTTAGTGGTATTACAATCACATATTTTAACAAAATAAAAGTATTTTTTACCTGAAGTTTTGTTTGAGGTAATTCTTGTGGCTGAAGACGACGAATTTTAGTGATTTAAGGACTATTTATGCAAACCTGGATTGAAATCGGCGAAAAATGCAGGAAAAAAATATTCCAAACCGTTTTCTACGTGAAGACGAAAAGCGTTGGCTGTTAAGAGCTTTAATTGACATAGTATGGCCGTGTAGCCGCGTCAAGCCACAGAAAGCGCGCGAAAAATGTCACATGTGCCTGAGGGTCCTTCATCAACAGTGCTTCGTCAGAAGTACCAGCAATGCAAGCTTCTGCTCCCGTTTCACTTGACACCTCACCACCAGGAACATAGGTGGTCTGGTTGTGGTTCGCCTTTCCTTGTAGACTATACCTGTATCTGTATTTGGTCATTTCTATCATGTCTCGGTGGGCGGTTACAGCATGAAAGGTCTGGAAGATCGTCTTCGCTGTCACTTCCGTCCCCATCGTGTACCAGTGGTTGGGTGTCATCACAATAGTAAGGTGCTGGTGTTCTGGTCTTCTTTACAGAAGGGAGGTCCTCTCAGGGTTTCCCTGGCAGACAGTCTCAAGGGAGTAAGGGGTTTCGATGTAGAGGACGGCTAGGTCCCTGACTTGAGTCTGGTCTTACGTCGTACACTGGGCTCCCTTCCTCTTTCGTGCAACGACCAGATGAATTTGGTCTTCCCAGAAGGCACGGGGCTTTCCTGGTCCACCACGAGGAGTGAGGTTGCGTACCAGGACACGATCTCCTACTTGCAGCGCTGATAATCTTACTCGTTTGTCATAATTCTTTTTCCCTCTCATGACACTCTTTATGGCAGATTATGATGCGAGTGAGTAAGCTTCGTGCATGGCAGATTTCCACTTGGTAACATACTCAGCATGTGATTTGGCTCCTGTTTCTTCCTCGAGATCAAGCATTACATCAATTGGCAAGCGAGGACTCCGACCAAATAACAGGGAAAATGGAGCATAACCTCTTGACTCATGAACAGTGTAGTTGTATACATGAATACGTTTATTTACATGGTCCTTCCAGCTGGATTTGTGAGTTTCAGGTAGGGTTCGCAACATACTGAGTAACGTATATGTGATCTGCTAATCGCCCTTTCTCGCAGTCGGAGACTGAATTACTAAGGGCGCAGCTCAACGAGGTCGGGCCGAAGGAGCTGTGCTGCCGGCTAGGCGCTCGGCCCCTGAACACGACCCATGTATGACCTCGGAGCACAGCACCACAGCCTGATGGAATAGGCCGGGAGTCGATTTTGAGGAGGGAGGAAAACCGGAGTACCCGGAGAAAAACCCTCGGAGTCAGATTGAGATCGACTGAAACTCAGCCCACATACGACCCGAGGCAAGAGTTGAACCTGGGTCACAGAGGTGGGAGGCACGGTTGATGACCACTAAACCACCCTGACTCCCTAACGTACGGTTCATCCTCTCAACCAAACCATTGCCCTGTGGATGGTATGGAGTAGTCCTCGAGTGCATTACTCCAGAGAGTTCCTCAAGCCTCTTGAACAAACGGTTTTCAAACTCTTCTCCCATTGATGGATGGATGGATTTTATCGGGAAATCCAAAGCGTGGGATAAAATCATCGAAGATCTACTTGTACGCAACAGTAATAGCGGTCTCATTCCTCGTCTGGTACGCTTGTGCATCCTTGGTAAAATGATCTACCACCACGAGGATACATTCATAGCCTCCTGAACTCCGTTCTAGGTGCAAAAAGTCGATAACTGAAACCATTTGAAGAGGAGCCGTTGTTGTAACTGGCTGTAATGATTCTCTTGTTGGTAGATTTGGACGTCACTGTTTTAGGCATCGGCATATGTGATGGATAAAGTTTTCTATAACTCTCCTCATGTGTGGCCAATAGAATCTCTCTCGCGCCAGAGCTAGTACTCTCTCAACACCAAGGTGGCCTATTTCTCCATGGAGTTTACGGTAAACGGTGCCACAAAATTTCAGTGGGAGAACAACCTCCTGGTTACGATATAGTAATTCCCTCTTCCTGTGTACATGAAGCTTTTGCTATTCGTTTAGGAGCTTACGAACCAAAGGTGATTCTTGATACATTGTTTTCACTGTCGGGTTGTGGTTTGCTTTGATTAATTCAAGGATGAGTCCAATGTGAGGGTCTTCTTTTTGTGCTTTTATTAAGTCCACCACTCTCACTTGATTGCAGGGTGCTAGTGACAGGGCGTCGACAAGATGGAGTTCCTCTTCTTCATCAGTCAGGGCGGTCAGCCAAATTGAGTCCACATTTGACAATGTGAGATTGATGCATGCAAGCGTTCAGGAATTAACTTCACAGTACAGCTGTCCATGTACATATGGAAGTCACGGGGCAATCGGGAAAGGCTATCAGCATCAGCATTCAACTTGCCTGGTCGATACCGTACTTCAAAGTTAAAGTCAGCTAGCTATCCCACCCACCTCAGTCCTGCAGCATTTAACTTAGCAGATGTTAACACATACGTCAAGGGACTGTTGTCGGTGTATACTACAAATTCAGGAGCGTAATAGAGGCAGTCCCTGAACTGTTCTGTCACTGCCCATTTCAATGCCAAGAATTCCAACTTGCCAGATTGCATATGGTAGTTGCGTTCAGATAGGGTCAGGGTCCTAGATCCATACGCAATCACCCGGGTAGAGGAGTTCTGCTTCTGACAAGACCGCTCTCAAGCCATCCTGTGATGCATCGGTGTGTACAACGAATAGCGCATTATAATCTGGGTATGCCAGTAGAGGGGATGAAGTTATTTTATCTATTAGGGTAGCCAATGAAGACTGGTGCCTGTGTTCCCACTCCACTGGTGACGAAGATGGTAACTGTCCACTACGCAGCCCTGGGCTCTGTCTGGTTGAGGTAGCATTCTTTTTCCCTAGTAGGTCATGATTGAGGAGATCATAAACGGGTTTTTGATATGACGGCAGTGCACACCAAGTAGACCCATGAGTCTTCTTACTTTTCCAAAAGTCCGTGGTTTTCCATGCCCTGTACCTGCGTTTCTTAGTTTTGTCCATTCCTTTTCCGTCGTCAGCAAAAAAACACGGAGTTTAAGAAACGACAACGGCTACTGGGGCAACAACAACGCCAAAAAGTAGTAACATTATTGGTTAAAAGAGCTAGAAAAAAATGATCGTGACGTGCTGCACGTGCGGCACGCACTTTTTGTACGTTTTTCTCCCGTACTCGTCAAAACAACAACGTAAAATGACCAATTTCGGGTTTTGACGACAACATTGACAAACAACGTTGAATCTTTCCTTCTCTCTCTTTTCTTCATATCCGTATGTACCAATCTGGTTATAGCATACTTTGCCCATCCATATTGCACAACATAAACAAGGTGGAAACATCGTAAAACACTTAGGATAGCTGAAACTAATAGTTTGAAGTGACGTTTTCGTCGCCGTAGCCGTCGTGATTTCTAAAGGGAGGTTAAGCATGACGTTTACGGTCAACTACAAACGGGAAACGGCAAGCTCCTGCTTGTCATAAAATCGTGAAAAATCTCTCATTTTAACTTGTCTCGTTCATTTGAGAAGTTTCTTGATATATGGAGCTAACAGGACAGAAATGAGCTAATAATATGTAGACTTAGCCAAGCCTAAAAGCGGAGCTCCCTGGTCATTTATTCTTACAGCCTGTAGGGTTTGTGAAAATAAAAGGTTTCGAATTGTCCGCGTTTTGATGTTTCCGGTTGCTGCTTTAATAATTAAATCATTTTCTTTGCTTTCTTCTGTAGAAAAATCCCTTGCCTAACTAGTGAATTCCACGGTAAAGTTTACGCTAAAAACCGATATCGCATGAATGACGAAGCGATGAGTGCGACATCGGTTTGTCCAGTGAAATTTACTTTGCAATTCACCAGTTGGTAATAAATTTTTCTTGAACCGCAAGAGTTTGAAAGGAAAACAAGCACAACCTCAGCGAGCGAATGAAAAAGGAAAAAAAGCTATTTCAGAGTCAACTGTCAATAGCCAGCGAATAGGAATCACACTAAAATTAAAAGCCAATAAAAACAAGGTTCAAGGTCAAAGAAGAGTTTTACTGATGTACTTTATTCCACTTTATCTCTGAAAACAAGATCATTCACATTTTGATGTATTTCATTGAAACACGCCAAAACTTCTGAAAACACAAGCTAGTGAGATTTCCCTCTAATTTTACGAGAACTCATTGAGAATACGTGTTTATCACATAAGGGCAAAATTTTCTTGTCAGGCGAGGCACAACGAAAAAAAGTTGGGCAAACGGATTAAAAGAGCACTTGTTCGCTCGCATTTTAGAGCAAAACAAACAAACAAATGAACTTTTTCTTTATGTCCAAAAGAGTACAGATAATTGTTATTTAATTCCACTTGATAATAAAAAATCGATTTTCATTCCTGACCAAAGGAAGAACCGATTAACCACCTTTTAAATCTACGCATCCACTTCAAATAACGCATCCGTAAAAATAACAAACGGTTTAGTGCCCAAGGAAAGAATTTGTGGAGCAACTTCTTCCGCTAAATATGAGCTATTACTGGTATTCTGTTTCGTCGTTATCGTTCTCTTTCGCTCTCCTTTCGTTTCTGTTCTAGACATAGGTCCTCCAGGCATCATGTAACCTTATCAGAGCTTCTAAAGATATGCCAAAAATTGCAATACAGAGAAAAAAGCAGCTCTAAGCAAATTAAAAATAAACACTCAGCTTTAAGTTTACATCCCGCCGATGCTTGACTTGAATAACTGCGTAGCTACCAGTGTGGACCACAGATATCATGATATGTCAAACTGGATTGAAACCAGCAAAAAATGCAGAAAGAAAACATCTTTATGTATGGCCTTGTAGCCGCGTCGAGCCACAGAAAGCGCGCGTAAAATGAAGCCTCGCTTATGTTCAGGTGAGTTAACCTGGGTTGAGCCTGGAATCCAATCGAAAACCAGTACCAGGTCAGCGGTCAATTAAAAAAAACAGCTGACCTCGGTGAGCTCCAAGCTTGAGCCACATGGTCACATGATACTGGTCAGCGGATACCTTGTTTTGACAGGTGTCAATTGATCAAAAGATGGATGTCCAATATCAAAGATGTATGCTGTAAACTAGCATACTGGTCACATTGGCATACATGGATAGGTCGACGTACGGACGGACGGACGTACGTACGTACGTATGTACGGACGGTTGATGACGTCATGTCTATAAAACCAAGATTTCTCGCATCGATGGGTTACCATATTTTCTTAACAATGGTGCTCCGCGGGCGCGCGCCTTTGGCGCGAGCGGAGCTCCGCTATAAAGCAGGGTTCTTACATTTTTGCAACAACCCTAATTTCACTCACGAAGTTTGCCGTTTGGCGTAAACGTCATGCTTAACCTCTTTTTAAACTCCCTAACAACTTGAAATAGCCAGATTTGAGGTTTTATGAAGAACGTCAGCACTTGAGGGTAAATTTTCATTTTCTCGCTTAAATCAAGTGCCATTCCAACGAGTGTCATCAGCGTACACATGACATCGGGGGCTTTAATTATTATCGAGACGAGAATCGAGCGAAATAAGGGCGATCTTGCTTGCACTGGTACTGATGTTGGCATTTGAAGGCGTGACAACGGTTAGCGAAGGGAATAAAGCTAGAGAGGTGGGGTCGCTGACGTCTTGTGAGGTTCGGTTAATAATGTATCGAGTGGTGCCGATGTGGAGCTGGTACCAACTCAAGAAGAATTTACAGGGAGATTAAATTAAAATGGACTTAATGTATGCAAATTGCAATTGAGAAGTGATTGTCAACGATTCACCGTGCGATTCACCAGATACTTTAGCTCGATATGTAAGGGGAAAGAGTTTCCGGGCATAAGAACCATCCTATCCCGAGGTTGTAATCTAAACTAGTTTGTAAATGTGAAATGTGTACCATTTCCTGCTATTGCGGCACGGTTCACCATGGTGAATCGTTTGTTTAAAGAAATGAACTGTTTATCTTTCAGCTCACGGATGGTTCACCATGGTGAACCGTTGAGATTCACGATTCGAAACCATGTCATCACAGACCAGTGATTGCAAAAGTCTAATTACGTTGTCATATTTTCAAGCCTATACATTTCTTCCTTATAACAAGCATTAGAGGGGCAGAATTTGGAAAGCATTCGTTGATTTATTTCACTATGATTGTGCATACATAAATTAACCTAATTAATGAGGGTAAACAGTGGTATGGTCAAAAGTCGGGTATGACAAACAATAGACTCGTTTTGCACTTTAACAGGGAAATTACAGACTTCAGTGTCGTTTTTCATTAGTTAATAACAGGTGTCGTTTTCATTAGCTTTATATTTTCAGGGTTTCAGTCTGAGTTTTTCAAAAGCAGAGAACCAACCATTGCCGATGAACTGTTCTTTTACTACAGCTCATTTGGTCAGTCCTATCGCAGAAAGAAACGTCTTCAGGGGCCGTAATATATTTGCATAGCTATTCTGACTCCTTGGTATATAAAATATGTCAATCAACGCTGACCGTTGCACTTGATAATCATGTCAGTCCGTCTGGGAATAGACTGAGCCTATTAAAGTGTTCAGAGGACAAATTGTACTTATCACACGAGTTTGGAACTGTTGGAATATTGGACGGCGTATATTGCATCGCACGGCTTCATACCAACGCTCACCAATACTCAGACAATATTAGACATATTCAGTTGGAACACTTAGCGAATGGTCAGAATCATCGTGTTACAAGATCGTGGCTTATACCACATCCCCCTTCCCCGATTCAGGAAGGGGGAAAAAGTGATGGGTGTTCCAACAAATGTGACGAGTATTGTAGCCTACCAAAAATATTAAGATGCTGGTTAACTTTTGACAAGGAGTTGAGATTTCCGTTGATTCTACAGGGGCATAAACGTAACGTAAGAACCGTGCGTGTCTGGTCTTCTCGAGACAGAGGTGAGAGATGATTTCATGCAGACTGGAACGCCTAAGTTGCTCTGTTGTAAACATGGCGGTTCACAGCACCAGTGAAGTCGTCTCTCTGGCGTTTCTGTGGACGAATTCCAGGAGCTACCGATACAATTTGAGCAAGTTTTGAAAGCTAAAAGCTTCAATCGATGCTGTATTTTGCCGGTAGGACTGGGTGGCTCCGCACTCATAAGAAAATCTATGAAATGAGAATCGGGGGTCTTCCCTTTTCATGGAACGGCCGAATTACCCAGAATTCCTTTTGGGCATGAAGGAGGCAAGCGGAGACTGGTCCTAAAAATGAGGAGAAAGTAGCGAGAAGAAGATTTCTAAGCGGATACTAAGGAGTAGCCAAGGTGCGTGCTGTTAACGTAGACTTTTTATCATAGGAAATTCGGCCTGGCCTTTAGTCATTTCTTGTCAAAGAAACGGTCTGATGTAAATAAGAGAGTAATGAGATTTATATTTGCGATTACCTGTCCTCTTACGTACCACTTAAGTCAAACTCTACATCTCTATGCAATAAGGGCATTCAAAATTTCCTCATATTATTGTATAAAAGTAGTTGAAGAAAGAAAAGGCTTGTCCTGCATATATGAAAAATACGTTTTCTCTCCCTTTCTCTTCTTATGCATGATCTTCGTGGAAATTACATTCTGTCCCTCAATAAACCTAGAACAATCAGTTATGGTCTTAGTTCTTTTTCTTACGTATTAGCTAAGTACGTTGCGAAATGCGCTAGCTGATTTTTCCCGTACCACTGAGTTTACTGGTTTTAAACTAATCCAGGGCCGGATTTTGTACAGCGGCTTTTCATATATATCATATCATATATCTTTATTTTCCCTCGGATTTTTAGAGTAGCTTGGTGTAGCTAATTTCACCGAGCATTTACCCTCCCAACCATGATACATCACAGAAGACAGACCACAACACCGGGAACTACATGCCCTACTCTTTGCGACAAGTGTGTGGGTTCTTTTACGTCCCACAGGATTATGAACATTGAAAGGTTGTGAGACGGGACCTCCGGCTTATCGTCCTTATCCGAGAAGACTAGAGAGTCTAACCATTTGCAGATGTAATTACAAAGGCAGCACTTTCTCCTCAGTTATTTAAAGACCCTGAGTGTTGGTCCGGCCGGAGTTGAACTCACGACCTCCCGCGTGACAGCCCGTATTTAATATTTAGTTATTTATCTGTATATATCATGTATGTTAGCTGTAATGTCTCGAAGATATTATTCTGAAATTCGAGATGAAATAAAGTTTTATGCATGCATGTATGTTACCTTTGGCAGGGCGCATGCGTGCACTTTGTAATCTGCGACTCCAGTGCTTACCATATGACAGATAAAATGACTTTTCTCTTGAATATATAAGCCATCGAAATCATACGCTAAATTGTAACGACAAGGGCGGTTTGGAGCTGTGAGTAGGCGTGGGATTTGTCTCATATGGTTTAGGGGCCGACATATCCCTCCCTCAATGCCGTACCGGGAGGTGAGGTCGGTAGCAGAAAGCAGCGAAGGGCCAACTGCGTCCAAAAGCGATCGCACGGGCCGAAATTCCGGGATGACTCGTTTGGTACGACGCTCCAGCGCCACGTCTGGAGGTACTGCATATTTTTCTCGTCTCGTCTTCAAACATTCCGTCAGCGCATGCGTGCGTAAATGTTCAGCCTCTCCGATACCTACAATACTATACATATTTAGTTGGAACACTTGGCGAATGGTCAGAATCATCGTGTTACAAGATCGTAGCTTATACCACATCCCCCTTCCCCAATGCAATGTTGTGTGAGGATTTTTCGGGCGACTACTAGTAGTTGTGGAAATCAACATTGGAGGAAGGGGAACCGGGGATGGGTATTCCAACAAATGTGACGAGTATTGTATTTGCTTCAAGGAAATTGGCAAATCTGTAGAGGTGTAGATCAGAAGTCAAGTCTCTTTAGAAAAGAAGTAAACTTGTTACTAAGATAAACGGAATGTCTCTTAGCATGCTTTGTATTTAAAAAGGTGGGCAGTTGGTCTGAACATGATGATAATCAAGGAATATGTGTTGGAGAGTTTTCAGAAGGCCAAATAATTATGAATACTATGTGGTGTGTAAAGGAACACCTTCAATACGCTGTGTACCGCATTTCCATGTAAAGCATTTCCACGCTCCCTAATAGCTGCAAGAGACACGTTAAAGGTATCACAGAGAGAAGACCTATGTTTTGATTCCGAATTACTGTTCCTTGGCACTATATATAGGCCACCTGACGGAAATATCAGCTGCCTGTTGGATCTTCAAACGGCTCTTGTGCCTTCCACTGTTGCATGACGTCATAACAACACGTGATGTTTCTTTTTTGAGAGAGTTGAGTTTTGTGAGTCGAGTGATAATTATCTAACGTTGAGTTTATAATACAGTCCTGTGGTGTGATATAACGAACCAGTGCAATAAGAATGTCATTCGGGCACAGCTCTTGACAAGGTTCTTTCATCATCTAACTCAGAAATGGTTCTTGTCAGTGAATTTAATATTCCCGAAGTTGACTGGAACTCGAACTGCGTTACGAGCAATTCAAATACCGCTACTTTATTATTCGATATCATACACGTTAATTTTCTGTTTCAGCTGGTCAAACATCCGATTCGCAACGGGAATATTTGGATTTGGTATCGGTGGGTCTAAAACACGGTTCACTTTTGACGGGTCACCCGTTGCAGGTCATTGTTTTACTTTTGGAAAGTAACCCAATCCCCTCAATTTGGCTAACCCTAGGCCTAAACGTGATGATGATTTCCTCTTTCTGATTGGACGCCGTTTGAGGCTGGCACTTGGCTGGCACACGTGAAAAGCGAGTGGTTCGCATCTCGACCGCTCAGAAGGCATGGGATTTTGATTTTCTTCGCCCTGCGCTGGAGCCGTTCAAAAAATTAGCTTCCACCTTTGTCTGGCACGGTAAACAGCAAACTCGAAATCTTCAAAATCGCTCAAAATACCACTTCTAAGGCAAAAGAACGACAGTACACCGCAGGTTAGGTAATACAACGTCTATTTAGCATTGGTCCATGCACATATTTATCGATATGTCGTTACAGAAGAAGTAAACGGTGAATCCCATGCATTTGTTATTAAATTACGAACGGTTACTCAAGCAGATTGTGTGTGCTCCCTGTGGTCTTCGTTACGTGGCTTGACCTTGTTCACGATATTAATATTAAGTCTGACCATGACTCAATCTCTGTGCTTTTATCAAGGAAATGTCTCCCTAGACGCAAATCAAAGAACTCAACCTACTCCTTTAAGAAGGCTAACTGAGATCATCTTAGGAATCTTCTGTATTATTAAAAACTGAACTACGGACATCAGATTTCCAGCATTTTCATCGGCTCGTCTGACACAGGCTATCAGTTGATATACCTGCTGTACCAAATATGGTCAAGGAATGCGTAAGCAATCATGAAGCGAGCTTAAGATATTTTTGCAGCTCTGTGAAAAAATAGCCGACAAAAGCTGTATTGGACCGGGATTGACCGAGATAGAAATCAATGCTTTAGTCGACAATATATGGAAGAGTTGTTGATCCTGGAGTTTTTAATAAAACAATTATTCTACTCGGGCTTGCTGGATATAAAAAGATTGTAACCAACTGGGCGCTAAGCGCCTCGTTGGTTACCTATCACTTCATATCCGGCGCGTCCTCGTAGAATAATTAATTTTATTAAATTCTCAACCTCGCTCAAAGCGAAATTTCTCTCTGAATAAAGCAAAAACAAAAATCTTTTTTTGTTGAAAGTAAGGATCAATTCCGACGTTTAGAAGTACGCGACAACGTAAGCAATGTTTTTGCGATGAGCCTGCGTCTGTCTGACCTCACAGCATCGCATCTTCATCAAGTGTTTTCGATTTCGCTGGAATTTTCTCGCTTTTTTCGGTCATATTTCGTACTTCCAAAATTTTGGAGTTTAAGTAATTTAATAAAACAATTATTCCATTCGCGCTTGGATAGGAGACTGGTTATAGCAACGAGGCGCGATTTACAAACTCATATCCAACGCGCGCTCATGGAATAATTGCTAAATACACCATGGCAATACGCGTTCGTGGAAGCTGACATAGATAGTATTTGGACTGCTTGGTCTGATCTGTTATTATCTGTTGTTGATGGGTGTATCCCTAGGCGGCCTTTGAAAAGAAATTGAAACGCACAATAAACAAAGAATTAATTGATTTGTGTAAAAGAGAGAAAGCGCTCTACAAACAGGCGAAAAAAATAACTCCATTCCGGCTAACAGGGAAAAGTATCGTAAATTTAACAAGAGTACAACTCTGCGGGCAGGCGGTTTGTTGAAAACCTTGCATATCAGTGAATTAAGAACCGTCAAGAGTCCAAAGCCATTCTGGAACTTCGTTCAACTTCACATAGCTAGAAAAGTTAAGAGTGACCTAGTGTCTCTAAAGGCGAACGATATGTGTCTCAATGACGACGTTAGCATTGCCAACAGTATGAATTCTAATTTCTCATCGGTCTTTACTGTTGAAGATCATGGAAACTTTCCTGACTTTGGAATTTGAATATTTACAAATCCCCTGGGCCTAACTGTATACCGCCTCGCATCCTGAAATAATGCGGTCTTTGAAAGCGTTATCATCTCCATTGGCTTTACCTTTAAATTAATCGTTTTCGCTCGGTCAACTACCATCAATATGGAAGACGGCCCTTGTTACTCCAGTTCACAAGAAGGGAACAAAAATGTCAGGGAGAACTACCGCCAAATCGACTTAAAATTACTTGTATTGTATGCAAAATCGCAGAGACAGTGGTGAAAAAACGTTTAGTTGATTTTTGGTCGGAATTTGCATATCTAAGTGGAAATCCACGTTAGCACAATTACTTACGTGTTACAATAATTGGGCGAAAGCCCGCAATACTTCACGGTGAAAGGATAATATTTTTTAGACCTCTGTAAGGCCTTTGACAGTGAGTGTGCTACATGAACGTTTGTTACTGAAGTTACAACGCCATGGTACTGATGGCTCTCTTTTACTGTGGATTAGAAATTTCCCGACAAAATAGAACTGAGAAGCGTGTCGTGTTAAGAGGCACTTGTTCGGACAGGTCACCAGTAATATCGGTGGTGCTCCAAGGAACAATACTAGGTCCGATTCTGTTTATTATTTATATAAATGATGTTTCGACAGATATAACATCTACAGTCAAGATTTATGCCCATGATACCAAAATCCTTCGAACGATCAATGAGCCTGAAGTGGATATTTCAGCCTTGCAGGGTGACCTGAATAGATTAGACGAATGGGCTAACAAGTGACAGTTGCGTTTACACTCGGAAAAACGCGAAGGCATGCGTTTAACGCATAGTAGAGGCAGAACTAAGCCAATTTACTTTATAGGTACGCAACTCAAGTCAGTTGAAAAGGCCAAAGATCTGGAGGTTACAATAAGCCACACTTTATCTTAATTAGAGTAAACACATTTTCACTATACTGAATATTAATAAGGCAAATAAGGTGTTAGGAGTAATTAAGCGATCTATCGGATAGGAAAACCGGTATGTGTTTTCAAGCCTCTATAGGTCTCTGGCAAGACCTATACTTAAATATGCCGCGCCCGTCTGGAGCCTGAATCTGATCAAAGACATCGAATCCCTGGAAAAAGTCCAAAGAAGGGCCTCACGATTAGCCTTGAAGCAAAAGCGCAGGAAATGAATTACGACGATCGCTGTCGATTAAGCCGCGGCTACACGAGCAATTTTTTTCTCAGTGCGATGGTGATGCGATTTTTTTGTCGCCCTCGCACAGATGATACGACAACTGAAAAAAATTGCAGAAAAACAATCACGAGAAATTGAATGGGTTTAAGGACGGTGCCGACTAATGTTATTGGGCATACGTTCTGCCAATCTCGAGACACTCGGATTTCCCGCAGGTGATTCTTATTAATACAGGGATATTTTTGCGCGGTTCAAAACTATGCGGAAGGAAATTCGGGTTAACCACGCATTTTTCAAAGATAATTAAGCTTCAATTTGGAAAAGAACGCCATACATCGTTTGTATTTTGAAGCTTGTTACAAGTATTGTTGATTATTTTCGAAAAATTCTTGGTTACCCCCAATTTTGGTTTTGGATTTCAATAATACTTGTTAAGATCTGCTTTTCCCGCACATTCAGTAAACCGTGCAAAAATACCTTTGAATTAGTAGGTACCGTCCTTAATTTTTCGCGACGAAGTCGCGAACTTTGTCACTCGTGTGGCCGGGTTGCAACATTTTAATCTGCATTCGTGACAATTTGTGACGTGTCCAGGGGTTATCGAGCCAATCAGAAGCAAGAATGTCATCAGTGTTTGGGTTTTCACAACATGGCAGACGCCAAGTTGTCGCCAAGTGTAGCCACCACTGCAGCCAAGCTTTACTAAAATTGGCAAACTTTAGAAAAGCGCAGGAGGTTTTTGAGGATACCTAAACTTCGAGCCAGGATTCAAGCTAGGATCCGAGCCAGGATTCCAGCTAGGATCCGAGCCAGGATTCCAGCCAGGATTCGAGCTAAGATGTGCTTTCTCCGCTATTTATTCTCGAATCTCTCGGTTAGGTTAGGTCTCAATCCGGTTAGGTTAGGTCTATTTAGGTTGGTTCTAGTCTAGTTAGGTCTAGTTAGGGTTAAGGTAGGTCTCGGTTAGGTTAGATTAGCTCTCGGTTAGGTCTTAAATCATGACTCGGATCCTAGCTCGGATCCTGGCTGGAATCCTTGCTCGGATCCTAGCTCGGAATCTGGCTCGGATCCTTGCTCGGATCCTGGCTCGAATCGTGGCTCGGATCCTGGCTTTATTCTTAGTTTATCTCGCAGTTTTATCTCTTAAGTTCAATGCTAGAAGATAGTTTTTGAATTGTATAGCCTTCCATTTCATGCATGACTTTTTTTTAACTTACCAAGCTTAACCGAACCAGAGCCAATCACGACTATAAACTTTATGTAAAAGTAGCTGCAAAGAGTTGCTACTAGTACTCTTTCTTCGTACGTTAACAGGTGGAATGACTTGCCTCAAGACGTTGTACACGCTGGCTGATTAACTCTTTTTCCTAGCAAACGAAAGATTTACATGAACATTGATTGAAATGATTGAATGCAGTTTTGAAATAGTTTTATATGTAAATGCGCATATTTGCTTTTAGATTTCGAAATTTTTATTTGGGGATGTTGTTTCATACAGGGATGACCTCGCGATTTCCCATTTCAGTAGTAGGTGCGTTATATTTGTTATTTTCATTATCTTCTGAGTAAAGTGTTATGTTATGATATGTTACGAAGCTTTGATTTATGTTGTTTAAAACTGATTTCTGGGTCAACGATAAATTCCCTAGCGACAACGGCCAGTAAAAGGGTGACACAGCACCTTTAATGTTTCGTAACTTTCATGAATTGACCCCCGATTAAGCTTCAGTTTGCTTACGACGTCATCAACTACAAGATCGCTAAAGATGCTCGATATTACTGACTTTGATGTATAGAATATGCCGGCTTGCTTTTCAATATGATCAAATTTGCTACAGCAAGGGTCTATTCCTCTGCCAGCATGTGGTTTGCGCGGCTGGATAAGCTCGATGGACTTCTGGGCGGATGAGACCACAAAAACTGAGTGCTGGATGAAAGGTGAAAGTGAGTGCTT
>OX421447.1:33374103-33404103 GCA_949126865.1 Montipora capitata
TAATGCGGTCTTTGAAAGCGTTATCATCTCCATTGGCTTTACCTTTAAATTAATCCTTTTCGCTCGGTCAACTACCATCAATATGGAAGACGATCCTCGTTACTCCAGTTCACAAGAAGGGAACAAAAATGTCAGGGAGAACTACCGCCAAATCGACTTACTTGCATAGTATGCAAAATTGTAGAGACAGTGGTGAAAAAACGTTTAGTTGATTTTTGGTCGGAATTTGCATATCTAAGTGGAAATCCACGTTAGCACAATTACTTACGTGTTACAATAATTGGGCGAAAGCCCGCAATACTTCACGGAGAACGGATAATATCTTTTAGACCTCTGTAAAGCGTTTGACAGTGAGTGTGCTACATGAACGTTTGTTACTGAAGTTACAACGCCATGGTACTGATGGCTCTCTTTTACTGTGGATTAGAAATTTCCCGACAAAATAGAACTGAGAAGCGTGTCGTGTTAAGAGGCACTTGTTCGGACAGGTCACCAGTAATATCGGTGGTGCTCCAAGGAACAATACTAGGTCCGATTCTGTTTATTATTTATATAAATGATGTTTCGACAGATATAACATCTACAGTTAAGATTTATGCCCATGATACCAAAATCCTTCGAACGATCAATGAGCCTGAAGTGGATATTTCAGCCTTGCAGGGTGACCTGAATAGATTAGACGAATGGGCTAACAAGTGACAGTTGCGTTTACACTCGGAAAAACGCGACGGCATGCGTTTAACGCATAGTAGAGGCAGAACTAAGCCAATTTACTTTATAGGTACGCAACTCAAGTCAGTTGAAAAGGCCAAAGATCTGGAGGTTACAATAAGCCACACTTTATCTTAATTAGAGTAAACACATTTTCACTATACTGAATATTAATATTAATATTAATTTCGGATACGAAAACCGGTATGTGTTTTCAAGCCTCTATAGGTCTCTGGCAAGACCTATACTTAAATATGCCGCGCCCGTCTGGAGCCTGAATCTGATCAAAGACATCGAATCCCTGGAAAAAGGTCCAAAGAAGGGCCTTACGATTAGCCTTGAAGCAAAAGCGTGGCGAAATGAGTTACGACGATCGCTGTCGATTAAGCCGCAGCTACGCGCAGTTCTTTGCTCAGTGCGATGGTGATGCGATTTTTTGGTCGCCCTCGCACAGATGATACGACAGCCGAAAAAAATTGCAGAAAAACAATCACGAGAAATTGAATGAGTTTAAGGACGGTGCCGACTACTGTTATTGGGCATACGTTCTGCCAATCTCGAGACACTCGGATTTCCCGCAGGTGATTCTTATTAATACAGGGATATTTTTGCGCGGTTCAAAACTATGCGGAAGGAAATTCGGGTTAACCACGCATTTTTCAAAGATAATTAAGCTTCAATTTGGAAAAGAACGCCATACATCGTTTGTATTTTGAAGCTTGTTACAAGTATTGTTGATTATTTTCGAAAAATTCTTGGTTACCCCCAATTTTGGTTTTGGATTTCAATAATACTTGTTAAGATCTGCTTTTCCCGCACATTCAGTAAACCGTGCAAGAATACCTTTGAATTAGTATGTACTGTCCTTAATTTTTCGCGACGAAGTCGCGAACTTTGTCACTCGTGTGGCCGGGTTGTAACATTTTAATCTGCATTCGTGACAATTTGTGACGTGTCCAGGGGTTATCGAGCCAATCAGAAGCAAGAATGTCATCAGTGTTTGGGTTTTCACAACATGGCGGACGCCAAGTTGTCGCCAAGTGTAGCCACCACTGCAGCCAAGCTTTACTAAAATTGGCAAACTTTAGAAAAGCGCAGGAGGTTTTTGAGGATACCTAAACTTCGAGCCAGGATTCAAGCTAGGATCCGAGCCAGGATTCCAGCTAGGATCCGAGCCAGGATTCCAGCCAGGATTCGAGCTAAGATGTGCTTTCTCCGCTATTTATTCTCGAATCTCTCGGTTAGGTTAGGTCTCAATTCGGTTAGGTTAGGTCTATTTAGGTTGGTTCTAGTCTAGTTAGGTCTAGTTAGGGTTAAGGTAGGTCTCGGGTAGGTTAGGTTAGCTCTCGGTTAGGTCTTAAATCATGACTCGGATCCTAGCTCGGATCCTGGCTGGAATCCTTGCTCGGATCCTAGCTCGGATCCTGGCTCGGATCCTTGCTCGGATCCTGGCTCGAATCGTGGCTCGGATCCTGGCTTTATTCTTAGTTTATCTCGCAGTTTTATCTCTTAAGTTCAATGCTAGAAGATAGTTTTTGAATTGTATAGCCTTCCATTTCATGCATGATTTTTTTTTGAACTTACCAAGCTTAACCGAACCAGAGCCAATCACGACTATAAACGTTATGTAAAAGTAGCTGCAAAGAGTTGCTACTAGTACTCTTTCTTCGTACGTTAACAGGTGGAATGACTTGCCTCAAGACGTTGTACACGCTGGCTGATTAACTCTTTTTCCTAGCAAACGAAAGATTTACATGAACATTGATTGAAATGATTGAATGCAGTTTTGAAATAGTTTTATATGTAAATGCGCATATTTGCTTTTAGATTTCGAAATTTTTATTTGGGGATGTTGTTTCATACAGGGATGACCTCGCGATTTCCCATTTCAGTAGTAGGTGCGTTATATTTGTTATTTTCATTATCTTCTGAGTAAAGTGTTATGTTATGATATGTTACGAAGCTTTGATTTATGTTGTTTAAAACTGATTTCTGGGTCAACGATAAATCCCCTAGCGACAACGGCGAGTAAAAGGGTGACACAGCACCTTTAATGTTTCATAACTTTCATGAATTGACCCCCGATTAAGCTTCAGTTTGCTTACGACGTCATCAACTACAAGATCGCTAAAGATGCTCGATATTACTGACTTTGATGTATAGAATATGCCGGCTTGCTTTTCAATATGATCAAATTTGCTACAGCAAGGGTCTATACCTCTGCCAGCATGTGGTTTGCGCGGCTGGATAAGCTCGATGGACTTCTGGGCGGATGAGACCACAAAAACTGAGTGCTGGATGAAAGGTGAAAGTGAGTGCTTATTTCTAATTCATTTAACAAAGTAACTTTCTCGAAAGGGTCGCTTAAAACTATGCGGGCGGTATTCCTGAGTTTTGAACGGCTTCATCATAACTCGGTGGATAATGCTCTAGGATACTGTTTCTATCGATCTCCAGTAAGTTATACGGCGGAGGATCAAGGGTGGGTAATTCACTGGAGTCGTCGCCTATAGCATGGATATCGATCATCGTCATCTCTATTGCCTGCCCAGGGATGGATTCGTCTGGTTCGCACGTATCCTGTCCATTTCTTCCACAACCATCAGTGGAAGTAGGTCGTTCATTGCTAAAGGCAAGGACTGGTCGCTGTCTTGTTCTTTGGCGCGAGTAACACACGCCAACGGCTACGAGTATGGTGACCAAAAAGAGGATTGTAGTCACAGTGGCGCCAACATCTCTAAAAAATAATCCCAGCCTGCTGCATTTTCCATTATTGCACAACTCGTCTCCAAGGCATTCACTGTCAAAAGAGCATCTGTGTGGTGCGAAGGTGAAATGTATCCGAAGACTGGAAGTAGGAGGATCCCAGGGTGGATAGCTCCTCGTTGGTTGGGTGAGTTTCTTCAGGCAATAACCTGAAGGGCATTCCTCTTCGAATCCGCAATCCGCAGATCCTTCACAAGGACATAGTAAGCCAGAATCGGCGCACCTTCCCGTTGAACAACATTTGCGTGAACGACACTGATAATTTCTGTTGCATGACTGTGACTGTGAACTACAAGTGCAGAAGATTAAAAAGGCGAAACTCAACAAACACCGTAACTTCTGCGTGCTGGTCGTGACTTACAGAGATCTATCTGGAAAATGGAAAATCCGTGTGAGCTTTGTGATTCGTGCTCTTGGATAATTATTGCGCACAAATGGAATTTCACTTTCGCTCTCCTCCTTTCGCCCAAGATTTCCGCAGAGTCATTGCTGCATTTCCGTCTCCGTCAAACCGATTATGGTTCAATATTTGCTGTCTTGTATCTCGCGGTTTTATTCCTGGTAGTTTGGTTTCAGCTTTAGAATTTCCGTTGCGTACTTTGAGTTTGAGAACTTATAACTTCCCTAATGTAGATTGTCTTCTGATTTCCTTTTACATGAATTTTTCACATCCACAACTTTTCCATTTCCGAGGGCTTTTATGATTTTGTTCTTTCTTCCTCTGGGACTATCATTTTACGTACCGAGTTACGGTATTATTAATTTTCCGACTTGGCTTTGAGCAAGCCAGCTTTCAATTCATGAGCAAACGAGATGCTTCCGTGAAGCATACACTGGGTTGCCTGAGGTACGTGTTACAGAAAATCAGAAGGCACTGAATTGTGTGGTATTGAACTACAGCAATCCAGTCTCTGAAGAATAACAAATAAAAGAGAAGCGAGAAACATTGGCTTCTGGCTGAGGTGTTGATAATTTTCAAGTTCCCTCACAACTTCTTTTCATCACAAGTTTAAGCGTGCCCTCTGAGCATCTGACAGCTACAATAATTGCTGAATTCAAGTCCTGTTCGGCGGGATTAGTATCTGGATGGGGGACCAAAAACAATATACCCCTCAAAACAGAAGCATTGGACCGAAAATTCTATTTTAACGCTAACAAATGCGCACCAAGCAAGGAACTGATTTTGTTAGCTTACTTTATGCAAAACAAATATTGAAGCAAAAGTAAATAAATAGTGGTACAAAGTTTTTGGGAAGAGCAGAAGGAAGTTTTCTGGACGGTCGATCGAGAATGAAATATTTTGCCATCAGCAACAACATTTATGACACGAAAACAACATTAATTTTTAACCCCGAATATAAAAAGTTACGGTCACTGGGAGATTTTTGCTATTGTACTTTTGGCTGCACAAGTAAAAGCGCAAAATCGAAAGTTACATCGGATTCAGAGGGCGCCGTGATGAAGTTACCGCGGTGTGTTTACTCGCGAAACAGTGTCAAATTATTATTTGACACAGAAGTAGTATATCATGTATGATTCGACCCCTTTTTTTCCGCAAAGGAATTTGAGGAGCTGAGGAGCGTTGCTAGGGGCGTTGCCAAGGACGCGTTGAAATGGAGGTATCTGATTGGTTCGTGGTAAAGGGGTAGGTTATTAGGATTATCAAAGCTCTAATACTTTAAATAATTATCCAGCTGGCTCCTGATTGGTCGAGAGGAAATTTGATTGACAGACCGTGGGAATTGTTCAGGGGCGTGGTCGTGAGCGTTCCGTATTTGTAGACGTTTAAACGGACGAACCCGTTTTAGGCGTTTTTTAGGTCCCAGACCCCACTGGGACACTTCTCCCCAATAAGGAAGAAAAGGTCCCAGACCCCCTCGGATAAAAACACAAAACACACAAGAAAATCCAACCAAAACAGATTTTAATGACTGTTTACAAGATCTCTACAAGAAGATGGTGCCCCGCACATGCACCCCGTAACAAATATTTACCATATATACAAGACATGGAGTAGAGTCTCCTTAAAGTCACCCCAGTTCCGTAGTGTCCCTACTCAGTCCAAACACAAAAGTTGGTGCCCCGCACACGCACCCCGCAACTTGTCAGATTAAAATTCGAGGAGCTCCCCGAAGGACATCTCCTCGAAACAGGATGTGTCTGCAAAGAACTCAGCAGCCACACAAGATCCAACACGGTCTTCACGTTCAAACTGCGCAGCCGCACGAGCCAGATCCAAATCCGGTCCTGGACGAACCACGACTTCCCGAATAGCGTTTTGGATGCGCTGTTCACGCTCCAAGGCCGCTTGACGCTGTTCATGGTCTACCTCCGCTCGCGCCTGGGAACGAGCGCGATTCGCCCGCACGCGCCGCAATACGATTTGTGCGGCATCAACCACGGGTTCCTCATCCTCCTCTGGCGCTGCTGGGGGTCGTCGCGGCTGTTGTGCGAGACGTGTGGATCGTCGCGCCGGTTCGGGGCAGGGTGGTACTAGGTCGTTTAGTTCTGCTACCACGTCGGAAGCGATGGACGATGATAATGTGGGAGAGGCACGAAGCAATAACTCGTCTAGCCGGTCGGCGGCGTCGGATAGATCCGACGACAAAGACGGGGATGCGGGAGGAGCCAAGCGGTCTACACGCGCCAAGCCTTCTCTCAGGTAGGGAGGCGTAGGAGGCCGGAGCCCGTACTTACGTACGAGCCATCCACCACCTGCCGTATCAATGACATGCGATGGACGGGCATCGGTCGCCAAGCCTTCGAGCAAACACGAACCCAGCTCACGTCTCCGACTTGTATCGCGATGTCGTTGGCGGTAGTCACGAATTTGTTCGCGATGGTTTGCCCTGTACCGTCTTCGAATTTCGAGGCACTTTCTCCGACGTGTATAATAATATCGTCGGCTGCTTTGACGAATTCGTTCGAGGTGGGTTTGGCGATGAAGTCGTCTACGCTCACGAATTTGTTCGCGGTGGCTCGCGTAGTACTGTCTTTTGTATTCGAGGAGCCTTGTTCTGTTCGCGCGGTAATGAGCTCTTTGTTGCTCCCGAATTCGCTCCCTGTTGGCCTCCCATTGTTCTTGAACACTCCCTGTTCCCGCTGTAAATAAAGAGATAACAATGACAAGGTGAATGGAAGAAAAAAGATAAAAGCATTTAATGAGAGAAAAAGAAATAAAAAACGAGTTCCTAAGAGAAAAAAATCCCACCTGAACTTGTTGCTTCTCGGCTGGCTAGACGAGCGCGAGCTTCGGTCAAGAGATCCTTAGCCGTTTCAGACACCGACAAACCTTCACTTGGCACCAAAAGCTGATGTTGTGCCTGAAGTTCCCGAGCACATTTTTTCGCCTGGTGATATCGGCAACGGTACTCATTAATTTGGGGTCGATGTCCGGCTGCATAGAGTTTCTTGGACTCCTTGATCTCTGCTCGGTGTCGTTCGCGATATCGTTTCTTTTGAGCAAGAACTTTATCGCGGTTTGCCTGCTTCCATGCACGAACACGTTCACGCGTCCTTTGTTGTTTTGTGGTAGCGTCCATGTCCGTGAAAAAAGAGAGACTCTCGAAAAGAACTATCTTTGATGAAGGATTAAATTTTTTTTCCGTTTCAGAAAAACACAGGTTGCCAACTGCAGCCGTTGCCACGTCATTTCGCGCCAAGAAAAAATTGGTCCGAACACTCCCGTCCCTGAGGATGTTTTAGTTTTTAACGTCATCATGTACATGTGTCAAATCAGATGAATGAATCGTACAGCTCAGGGTTGCCGGTTCGAGGTTGAATGATGGGATTTTCTATTTTTTTTTTCTAGTCATGGACGAAACCATTTTTTTGTTTCTTCTGTTTTTTTTTTTTTCAACCAATGTCATGGGTTCATCTACAAAGAATGAATCTTGAGTATAAACCCCTCATAAAGTCAAGGTCAAGGAATCTTGAGTAGAGGTCTGTCACAAGGTCAAGTTCAAAATCAAACTCAAGCGCTTTATGTGGTTTGTTTGTTCAAACAAAAAATAAATGATGTTTTACGGACTATTCGGAATGATTTTCTTTTACAGCCAAAAAAGGATGCGAAACATTTCAGCGCATTTTAGAACATTCGCTGGAACATAAAAAATGGAAGTTCATGAGGAACCGTATGCGAGTTGTTTTTGTTTTTTTTTTTTTGAGCACGTGCTCGGTTCATGAACAACGCGCTAGATCATCAAATGAAAGCTCTTAGGAATGAAAAAAAAATTCGGAATTAACAGTTCGGAAAGATGGGTTTAAAAAAGTCATGGAGGATATTTGTTTTTTAACCAAATGCGAAAAAAAAAATGGTGAAGGTCACCCGCATTCTCCCAGGGAAGAAAAAAAAAACACACAACAGAAAAAAAAGAGCATGCAAGCTAAACACAAGTTCTTTCTTTTTGTCACATATATTTACGAGCGTTCTGAAACTACTTACAAGTTTAAAAAAAACGTCTATGTACAACTATTTACAGCGAAAAAAATGGTTTAAAAATTCCCTAAAAATTTACAGAGGAGTCTTTTATCCGCAACCTCCTCGGGAAGGAAAAAAAGTTCATGCAAACGAAACGTAAACAAAAGTTGTCCTATTTACAAGATTTCTAAAAAAGTCTACAAAACTATTTACAAAAACATATTTACAAGTTGAAAAACTATTTACAACTTTACCTCCATCGAGGCAGGAACAAAACAGCAACCACAAAGGCCGAATTACAAATACAGTCGTCGATTGCCTATTTTGTGGTAGAACCCACATCGGGAACAACGGAACTGTCCACTTTTGATTCGGGAGGGCGGGCTGGTGGCTGGGATTACTGCATGGGCTGTCCAAGGACAGATGGCTAGCGTTTCTACGAGAGAAAAAAATAGAAAGAAACAACATGAGTCTCCTTGATCACCATCGTCAGATAAGGGTTGTAGGTAAAACTCACCTATTTCCTCCGCCAGGGCTTTCATGTTATCCTGGTGCTCCATTTTTTGTTTTATCTTTAAAATGAACTCTTGGAGTTCTGGTGGAAGGACGTCCCACCAGCTCTCCATCTTGAACATTTGGATTTCTTCGACTCGAATGCGCTATTTTATACCGATCAGACGACCTCGTTTTCAACTGCACTTTTTTGCGGAGGGACTGGGGCGGAACTCTCTCTCTCGAAAAACGCCACGTGGGATTGAGAGCCCCACTTGTCCTCGATTCAGAGGCCTTGGAGGACCCATTCGAGTCCTACTTTTTAAAAAAATAAATAAATAAATAAATAAAAACAGATACATATAGATCCGTCATAAAGAACTCAGACAGGAATGTCCAATAAAACAGCGTTTAATGAGAAGAACAAGGCGTGTTTTACATGCGGTCGGGACAAAATCGAAAGTGTCTATAGTGTGGTTGGGTGGACATCGACCGTAGACAGGTCCTGGGTTTCTGAGCGGCTAGAAATCGTTGAGTCCGTTCATGATGGATGTAGCGAGTATCGTGATCCAGCCCCCTTTGACCACGCATCCACTGTACAAAGTGATAACATTCCACTTGAGGGCAATGAAGCTGTAGAGGGTGTTCGTGTTGTCCGCAAGAACCTACAGAACTGAGACGCGGGAGATCCTTGAATTTCGGGCAACCCAAAGGTTCCAAATCGACGTGAGGCATCCCCCAGCTCGTCAACCATCGCCGTTGGATCAAACTCCCTTTGTAAGCGACTAGAGAACGCTCCGAGGTCTTGTGTTGTTGGTAGAGGTGTTGGGCATCCGTTTTCAACTCATGAGCCAGATGGTACAAATTTTGTGGATAGTACGCGAGCCCGTGGATGTGGGTCGTACAGTCATACGCCGTTCGTTGATCTTTAGGTGAGAGATCATGCCAAGGCACGGAAGGTTTGTAATGAATCGATCCCCTGTGTTGACCCGTCCAATCGCACCAACCAAGTTCCCTAGGAAGAAATTGGTCTCCCAAACAAAATCCTTCTAGGTCGATCACTAGACATACTTTATCGAGAAGGTGGGTAGTCTTCGGGTGGGAAGTAGTATTGCTCGGGCATTCCTCGTTCGGAGTAGAAGTCACAGACATCTGGGTCGGGATCGTCGGCTGCGTCGAAGACATAGCGGCATTCACGACAATTTCGGTCCGCCGCCCACGTGCTCAAGTCCGATAGGGACAGTTGGTTCTTGTCGTACCGACAACCCTTGCACAAGTATCGGTCTAGTAGGGCGTCCAGACGTTTGAGGAGTGTTAAGGTCGTAGAATCCGTTTGTACTCCGATTGTCTTTGTATCGGAGTGGGACATTGAGATCGTCTGCTTTCTGGAGAAGGTAGCGAACAAATCGGCACTCACGACAATTTTGATGGAGAACCCAAGTCGTCAGGTCAATGAGCTCTGTTTCTTCGTCTTTGTCTTCTTTGCAGCCCTCACACAAGAGAGCGTCCAGCAACAAGTCTATACGTCTACAGCACCTCTCCAAGCTCATGACAACCTGACAGTTCTCGCTGGCGTGACTCTTTATATACCCAAGGGTGTTGACGTGGACCGAAGCTGACGCCACTTTCTACAGACCAATGACAGAGCCGCCGGAATGGGACTGACCTTGAATGTCCTTGACGCCACTCTGAGCAACCAATGACAGGGTCGCCCGAATGTGGCACCATCCTCAAGAACCAATCACAGACCCTGGAATGTGACATCACGTGCTGCTGTCCAACCATAAATACGCGAGACACACTTCATTCGTTGTCAGTTGTCTTGAGAAGAAGAAGAAGAAGATGAGCATCTCTTGGAAGTACGGAGATCTGTCGCCTGCTCGCTATCCGTTTCGAGAAGAGAAGGAGGAGAAGAAGAAGAAGAAGAAACCATCGAAACGTTCTCGTGCTAGCCAGAAACACGATGTCGTCCGCGAAGCAGCTGAACCCCCTGCCAAGATCATGAAGGACGCCAAGGAAATCCGCCGTCAAAAAGATGCGGAGCGGCGTAAGAAAAAGCGGGAAGAGAAAAAGAAAAGAGACGAAGCGGAGTTGAACAAAGCCGCAGAAACCTTGGACGCTCTCATCACGTCAGGCCCCCCACCTACAGAGACGGTGGCGTGGACGCCTCTCAGTGCGGAATTGAAAGAACTCTTAGAGTCAGTCCCTGATTTAGAGAACTTGCCCAGCTACGAAGCGATGATGGAACCCTTACTTCCTACACAAGGATCTGTGGTGGTGACCCCTGAGGAGGCGAAACCAGAACCTCAAGAACCGGCCGTTGTGACTCCTATGGAGCCACGACCTGACTTAGAACCTGGTGCCGTCTTGGAACCCCTACCGGAACCATCCCCAGAGCCCAAGGTACCTTTGTGTCCGTTCCACGAGACTCCTTTAGGCGAGAACCAGACCCGAGGGTATCCGTCCTTCCGATACGTCTATTGTAAAGAGTACGATGAGGTGTGTCCCTTTTGGGTGATGGGTGTGGATCGAGCCTACGAATGGCAGGCTGAAGTACCACCACAACTCCATCACGACATCAAGAAAGGACCATGGCACTGTTTTTGTGGGGAGAAAAGTAAAGTGGTACGAACGATGAACCCTGATTCCCCTAATGTGGGACGCTTTTTCTTGACGTGTCGCCAGAACATGCCCTGCCGGTTCTTCCAATGGTTGGACCGTGAATGGTCGGACCAGATCTTTCAGCACCGATGGCAAGAAGCCAGAAAGAATGGCTGGACAGGAGAACGGGGGGAAAAAGCCAGTGGGTTGCTCGAAGTGAACGCTCCATGGGACCCTCATCAAGCCAGAAAAAAACAAGAGTTGGAGAACGAAACGGTGGTGATCCAGGTACCCAGCCTGCCAGACGACCAGTTGGAGGAGGAACTAGAGAAGTACGTGAGAAAGCGGCGATGGATGCCTCAACAGAAAAAGTGGATGGAACACGACGAATTGCAGCAGAGGTGGTGCCGGCGATTAGAACGCACCCGCCCCATTACGCCTGAACTGTTGCATGCTTGTTTTAAACAATTGAAAATGCTTGAGATGGAAATCGATCAGGTATAAATAAAAGCTTAAACCCTCAAATTGGTGTGTGTCATTATGTCGTGTGTCGAGTTTGGACGACGTCTGTTGAGAGCGGTCGTCGCTCATTTGACCCCACTCCCTTATCGTGAATTCGAACAACAGGTTCGCTGGCGTTTGTTGACTTGGCTTTGTCGGGAAATGATGAAGCTGCTCGGAGGCACACACGAATGGGATGGATTTCCTACCGACGAACCCTTCGATACCCTAGCGGTGTTCGAAGTCATGAAAGAAGGAATCGACTATAAGTGGAGTCATTTTGTCGTCTATATGGACTGGTTGATGACGACACTCGGACCCGAACGTGCTTATCATACGTGGCAAACCCTTAAAAGGCATCATCCACAGGACATCCCGACCATTCTGGAGTTGACGACGCGTTGGCTCGTCACCAAAACATGTCGAAACAGAAACGCCGCCGCCGTGTCGCCACCACGTCCATTGTGAGTGCCTACACGGATCCTCAGACCCCAGGTTCATTGGGTGGTGTCGCTCGGTACGCTCAAGCTCAAGGATTGACGCAGAAGGAAGCCTTACGAGAATTGCAAGGGGAATTGGCCTACACACTGCATCGCCCCGTTCGACGACGGTTCGAGACACTCCCGGTCTTGGTGTTTCACAAGGACGAACAATGGCAAGCCGATTTGGTGGAGGTGCAACCTCTCAAACGATGGAATGGTGGGCATCGCTATCTCTTGACGGTCATCGATGTGTTGTCCAAATACGCTTGGGTGGTCCCCGTGAAGAACAAGACAGGCACTGCGGTGACTCAAGCTTTTGAAAACGTGTTACGACAAGGACGAAAACCTCAACGTTTACAGACGGATCTGGGCAAAGAGTTTTACAATGCTCCGTTTCGTCGGATGTTGGAACGAGAAGGGATCCAACACTTTTCAACGCACGGGGATGCCAAAGCATCCATAGTGGAACGCTTCAATCGTACGTTGAAAGAACGCATGTATCGGTATTTTACCGCACGAAATACTCGAACGTAGCTGAACGTGTTACCTCAATTGTTAAACGGGTACAATCAGACCCGTCATCGAAGTATTGGCATGGCCCCACGAGACGTCACCGATGACAACGTACGCGTTGTATGGACCAAACTGTATGGAAAACGTTTGAAACGACGCCCTCGACCTAAACTCAAGGTGGGCGATCGTGTCCGTTTGAGTAAGAAACATCGTCCGTTCAAGAAAGGCTATCTCCCTGGTTGGACGGAAGAAGTCTTTATTGTGAGACGTGTGGTGCGAGGACCTGTGGTTACTTATCACTTGGAAGAATGGGATGGCACGCCCTTGGAAGGGAGTTTTTACGAGCAAGATGTCCAAAAAGTCACCGTGCCAGACGACGCTTTGTTCCGAGTGGAAAAGATTTTACAACGACGTGGACACGCGGTGAAAGTCCGATGGTTGGGCTGGCCCCCAAAATACGATAGTTGGGTCCCTCGTTCCTCCTTGACGCATGTATAAAAAGAGATTTTTTTAAAAAATAAAAAATAAAAAAGATGAACCATGTCGTGTTACGCTACCTTATCGAGTCATGTGCAGAAAGCCGAGTTTCCTGACAATGGTCTCTCCGACTTCAAGGCACGGTTGCCTAAAGATCGCCTGTGGCAAGAGGACGACGGATGGGAAGTGGGACTGTCGGGCGCGTCGTTCCCTATCATTCCACCACCCGAGCCTGGACACCCCGAAAAAATCTTGGTTCATCAAGCATACCATGGCGTGGGACATCCCGAGACGTGGACAGAGGAAGGGTATCTATGCACCTATTACTATTCGACCACCAAACGACGGGATAATGGGCGCCTCACCATCGATCGGAGTCAACGGGGGGTGATTCTCCTGTCCGAGATCACCCCTTCCAAGACAGGCGTCGAATTCATCCAGAAGATATTGCATCGTATGGACCAAAAGATCCGAGACGATTTGAGGACGGGTGAACATTTACATTTTGAGTACTGGAGTGAAGGCGCTGGGGGTAGTGAAAGTACGGTGGAGAGGACAGAACGAACGACAGCCACGTTTGCATGGGATGGCGACGATTTGATCTTGGACAATACCGAAGTGTTTAAGAGTGGTATCATGTGGAAATATTTTGGATGGGTGTACGAGTTGGCGCTTCACATGGGATGGTTGAAGATTACAGTCGATGGCCCGCCGTTTCTACCAGGACATTACGAGAAAGGTGACAATCTCATCATGGAACCCATTGACCCGAAAGCACCCATGCCCGATTATGGCCAAGAACAGTTTCGCGATGGCTCGGTCTTCCAAGAGTATCCCAATGATTTTTCCGACGGTCCTGTGCAGCTCGTCACCGAAGGAGTGGGGTGGAGCGTCTTGTACCAAGGGGCTCATTTCATGGTGATGGCGAAAGCCTTCAATTGGCGTTTTGTACGATTGAACGACGCCTTTGCCAAACTCAAGCAGACCCCGTTGGCGGTGCAGACGATCGAACGTCCCTTATTCGTCTACGTCAATCTGGTGGAAAGTCAATGGTTAGAGGAGTCGTACGACGAATTGCTGCGAACCGTCCCCTATAAAAGCGGAGGCGCCTGGTGGGAACCGCGTCAGGTGCACTACCATCGTCTTCGCGGATCTACGATCGAGACGGCACACGTACGTGTGACAGAAGTGAACGGGCGTCCCGTGACGTTTCCTAAGGAGACATCGACCACCCTCTGTCTCCATTTTCGTCGTCGTCGTCGTCATGGATCGTGTCGTTTTACTCAGTGATGTCTCGCCAGAATTTCCGAATAATACCAGCAGCACTTTCAAAGTCCGTTTACCGCATCCTGTGAAATTTGATGGAGACTGGGAAGTGGGTCTGACCTCTGTGTCCATGCCCGACCAAGGGTTGGATTTGAAAGAATTGTTGGATCCCGACAAAGACAGTTTGTTATCAAAAATGTACCGAGTGGATGCCGACCGAATCTATACCCAAACAGATACGGTTCACCGCGATGATCTCATTCGAAAGCAATCCGCCATCGTCGATGGGGTGGGATTCATGAAAGCTCTCCTTCATCAGATGGAATGGCAGAGAAACACGACGCTCCAAAACATTAGAGGTGGGAGCGTGCTGGACCATAGGCGGGTGACGTTTCGTTGGGAAGAAGAGGATGCCGTGATGGAGCGGAAGACCTTACGCGATATCACCTCAGCCGACATCCGATTTTCCATTCAGAAACATGTGGCCTTACGCTTGGGATGGTTGACGAGAATGAAGGATGGAACGTACAACTTGGGTCCCAATCTCGAATATTCCCTCTACGACAAGGATGCCCAGAAAATGACCCATGTGAGTGCGACTGAATGGCCTACCAATCGTCTGTGGTCCGTCCCCTCTGGATCGGACGACGAACTGGTCCTCAGTCAGATGGTGGAGTGGAAATTTCGGAATCTCAATAAAGCTTTCGAACAGGCCATCACCCAGACGTCGAGAACCTTGCTCTTGTATTCGGATGTGGTGAACAGTAACATTGTGGGGGATGCATCGCATCCTTTAGTACGTGAAGTCTATTACCGACGAAGTGGTGTGGGTACTGTGTATTTCGAACCTCTACACATCCAATGGTTACTGTTACGTCGCCCGTACTTAGACGTGATCGAAGTCAGTTTGGCCGAAAGCAGTGGACATCTCGTTGCGTTTGGAAAAGGCAAGACCATCGTCACCTTTCAATTTCGTCGTCGTGGGGCGCACGTATAAAAACCGGTCGCCCCCCTCCTAGGCAAAGACACAACATCCCCATGAGAGGCGGAAGTCTGACGCGGTATTACCCTCCCGCTGCACGCGGTCAAGGCGGGGACGGTTTCACAGAGGAATTGATTCAGATCGCTGCGCCCGTGATCTTGGAATCGTTGCAATCGGGACTTCGTACAGCTTCCAGTGGAAAATCCCTAGGTGTTGTTGGAGACGTCATTGGACAAACCTTGAAACGAGGAGTCCAACGGAAAGCGGCCGCACTGATCCAAGCTGGGGTGAAAGCGGGAGGCCAGCACGTCTATAAAAAAGCCAAACGCAAAGTCTCGGACATCTTCGGTCGAACATGAACACGTACGTGGTTCAATCGCGTCCGCGTCGTCAACGGGCATTGAGTCGGTATGGGACGCCAGGTTCCAGTATAAAAGGCACCGACCATCCACGTCAGGTGGGTGGTTGGTTGAGCGGAGCCGTGTCACGACCTCCTGAGTACGCCTTAGTCCCGTTCTTGACCCGAAGACTTCAAAGAAGACGAAAAAAGAAGAAGAAACGATGAGTTTGGATGTGTTTACAGTCCCCTCGGCCAACGTGACCGTGCAAGGGTATCGCAACGTGAAGTACAGTCCATCCAGTACGGGGATCACACCCATTTCCTTTTCCATCCCAGCCTTGGACGATTTCGTCGATTTGAACCGGAGTTTTTTGGAAGTGGAATTGAAATTAAATTCCGCATCGACGAATGGCATCGTGGCCTACGCCAACGCGGCTTCAGATGCGAACAATACCCGATTTGTCTACGTGACCAACAATCTGGGTCACACGCTCTTCAAACAGATGAATCTACGGTTCAACGGCACTTTGATGAGCGAACAGACCGATACGTACGCTTACAATGCCTTCTTGGAGACGCTGCTGAATTACAATCGAGATGAAGGAGAGACCTTGCTGGCGCCTCAAGGTTGGGTGAATTATTTGAATGTGACAGAACACTTAACTGCCGGTGGAGCCGCGGATGACATTTGCACGACGAATGGATGGGGACATGGTGATGCCACTCCCTTGAAGACGGCCACCGTACCATTCTACAACAACAATAAAGCCACCTTGATCGTGCATCCGCATCTGGAAGCCTTTCGCACAGGACGCGTGCTGGTGCCTGGGGTGGAGATCGTCTTGGAATTGTTTTGCAACCGACCCGAGTTCTTTTTGTTTGGAACGAATACCAGTGGTGTGGGAGTCAAACGTCAAGTGACGTTGAGTCAAGGTGACCTCAAAGTGACGCTGCATCTCTGCCGTTTGTCCTCGAACCCATCCGTCTACAATGCCCTACAGGCCAAGAGAAAAGTCAAAGAACAGTGGGCCAATTATCCAGTGGTCCGAAGCGAGATCCGTACGTTTTCGTTCGATGGACGGACCACCAAGTTCATGGAAGACAACGTGTTTGTGGGTCGGGTGCCGGACCGGATGATCGTGGGGTTGTTGGACAGTCGAGGTTTCAATGGCGATTTGGAGTATTACCCGTTCGCTTTCCAGAAATTTGGGGTGATCCGGATTCGTCAAGTCATTGACAGCGAAGAATATCCGTACCCAACCTTGGAACTAAATGGAGCCAATGGCCGTAAAGACCTGTTGGGATACCATCGTTTCTTAGAAGTCAGTGGTTCGTTGCTGAATCATCGTCCCAGTATGATCCAACCCAGTGAATGGGGACAGGACAAGAGTTGTACGTTGTTTGCCTTTAACAATGTACCCAATGGAGACGCGGATGCTCCAGGACATAGAAACCCTAGACAAGCCGGCAATGTTCGTTTGGAAATCGATTTTCGTGCGATCCCTAACAAGAATCTCACGGTCGTGGTATGGGGTGAGTTCGAGAATGTGTTCCAGATCGACGACAAGGGTGGGATTCTATATAACGTGCGTCGATGAACCCCAAGAACAAAACATGGAATTTGTGCCATTGAGTGACGTCGCCCTTCGTCATTTGGCATTGGACGATCCTATCCTGAAACGTGTCTTTCACGGCGTGCATCCTTCTGATGGGTTACCGTCCCGTCCCACCCGCACAACGCGAGCCGCCTACATTGTGAACACGGATCCACGAGGCGAACCTGGAAAACATTGGTTAGGACTCTGGACGGAAGAGGGAGCATGTGAAGTCATGGACAGTTACGGCTTACCTCTCACCACCTATCAGGCACCAGGTTTCCACGACTGGTTGGCGCGATGGTCCCCGGTATGGCGCAACGATCGGACCTTACAAGCCTTGAACAGTACGGCGTGTGGTCATTATGCTTTGCTGTTTTTAAAAGAACGAGCCCGAGGACGGACCATGGAAGAGTTTTTAGAAGGATTTTCCTCGTACGATTTGGTGGGGAATGATCGGATGGTGGGCAATCAAGTCCGTCGTCTTTTGGTTCAAGATTTGAATGCCATACCCTCGAATCAATCGTGTATTGCGCATGAGTTTGTTGTGATTCGTAAATAAAAAAAAGCGTACCTCATGGAAACGGTATGCGTGTCTTGTCTTACATAAATAGTCGGGTCGTATACGTATAATATCAAGGATGGGAGTATAACCCGGGACGTCGGTACACAACCGGGCCCTTTAAAAGAAGCGTACCCTCTCGTCCTTTCTTGCTTTTGTCATGATACGTATGCCCAGTAGTACGATGATTGTCGGTCCGTCGGGAAGTGGCAAGACGCAATTGACCGAAGCGCTCTTGACGGAAGGCACCGTGTTTGAGGGCAGAAAGACACGACCGTGTCATTACTGTTACGCCGTATGGCAACCCCGGTTCGATGGCATGAAACGTCAAGGCATCCAGTTTCACGAAGGAATCCCTGACGTCGCCGATCTTCAAACATGGTTTCCTCAAGGTGGGGTGTTGGTCTTGGACGATCTCATGGATGAAGGAGGAAACGATAAACGCGTGTTGGATCTCTTTACGCGAGAATCCCATCATCGACACATTACGGTTTTGTACTTGTGTCAAGATCTGTTTCCACCTGGGAAATTTGCCAAGACCATTTCGCGCAATGCGCATTACGTGATTGTCTTCAAGAATCCCAGGGATCAGACGGGATGTCGCGCGTTGGTCCTCCAAGCCTTTCCAGATCGATGGCGAGACGTCCTCAAACTCTTTGTCGCGTGCACGCAACGTCCTTACGGGTATCTCATGATCGACCTTCATCCTGCCTCCGACGACCGATTCCGGTTGTTCAGTCATGTGACACAGCAAGACGGTCCCACGGTGGTGTACGAGCGCCAATGAGTTCCTCTTGGGCAAAGACAAACGATATAAAAGGAGGGGAGCTGCACTGACCACAGGACATTACGCCCCCTTTCGTGGAAAAGATGGTACGAAGACGAAGAAAGCGCGTGATCCGACGTCCAGGCGTTCGAAAACGACGACAACGCGGAGGCATCCTTCCATTGCTCGCTTTGGCGATTCCTGGTCTGATTGCAGCAGGAAAAGCAGCAGCGTTAGGAGGTGTGGGAGCCGCGGCTGGTTACGGTGTCAAAAAAGGGCTGGAAGCGGCCACCCGACGACGAGGTCGACGTTAAGTATAAAGGGAACCTATCCAAAAACCCAAGGATCGTCTCATCATGTATTGGCGTATTGGACGTCAACTCCCGTTTCTTCGCAGTATCTTAAAAGCAGCCGATCGTCAGACACGTCGCGAACGCTTGCAAGCGGCCAATGCCGATCAGATCAATGCCTTGAGCGAATTGGTCATGAACACGCTTCGTGGAAAGATTCCCGTATCGTCGTCCACCCTGAACAAGTTACGACCTCATCAACAAGCACTGAGAGACATGACCCGTCGTAAACATTCCTTGAAAAAGCGTTGTCAGATCATGATGAGTCAGCAAGGTCGGGGTCTTTGGCAAGGTTTGAACACGGCGTGCAACCATTGCCTGCGAGGTGGACGCGTCCATAAAAGAGCGTCGGTGGGTGATGAGGTGTCATTGTGATCCAGTTCTGGCAAGGATTGCATAACATGGACGATGGATGGTGTGATACGTGGACGTACGGTTCTCGTTCAATTTGTGCGATGAAAGATCAGATCCGACATCTTCGACATCGCGAACGTGAACAATGCGAGATCATACGTCAATTGACCGACCAACTTCAAGAACGGAATAAAGACCTAAGTCAACTCGAACGAAAGCTGGGCGATCTGAAACATCAAGTACGTCAATTGGAAGGGCATTTGGAACGAGAACGTCAAGAGAAACAAACCCTCTACTATAAAAACGAGGCATCACACGAATGTTGGGACACGTTACGATGAGTGGTGACCACGACGTCATTCCTGGGTTTCAAAAACGGGTGTTGGTGGATCCGGAACGGCTCCGTCGGTTGGAGCAAGTGTACAAAGAGCGTTTGACCGATAATTCTCAAGTGACCAAAGCCGCACGTCTGGCTGCTAGAGAAGCCGCCCTTCTCATGGCAGAGGACATCCCGCCGGCCATGAAAGAAGCGTTGGTCAAACCTTTGTCGCGCGAAGTGCGTAAATGGACCAAAGCCGTTCGACGTCCCGTGGGTTTTGGAGGAGGTCCTGGTGGTGGTGCAGGTGGGGCTGAGGAGGACGAGGACGTGGAAGGGGAAGCGTTTACGCAAGGCCCGTTACAGACGTTGTTGACGCAACTGGTGAAAAAGAAGAAACGACCGGCAGCAGCAGCTGAGGCGGAACCTCTAGCCACACCGGCCGCTGCGGGTCCACCTCCTAAAGCGAAGAAACGTCTTCGTTTTGTGACCCCTAAAAAGAAGACGCCAGTGCCCAAAAAGAAAGCCAAGAAGAAGAAAGCCACCCCCAAGACAATGACCCCACTCGTCGAATGGGGTGAACTCCCTTTTGGTGGAGATCCCATGTTGGGTGAGAGTGTGGCTGAGATGATGGAAGGGACGGCCCGATCCGCCAAGAGGAAAGCTCGGAAGAACCGAGGTCGTCGCCCGACCGAAACAGATAAATTACAACGCCCACCCGGTTGGCTGGATTTTGACACCAAACTCCGACGGCGTCTCGATGGGCAGGACTTCTAAGCACCGTCAGAAAAAGCACACGACCCGAAGGCAGGCCTTGCCTCCCAAGACCCGGCGACGAAGGCGCCAGAAAGGGGGCAAATTGGATCTGCAAAAGCTGTTGGAGAAGACGGGCATCGAATTTCATTGGCCAGGGTACCAGTACATGGGACCGGGGACGCATTTGAAAAAGAGACTCAAGCGAGGCGATCCGGGCATCAATCGGCTGGACAAGATTGCCAAACAACATGACATCGATTATTCCCAGGCCAAGAATTTACAAGATAAATGGAAAGCCGATGCAAAAATGGTGAAGGCCATCAACCATCTCCCCGGCAAGAAAACCTGGACCGAAGCCATCGTGAAGAGAATCATGCAAGCCAAACAAACACTCAAATTGTAAAAGACGTTCATGGCTGACTGACGTTGTTGTGGTTACAAACATTAAAACAAAGCCAAGTTCTGGACTTCCATGTGTCTGGTCTTTATTGATCCAAATCTTCGTCTGCCACGTAGTAAACTCCTAACCACTCTCTCTGGCCTTTAGGAAGCATTAGGCCATAAAAATGTTGGGGATACCCCCCCATCCCCTGTCATGAGGTCGTGTGACCTTACAAGTCAGGCCATAAAAATGTTGGGGGTACCCCCCATCCCTCTCAAACCTTGGTGTGACCTTACAAGTCAGGCCATAAAAATGTTGGGGGTACCCCCCCATCCCTCTCAAACCTTGGTGTGACCTTACGAGTCAGGCCATAAAAATGTTGGGGGTACCCCCCCATCCCTTTCAAACCTTGGTGTGACCTTACAAGTAAGGCCATACATACCGAGCGAATGAGCTGCTTTGTGTTCACGTGCTGGAAAGGTCACCCAAGGTCCGTGATTTTCTACCCCCCGCGAAGCCCGACCTTTAAAAAGAACGGAGCGCGCGGTTTTCCGTTCATTTGAGTTACGATGGACCAGCAGCAGCCAGGACCAAGCGGACTTAGCTCCCTTTCATGTGACGTCTGCCAGCAAGAATTCACCAACCAACGCAACCTCGTCCGACACCAGACCACAGTTCACACCCACCATTCGTGGCGTTGTCCTCAGTGTGAGCGAACATTCAATCGTCAAGACAACTTCCATCGACACGTCCAGAACTGCCGAAAGCGCCGACAAGACCAGCCCAACGATGAGACACCCCTCGCCAAGCAGGGTCGGGAAAGTCACGAGTGTGAGGACTGTGGCCGTACGTTCGAGCAAGCCCTCAGTCTAGAACGACACCAGGTGCAGATCCACCAGCCTACACGGTGTACTACCTGCAGTGAACAGTTTCTTGGCACCCGTGCTCTGACGGCCCACCAGCGGAGTGATCATCCCAAACCGTTCGAGTGTGATCAGTGTGGGCGAACCTTTGCTCGTTTGAACGATCTCACGCGTCACCAAACCGCAAAACATCGTGCTATTTCGGGACAGCGCGGTGGTGGTGCAGCAACAGCAGCAGCAGCCCCTGTGAACGATCCACCTAATTGGAGAGCCATGGCGGATCCTTTACGCTATACATCCCTCCCAGAGGCAGAACGCAGTCCCTTACCCATCTACCGACAAAAATGGGCACAAATCCGCACACAGTTTCGTCGCAACAACCGTCTTCACGATTGGTACAACTTTCGTTTGCGCGATCTGCAACCAGGGACGATGGCGACCCATTTGAATGACATCTTTTGGGATCAGCGAACGGTTTTTAAGTTGAACTTGTCTTTTGGTTTTCTCTTACGGAACCAAGAGACGGGGGACTTAAGGTATTATCATGCCTCTGCGAACAATCATCTGGCCTTTCCTGAACCCTTTGTCTTCGCTCGAGAAGCAGATCTGCAGCAAGTACGCGAGGCACTGAACAACCTGGATGTCTTGGAGTGGGCGCGACAGCAGCGGGACAATAGCAAATGGGTGGTGGAACAGATCACCAACGTGACGTTTTACGTCAACAAGCTGCGTGGACATCCCATCGGGTGCGGTCGAGACCTCCCGCCCTATTTGAAATACAACCGGGGACTCCAAGGCCTGGTTCGGAATGACCGGGATGGTACGTTATGCGAGGACAATTTGTGCTTCTTCCGCGCCCTGGCCCTCAGCAATGGGTGTGCTCTCCGCAATTTGGAAAAGGCGGCCAAGGACACTTTTGAAACGTATCGTGCCGCCCATCTGACCGATCAAAACCTCCAAACGTTTAAAGGAGTACAACTGGACGACCTGTCCGATCTCGAACGCTTGTTCAAAAAGAACATTTTTGTATATGCCTTGGGACCCGTACAAGTGGATCAGGATGAAGAGGCGGAGGATGAGGAGGACGAGCACACAGCGAAGCTGATTTATCGCTCCCTTGGCCAGTACGAGGGTACAGTCTACTTGAACTTGTACGAGACTCATTTTTCGTACATTTCTGACATGAAAAAGTACTCCCACTCGTACCAATGCAGTCGCTGTGGGAAATTTTGGAAGACGGGCTTCCAGTTAAATCGACACGAAAAGACCTGTGAAGGGAGCGTCGTCCACAAGTTCCCTGGAGGTGTTTACCGACCTGCTCCATCTCTCTTTGAACAGTTGGAAGAACAAGGGATCGAGGTGCCCGAACGTTTGAAATACTATCCTTATTGGGCCACCTATGACATCGAGGTTATGCTCGTATCTCAACAAGACTTGAACAATACGGACAAATTGGAGTGGACACAAAAACATGTACCCGCCAGTGTCAGTATTTGTTCCAACGTCCCCGAGTTTACGGAGCCCGTATGTTTGATCAGTCATGGCAATCCCCACGAGTTGGTAGCGGAGATGGTGGAGCACCTTGAGAGTATCAGTGCAGCGGCGGAGGCTAATCTTATGGAAGATCCCGAGATGGAGGCGCTTTTCGAATCCATCGAGCAAAAGCTGGAAGAACAAGGGCTGGAAGAGGAAGTGGAGGCAGAGGAGGAGGAAGAGAACGACGAGGAGACTCCCCCCAAGAAAAAACCCGTGCCTCCCCTGTTCAAACTAAAAGCCAAACTGGAGGGACATTTGGCCCAGCTTCCTGTAATCGGGTTTAACTCTGGCAAATATGACATCAATGCCTTGAAAGCGTTCCTGATGCCCATTCTGATGGATGATCTTAAGTTCACCATCAAGAAAACCAATACCTTCATGTGTCTCTCCTCAGAGCGTCTGCGTTTCTTGGACATCCTCAGTTTCTTAGCGCCTGGATTCAGTTATGCTAAATTCTTGAAAGCCTACGGGTGCACGCAGACCAAAGGGTTCTTCCCGTACGAGTGGTTTGATTCTTTAGACAAGTTGGAACAGACGTGTTTACCACCTCCTGAAGCGTTCCATTCCACTTTGCGCAACGAAAACATCTCCGAGGAAGACTATGCGTACTGCCAACGGGTGTGGCAAGAACACAACATGCAAACCATGCGGGATTTTCTCGAATGGTACAACAACCTGGACGTGGAACCGTTTTGCGAAGCCATCCAGAAGATGAGTGATTTCTGGAAAGAAAAGAACATTGACATGCTGAAACAAGGCATCTCCATTCCGGGAGTCACGCTCATCTACCTATTTGCGACGCTACCACAGGACAAATTTTTCACACTGTTTCGAGAAAAGGACAAAGACCTGTATTATACCTTACGGGATAATATGGTGGGCGGGCCAAGCATCATTTTTCACCGCTATCACGAGAAGGGAAAGACCAAGATCCGTCAGGTGGAGATGGAGGTGGTTGGACGAGACCCGAAGCTATGTCAAGGGGTCGTGGGCTACGATGCAAACGCCCTCTATTTGTGGAGTATCATGCAGGAGATGCCCACCGGACACTATGCTCGTCGGCGTGCTGAGACCGGGTTTCGCAAAGAATACAAACACACCTCCGAAGAAGCCCTGGAGTGGATGGAGTGGTTGAACGTTTCACGAGGGCTCCAGCTACAACACGAAGCCAATGGGAGTGAGAAACGGGTGGGAGGTCGTGGGTTACCGGTGGATGGGTACGATCAAGCAAGTGCTACGGCGTTTCAGTACCACGGGTGTTATTGGCATGGTTGCAAGTGTCAGGGGGATACAACCAATGCGGTGAATGGAAAGACCATGGCGGAATTGCGTGAGAGGACGGAGGCTATCTCGACCTACCTCCGTAAGGTGTTGGGAGAGGGACATCTGGTGGAGATGTGGGGATGTCAGTGGGCGGGCATGAAACGGAGCCACCCCGAGATCCGTGAGTTTCTTCGCTCGCGGTTTGGTAGACCTCTGGATCGTAAGCTCACCCTGACGGAGGCCGAGATTTTGGAGGCGGTCCAGAACGACACGTTGTTCGGGATCGTGGAGTGTGACATTCACGTGCCGGACCCTCTCAAGGCACATTTTAGCGAAATGCCGCCCGTTTTTAAGAACACAGAGATTTCCCGTGAGGATATTGGTCCCTTCATGAAGGCGTTTGCCGAGGACAACAACATCATGCCCAAGCCTCGACGTAGTCTGATCGGGAGTTTCTTCGCTACCAAAATCATGCTAGCCACCCCACTCCTCAAATGGTACCTGGCGCACGGTTTGGAAGTCCCCAAGATCTATCAAGTGGTGGAGTACACACCAAAACGTTGTTTCGAACCGTTTGGAAACGCTGTCTCCGATGCGCGACGGGCAGGGGATCGTGATCCTGACCAAGCCATCATCGCCGACACCATGAAATTGGTGGGAAACTCGAGTTACGGCAAGACCATTACCAACCAAGAAAGGCACCGTAACGTCGAGTATTGCTCCGAGATGAAAGCCTCTCAACTGGTGAATGAATCTTACTTTCGCGGACTCGTGTCCATTGATGCTAACACGTACGAAGTGGAGTCGTGTAAAAAGACCATCAAACTCAATCTTCCTTCGACCATTGGCTTTTTCGTGTACCAGAACGCTAAGAGGCGCATGTTGGAGTTCTACTATGACTGCGTCGACAAGTATCTTGATCGCAGTGATTTCCAACTCTGCGAGATGGACACGGACAGTGCCTACATGGCGCTTTCGGGGGAAAGTGTGGAAAGCCTAGTGAAACCTGAACTGAGAGAGGCATTCGAGGCAGATAAAGCGAATTGGTTTCCACGTACGGACACACCCGAACATCGTGCCTACGACAAAAGAAAGCCGGGACTCTTCAAGGAGGAATGGCAAGGGGACGGCATCATTGGACTTTGCAGTAAGACCTACTACTGCTTTGGCGCAAAGGACAAATTTAGTTGCAAAGGGGTGAGCAAAGGCTTGAATGCCATTGACAAAGACAAATATCTCAACGTCCTCCTTACTCAGCGCCCAAGCAGTGGTGTCAATCGTGGCTTTCGCACCGTCAACAATACCATGTACACGTACAATCAAGTGCGTGACGGCTTTTCTTACTTTTACCCCAAACGAAAAGTCCTGGACGATGGTGTGAGCACACAACCTTTGGATATTTGAAAGTTGCGGGGTGCGTGTGCGGGGCACCAACTTTTGTGTTTGGACTGAGTAGGGACACTACGGAACTGGGGTGACTTTAAGGAGACTCTACTCCATGTCTTGTATATATGGTAAATATTTGTTACGGGGTGCATGTGCGGGGCACCATCTTCTTGTAGAGATCTTGTAAACAGTCATTAAAATCTGTTTTGGTTGGATTTTCTTGTGTGTTTTGTGTTTTTATCCGAGGGGGTCTGGGACCTTTTCTTCCTTATTGGGGAGAAGTGTCCCAGTGGGGTCTGGGACCTAAAAAACGCCTAAAACGGGTTCGTCCGTTTAAACGTCTACAAAAACGGAACGCTCACGACCACGCCCCTGAACTATTCCCACGGTCTGTCAATCAAATTTCCTCTCGACCAATCAGGAGCCAGCTGGATAATTATTTAAAGTATTAGAGCTTTGATAATCCTAATAACCTACCCCTTTACCACGAACCAATCAGATACCTCCATTTCAACGCGTCCTTGGCAACGCCCCTAGCAACGCTCCTCAGCTCCTCAAATTCCTTTGCGGAAAAAAAGGGGTCGAATCATACATGATATACTACTCACAGATACCGGGTTTTTGTTTTTGTAAGTTTTCTTTTTCTTTCAAGTGTTATAAAGTTTGACAAGAAATGTGCGAATTCAACACAAAGATCGCAATCGCCCAATTCTTCAGGTTGACAGTCAAAACTTTACTCTCCAAGACGAGGTTATTTATCGCCAGGTAATTCCATAGTTTTAGGGATAGCAGCTACTTTATTATTCATCAGAGACAGGTTTTTTTTTTGCTGATCTTGGGGGTCATTTTGTTGAAACTCAAGCAAGCTTCCAAAAGACCTGTTTATTTTCGTTACACTATACCACAAAAATGCTCCCGTATCACATTTCAACAAACGTATGCAAATTTGTTAAGCTCGAAAATTACACAACATGATATTAAAGTTCACAAAGGCTGGAAATATCTCGGCAAAATCCTTTTCCAGCGAAAAATTAATCGAAACAAACAACATATTTACTATTTGAGGCAGAAATACCTTCCTATTTCAATTGCGTGCGTGCAAAAAGATGCAATTAAATACATTTTTGACAGTTCACATCAAAACCCTTTTCGACTCGGAACGCTGACCGTAAATAATGAAGCACATTTCATTCAACTAATTCTTCACTGTCACATTTCCAAATATTTTACATCTTTGCAGAGTTGAGTACAAAATACCGGTAAATGTAAATTGTCAGACAACTAAGATGCGACTTGAGTAAACACTGTGATGCATTCTTGTAGGCGTTCGATTCCTTCAATGTTAATTTGTTAAATCATAGTTAGTAACTATGGTTAAATCCAAAAAAAATTGCTATTTGATTTCCGTGTTTTATATAATACCAAGTTAGTAAAACATTAGAAACAAAGCTCACTTGATATCCAAAGGCGAAAAATGAAATTGTTGTCGAAGACCATTACTCGTCTCTTAAAATCCAGATATTTATTTTTCAGCGCTGTCTTGCTCATCCAATTGACGATCCATTCTTGAGCTCCATGAGGGTAAATTTTGTTTAAAGATCCACTATAACGCCATTCACGTCAATGACTTATTAGTGAAATTTCCAATTGTTATACCGGAAGACTGTGCAGAGTTGAGAACGGGTAAATACAAATCTGACAAATAGCGACACAACTGAGATAACAGATTCCTTCTCTGTCTTTGTTGAACCCATACTGAGTTACCAGAGAACTGTTCATTTGGTTTGAGTGTTGTACAAAACACCACACTTGGTAAAATTTTAGGAAGACAGCTCACTTTGATTACGGCTCGACGGGCGACAGATTGTTGTCGAAGTCCATTACTCGTCGCTTCTAACATTCGACAGCCTGTCTTGTTCAGTATCCAATTCGCTTGCCATTATTGAGCTTCATAAGGGTACATTTTGTTCAAAGATCCACTAAAACGCCATTCGCGTTACATGACTTTCGACGCCATTGCCGGTTAAGTTAATCGTTCTACTGTGTCCACCAGAGAAATCTACGCATTTCCCACTACCCTCTCGATCCTAAGAAAATACGCGTAGAAGGCTCTATGCTCAAAGACACCACTTAGCAGGGGAGCGACAGGCAAGACTTTTACCGACACGGAAAAAATAAAAAAAAGAAAGAAAACGAAAAATAAAAAAACGACGAAATTAAAGACAGATTCCGACTGGGTTTGCCGCAACCCAGTAAAAAGTCATGCCGATCGTTAGACCGAAGCAAAGGACGTTGTTAGCTACAAATTCGCTGAGAATTATGACGCATTGATTCAGGAAGTAGAAAAGATTGAATTCTTACGTGTCAATATATATAGAACAGCATCTTTCATGGAATTCACCTGCATGTATCAACTACGTCTGTACTAATGCATCAAGCGAATCTCCTCTTGCTGCAGTTTTCTTCAGTCTAATCATACCATACCTATTTGGAATGTAGCGTGAAGTTCCACATATCTTACAAAAAAGACCTGTCCGAACAATTATTTGTAGTTTGCATTTATTTCATCCTTTATGCACATTTCAGTACCACCGTAACCTGTAGACGCGGTCTTTCCAAACTAATTTCAAACTTGAAGTCAAACCCTCAATTTCTCTATATGATCAGCGCTGGATTATATTGTCCTCATGTTTGTGTAACTAACATCAAACAATTCACCATTTTATACTAAGGATTACAATTGTGAAACTCATTGCCCAATTCGAGAATTGAATCTATCAGCAAAACAACTTTCAGCCAATTAAATTAATTCACAAAAGAAGTATTAGTAATCAAATGGTGACGAGTGAAATGAGGAAATAATTTCACGCCCGTTTTGTCCAAAATCAAGACATTTCACGTGGCTAACGCAAGTGAAATTACTCCCTAATTTCATGAGTGCGTTGTGTGACTCGTGTAACGGCCACCGCATGCTTTGGAGCGATTAGTAGTTGGACGAAAGACGCGTGCTGTACTCGGAAGACAAAAACTCGGTTGTTGTATTTCTTGTTCACATTAAAGACATTACATTGGCGACGATGATGGGATCCGAACCCGCATGGCCATTCCCATAGCCGCCGTACAGCCTCTAGCCGCAATTCAGTTGCTCAACGATGGGAGAAGTGGCTCCGAAGCTTCGAGCTGTTTTCCATCGCCACGGGATGCAAGGACGAGAAACAGAAGCGTAATCTGTTTCTTCACGCAGCCGGAAATGAGGTGCAGGACATTTTCTTTACACTCACTGCAACTGGGGATGACTAAAAGACTGCCAAAGAAAAATTAGAGGAGTATTTCAGCCCAAGAAAGAACACTTCGTACAACCGCCACACTTTCCGTAAAGAGAAACAGGGAAAGTGATTCCGTAAGCCAGTTTACGACCCGACTTCGCCAGTTAGCAGCTCTATGTGACTTTCCTGCCGAAAGCATCGACTATTTTATCCGTTATCAGATCATTGACAATTATATTTCTCAGAAATTACGTACGAAACTCCTCGCTGTACCAGATTTAACTCTCGCCCGTACGCTGGAATTATCGCAAAGCAATGGAAGCGTCAGAGACCCAGTCACGCCAGATTTCAAGTGACAATAATTACACTAGTGTTTACTCAGGCAAGCAGACAGGTAGAAATCAGCACAACAATGAAAGTTTTTCCCGTCCAAAGAAATCGCAAACCTCCTCGACCCAGTGCTCCCGATGCAGCATTAAAGGTCACACCAGTCACGAATGCCGATGCTCTCTTAACGTACCATGTCACAAATGTCACATGGTCGGCCATTTTGCGTCCGTGTGCCGTTCTAAATCCACCACCGATCAAAAACAGCATGGATCCCCTCCTTTAATTCTCGTGATTCCCGGCGTTTCCCCTGCAAAAGATCTAATGTGTGTTATGTAGGTGACGTTGCCGAAGACGCGCTGCGTGACACCAACGCGCGTACTGATGATGATGATGATGATGACTCTTACACTGATGAATACGCGTATGCACTTGATGGTTGTTGTAACATTCCAGTCTTGATTAACGGTGTGAGGGTTGACATTGTTATTGACTCAGGTGCTTCTTGTAACACCATAAACGCTGACATTGCTAAGCAGCTTAAAGAAATCGGCACGCCCTTTAACGATTGTCGCCGTCTCATCCATCCGTATGGTTCTTCACCAATCTCGTGTCATCAGCTTGTATCCGCACCCATCCTGGTTGAAGGCAGCGAGCCTATTCAGGCTGATTTTCTCGTTGTTCCTGGTAACTCCCCCCCCCCCCCCTACTTTTAGGCAAAAAGGCA
>OX421447.1:33409103-33414103 GCA_949126865.1 Montipora capitata
GCTGATCAACCTTTGTAAATTTAATAAACAGACAACAGTCGCAATTACAGCGACTTTACGGCTTCTCCGTCTCATTTTGATCTCAACTTCTTCGCTAAAATGGATCGTGACTACCTCACCACATTTATGATGACAGCTTTGCACGGAAAGAATTTGTCTTCTAGATATAAAAATTTCAAAACTAACGAGCAACCCGGCACTTTCAAATGCGCGCGCTCACGATGCAAAACTTGTCTTTTCATTGTTAACACTAGCAAGATATCGGGACCTAAGCGATTTGTTAAGATCACCGATCGTTTCACATGTACCTCCGCAAATGTCATTTATTGCATAACCTGTACGTTATGCAATAAATTATACATTGGCGAGACAGGTAGACGACTAGGTGACCGATTCCGCGAACACCTTCGCGATGTTGAGAGGAATGACAAAGATGCATCTAAGCCAGTCGCTCGTCATTTTAATCTCCCTAACCACTCCTCAAAACACATGGCTATCTGCGGCCTTTCCCTACATCTAGGTACGATGGAAAGCCGCAAGAATCTAGAACAAAAAATCATCTTCCAAATCGGCACCCTTAATCCTCACGGTATTAACGAACGCTTTTCATTTAACTAATATATTCCTATTTTTCACGTTGCCATGTTACCACCAATAGCGTAGCTCCTACTCTTCTATATAAACTACACGTAACCCATAATTCCTCGATTCGCTCTGACGAAGGGCTAACGCTCGATACGTCAGCTTTTAGAATCTCTGTACGGTGGCCAATTTACATTATCAACTCCGTTGATGAAACCAAATTTTTGTATACTACTTCCCCACCGACGCAGCACCACAGTTTCTTTAGAAACTACCCCCTTCATTCATTTGTCTTCTAGATATGTCTGAACGCTTAAGCGGACTTAGGGTGACTTGACTTGACTTGGCTAAGACAGACTTAGTGCCTAGTGTGAACCCAATAAATGACGTTTAGCCAACGTCGAAACGTCGTCGTGTTTTAACAAAGTTTTTAGTATTTTTTAGCATGTGTAAATATATTTTATCGGATTTTTTTTATAGTTAAAAGAAATAATTCAAATCAGTTAATAAAACGGGAAAACCAGAATGGAACGAGGCAGCTATGTTTTTTTGAACGCAGTGATCTTGAATTCCAGGCCACAAAAGAGAAATCCTGCCAGAAATAAGAGTTGTATCCGGCCACTGGGAAATCCAGTGCTCGGGATACTGGGTCACGCCTGCAGCCAGAAACCCACCCCCTTTCTACGGAAATCTCCCGCGCAGCAACATAACGAAGTGGTATAATTGACCGTTTGAATCATTAAAGGCGGAAACCTGTGACTTATTTTTATAATTAATCAGGAGAGGGGAATAGATAAATCCTGCATGCCGTGACTGAGAGTGAATTGGCAAGGCTGGTGCTGACGTGACAGTCCGGCGACCATGAAAACAGCCTTGATTAAGCCCGCCGCACACTTGAGGAAAGAGCTGAGCAAACTGCCTCGCGAGGCGCTTTCAGCTGCGCTTTACTCAGCCGTTTCCTCACATGTGCGGGGAAATTGTGGTCAGAAATTGGCCTCGCGAAGCCGTGAGGATAAAATCAAACATGTTTCATATTTTTGGCCTCGCGAGACAAATTCCTCAATGTCTGCGGCCATCGTGAGAATCGAGCTGAGCTTGGTTTAATCAAGCATCCAATAAAAATACATGGCATACTCACGTGACTCCAGCGGTTCAAGATGGTGTCGGAGGAAGAAATTCCGACGTCACTGAAGTCACGTGAGAATGCCATGTATTTTTATAGGATGCTTCATTGACCAAGCTCAACTCGATTCTCACGATGGCCTCACACAATGAGGAATTTGCCTCGCGAGGCGAAAAATGTCAAACATGTTTGATTTTTTCCTCACGGACTCGCGAGGCTAATTTCTGACCAAAAGTTCCCTGCACAAGGTACGAAAACGGCTGAGCAAAGCGCCTCGTGAGGCAGTTTGCTTAGCTCTTTCCTCACCGTGTGCGGCGGGCTTTAGGGTCGTGAGGTCAAGTCGTTTTCTTGAAAGAAGCTACGGGTTCAACTAGTAACAACTTACATTGTCTCAACGGACGTAACCGAGCTGCCGCCTCCAAATTAATTTCAGAAACTTCCATCAAATTTTGATATGTTCTTGGCAGCATTTAAAAAAATTGCGAAGTGTCGGCTAGGCCATTCAGCTTGTTATTTTTGGGCTGATCACGTTGAACGTATTCGTAGGCCTGCACTGACCGAACGAGAACACAACCACATTGCAAATCGGTCATGACGATGTCTCAATTCTTACCTTCAAGTTATCTCTCCATATGGCTCTCCTGGCGTTTTCCTCTGACTGTGTCTCATAAGATTCGATAAGATTGCTTATAAAAAGCTATCCACGCTCTCCACTGAGCATCGTCACCTCCATTGAGGACAAAACCGGTAGTTAAGGCCAAACAGCACAAGAAGGCAAGACATCCCTTCATTTTGCTTTTGGTATTGTGCATATGAAACTCCAGCGAGACTTCTCCCTTCTAGCGCCGGCGATGGTGTGGAGAAAATTACAACTAGGCAGTGTTTATATAGAGTGATTACAGATCACAAGACTTTGCAGTGATGTCTTTGACACAATAGCGAGGTCTATCAAGTTATTCCGCAACATGGATCTATTGAGACGACAATAGGTTGTTAATCTTACTGATTGTCATTGAAAACGCGCACATTTGTGGACAGACAAGTCAGGGCAAATATAATTGTCATAAAATCATGTTTGAAATGAATAATAATGGTCAAATGTCCAAATTATGAAGGCCGGGTAATTTCTAATATTGCTGATATCATGCCACCGATTATTTTCCTGGTATGAAGTGCAGTTCACATTTGCACTCATTCATTGCAATTATTTTGTACAAATAGCGACTTCCTTTTCCCTCTTCGTCAGCATTTTTTAACCTGGATGTATCTAAAAAAGACCAAAATCTGATCTATTTGTATTCATAAAAGATGACAATGCATTTCTATTCGTGGTCAATTGTAACAAAACATATTGTTTTTCACTCTGAACTCTGGCCAAACACAAGCAAAAACGAATCTCTCGCAAAAATAGATTTTTAATTCGAATAGTGAAAATAGTAACGTTTTTCGATTCCCTGCTGAGAAAAACATGTCTGTGCATCATCCGAAGACCTTCTTGGTAAGTATCAGATATATGGCTGACCCGTCTTCTGACAAATTTACTATTATCTAGGTTTGTAAACGTAGATTCAAGGCCCATGTTGATCGAATTTTCTCCTTTAGATTTTGATTCAACTTTTCAGCTTACCTAATGGTGAGTTGGAGCACCCCCCCCCCCCTTCCCCCCCACCAATTTTCCTAACACAAATGATGATGGTGACATTGTTGATTTAGCAAATAGTTTTATGGATGTTAATATAATTTCAAACAACTGATCCACCACTTGTCTAGATGCATCTCCCTGATACAAAACCATCTGCTTCAAAATAATGCATTCATTATAGAGATCAGTTCTTGCCCCATCTCGATCCCACATTTTGGTTCAATTGCGATGACAAAACATGACGATGCACTTTGTTGATCCCCTTTATGTTAATCCGACTGGTTTGCACGCTTGTTTTCACCTCTCCATTGCGATCGCAGCCCCACAAGCTTTTAGCTTTGAATTTAATACTGTGTATAAACAAAAGTTGTATTGTATTGCATAATAATTTAGCCAAAACCCGCTAAAACAAATAGATCACAAAAATGCGGTGAAAAATAAGTATTGTGGACAGACTGTGCGTCTGAGTGATCTTGCGCAGCACAAATGAAATTACTCAACACTGTAAGCCAAAGTGAGTGCAGACACTTTTTGGAACAGTTTCTTGAGTTCTTATCGAGTCAAACGCATTCTTGTACAGCACTTATCACTTGAAGGTCACGAACCATTTAGAGAGGACGCCCTATACTTTTTACGTGAAGCGTGATGGGGCCTATTTAATTTCTCGTGAATCGTGATTTTAATGTTTTTTTATTCGTGATTCTTGATTAAAGATGGTAAAATCTTTTCATGTCCACGTGAACGAATTTTTTTAAATAAACTTTACCCGTGAATGAAGATTTGAATTAAACTTGATTCGTGAACCACTAGTACTGTGTTTTGCGGGATGAATTTCCGGCCATTTAATTGTTTTAAAAATGTACGTATTGTTTTCGAACGGCTTTGGTTAGGTTTTGATAGGACATAGAATTCATATGGATCGATAAAAGTCATAAAATAGAGAGATATGTCCAGGTTTGCACCTAATTAGATGCACGCGTATTTCAATAAGCGTCATGAAGTGTCCCCTTGCTCTTCTCGCCAACTTCAACATCACTTGTGTCTCAGAATACAGACAATTTATGTCACAAAGTGTCCCCCAAATGCTGCTCTTTAAGTAAAGATTAACTGCTGCATTTACCCAAAGCTAAAAATAACGCTAACCTTTACCCTTACCTTATTGTTGAAAATAGGTAGCAAATGCCTAGACTTAAGGGGACACTTTGTGTTGGATGTCAAAATTGGGCGTGCATCTAATTAGGTGCAAACCTGGACATAAGTGAAAATAGACCACCAATGGTTTTTGAACAAATAAGATAAGACACTATGTCATCTTTTGTCGCGTATGCCAACAGACAACAAGATCAGAACCACGTGCTCTGACGTAGGGCTTGTTTGAAGTGAACCGGCTTCAAAAGAGAGAGGTGAATTTTTCTTCCTTTATGTGAAGTTCGGTATGAACCAATTGTTCATACCGGAATTGCTCGTTAGAGCGGGAATAGTCGGAATATTGACCAATATTTTGGCTTTCGTGCACAAACGCTACATACATGAATGCAACGGACTAACCGTGCGCGACTGGTGCAGGAAATAAGGAAAAACAACTCCGTATACCACAAATAATACGTCTTGGTGAATTCAACGACAGTCCATTAACTCAGGAGACCTCACGAG
>OX421447.1:33421603-33431603 GCA_949126865.1 Montipora capitata
CACTTCACAAGTACACATACATGTATATTGTGAGGCTAAAAAACATGAAAGTGTTACAATGCATCAAGCCAGCTAATAATTGTGGCTTGATGCATTGTAAAAATTGGTAGGTGCTAATGTTAAATTAGCGGAAGATTACTGTAAATTTTTCAGAGGCAGGGCTTTTGAGATTTTGGGTCAGAGAACAAAATTTTCTTAACACTGTTGAGGCACCTCGAAAAACAGTCAGCTAAACGGAGTTAAAACACTCGTTCGCTGGGAAGCAAAACAACTGCCAAACAGACAAGCAAGTCAACTTGTTCTTTGCGTTCAAAACGAGTATAGATGATTGTTATTTACATCCACTGAAGAGGAAATTACAAGTTTCATTCCTGAACAACAGTAACAACGATTAAACCAAATGTTAACCTTCAATTTATTTTATTCACCTGTGCTGTAGAGGTTTTTACCACTTGCAAATACGCATCCGTAAACATAGCAAACTGTTTGTCCAAAGAAATCCACCAAATTTGAGCTACTCGTTCCTCCCGTCAATGGCAAATTGTTCTGTGACCTTTTTAGTTGAGCTGCAAGATGTCGTGGTAAACTGAAAGCCCTTGACGAAAGGAATCATTTTGTTTTTCAACCACACAATCCCGCTACGCCGGGCGCCATGTAAGTCGATCCAAGTTTTAAGCTTTTCATGAAAAAAATCTTTTGCCCTTCTTCTTGTCACTCAAAAATTCAAATTCCAGATCATCTTTTAGAGCTAGTTCTTAATCTTTATGCCTTTTCGGCGAATGCAAACTTCGATGAAGATGAAGTTGTTTTGCTTAAACAGAAGAAACCAACTGTGGAAGAGGTACGTTCAGCCAATCAGCCAATCAGGAGCGAGAATTTTTGGCGCTCGACCAATCGTGAGCGAGTAATTTTGCCCTCTTCTCAAGCAAAATTAAGAAAAAATGCCCTCTTCATTGACCAATCAGTATTCAGTAATTTTGCCCTCTAGGTTATTAGAAGTCTAATTCAATTTTCAAAAAGTTAGAATTCCAGGAATGTTTACATTTAACATTGAGTGGTTCTTATTGGATGAAATATATCACAGGCAAAGATGACTTAAACCATTTAAGCTGAAGAGGAAAAAAAAGTGGCGCAAATGTACATTGCCGTGGTCTTACTGTTCCACCAAAAGCCTCCTACTTCCATTAACCTTCCTTGACCCTTTCACCTCTCATGGATTTTAATGAGCTGGAAAAGACAGCTGAAAGAGAAATCAATGTTTGAAGTGATCTTACCATACTACATGTAGCAGGACCATAACCTGCAAGAATCTAGAAAAGTCGGGAAGAGGAAGAAGATTCTGTCAGCTGCCTCGACATTCTTTGATTTGCCACTCATCCAAAGAAATGGATGAGTCAGTCCAGTTTCGACTTGTCAAACCTGTTTTTTTTTTATTTTTGCGCATGATCAATCGCCATGCGTCGGCAATATTTTTTTTAAAATTTACAACAGCTGGCCAATTTTAAACTGTCTAAATTCCCATGAGTATTTCCTCCGTATGTCGGTCAGTGACACAGAACCTAGTCTGCCAGAAACCTAATATACATTTTACAGTACAAAGTGAAATGGCAGTTAGAAAGTACAGAGGAACCTCGATTATTCGGACTCGCCGGGACTGGGCTCAATAATCCGGATAATCGAGAGTTCGGACAATCAGAAATATGAGTATTAATGCGCCAAAAAGTAAAACTGAATAAATTAGAGAAGAGTAACAATTAATCATGCAGGAATAAAACACAATTATTACAAATCGTTGTTGGAAAAACTATTTAAGCGCACTGTGATAAAACAAATCGTTTCCTTTTTTCTCTTCAGATTTTGAAAGTATGTTTGCTTAATTAAACACCTGACTGGCAAAAATTTTGAGCTATGTCTTTTATCCAATGGCCGGATTATCAAAGTTCAAGTGTATGAACTATCTTAGGTTTCCAAGGAAATGATTCCTTGGTTGTTGTGTATTTGCCAGAGTTTGGACATACCAGGAACTAGGGAACTCAAGAAAGTTTTTAAAGGGAACAAGGATTCCCCCGCCTCCCCCGACAGGTTCTCGAAACTGGCTAAAAAGCGAGGTAGAAGAAGCAAAAATATAGAGGACAACAAAATGTTTCCGGCCACGAGCGATCCGTGCAAATTGTATTGTTATAAAAAGTTTTATTTTAATTGAAAACCGGAAGGTCTGTGCTCGCTATTTATTTGACTACCATTAACCCACGAGGTTTTGACGGATGACAGGTGTCAATCATTCAATCAATAGGACTTGTCATTTTCCTTTTAAACCAACGAAATGAAAGAATTTGACAGCGGGTGCAAAATTCGCGCCTTTTTTCATTTGCCTTCTTTGTTAACAAAGTTTTAACTGGTGCATAATAAGCAGGCAAGCGAGTCATGTTTTTTTTCCTCTCCGAAAGTGATTTTTGACCAGAAAATAATTCAACGTAGGGCTAAAAAAGAAGCTACAAATAATTCAAGACGAAGACGGTTTCCGTTGAAAACAAGGTTGCTTCATGGTAAGAAATTCTCGACAGAATTTTTGAACGTATTGGCGCTCGCCGAGTGCGTTGTTGCTGTAATTTTTAATTTAATCCACTTGAGTCAAAATAAGTCTCATGTTTACTTTTGGCGTTTTTTTTTTAAGGCAGGAGGAAGCCTTCTTACCGCGGACAAGAACCTATGGTACAATACATAAGAAGTCAAAAGTTACAAAAACAAGGCCAACTTTTGTGGCAAGAAGAAAAATAACAGCAACTCTTCGTGTGGACGGTCGCTTGTTAAATGGCAAACTGAGTGTTCTCTAAATGTTTTGCAGCCGATGAAGCTAAGGTAAATTTGCTCTCCTCTTTATTTAATTGACTCTGAGCATATTTTTATTTCATTTTAACCCTACGGTTAGCAAATGTTTTTCCTCTTTGTCTAAGTGATCCTTGAACATTTCTTGAATGTGTTGCATTTAATGTTAAGTTTTGAGTAGTTTTAGAACTGTGTCTTTCAAGAAATAACTCTGATGAAATTTTTATTCGCTCTGGGTAAATCGCTCCTTGTACCGTCAAGTACACGAAGGTAACTTTATTTACCCAAAACTTTAATTGGTAAGTGGGAAACAATATATTTCTGAAACAAGATTACTTGTGGGTTTCCTTCACTTGTCTTGTACACTTCAGACCTTATTTCCTTTTCCAAACTACTATGCCCTTCAGTGAAGGAAAAGCGTTTAGTAAGTGGTCTCGATTCATTCAAAGTGTTTCTGTTTCGCTTTTTGAAACCTCTAATCTTTAACGGTCCAAACGTTTTTCCGGAAAACTGTCGCTTACATAATAATACCTAATTGATCCACAACTCTTTCTTTCTCTACTCCATCTTTATGTACCTTATTACATGAAATTTTCGCGACACGTTAATTTCGCGACACTTCAATTTCGCCTTTTTTCGAAATTCTTGTACTATAAATCACTTTAATTTCGCGATCTTTAGTAAGACGCTATTTAAATCAAAGGTATTTAACTTATCCTTGAAGCAAATAGAACAACTTCATTTACCATGAATATAAACTTCAAAATTTACAACAAGCGATGCAGCGATGGGTCTATATGAGAACAGTACTAGTAACAACAAGGTTCTAACCATTTCCACAAGAATTTTACACTTCGATAATATTAGTCAATTGACCATGATCTCCATAGTCGTTTGTGTGAATTCCGGGTTGGTAGTGGAATCATGAATCATGAATCATAGTTTTAAATCTCTTAAGAATCACGAATCTTTGTTTTAAAAACTCGGAAATCATGACTAACAACGGCACTGAGGAAAGCTCAACAACATACATACATGAATTAATTCAGTACTTCCCATCCAGGGAACGTACAAAATCGCTTTTAAAGATCATGAATGAGGTAAAAACCAAGAAATGAAGAAAACATTAAAACTGGAATGATCTCGCCTCTATCCTCGATTGTAAATGTCTTGGTATAAAGACATTGCAATTGCCTCAGAATAAAACATGATTTTGTCAACGTTTTAATGCTAATAAACTCGTCCTTTCTTCATTATTAGCTATTATTGATGTACTGTTATTCATTTAATTTTCACGTTATGTTATGTTCTCTATGAATAAGCACTGTCCGTCACTAATTCTCTTGGAACACAGAGATTCTCCATGATCATATTTCCATGCACACTCACTGTCATCATCACCATCGTCTTTTATCCCACTGAGAAATTATCACCTTCAATATTCTTAGCATGATAATTGAGTCCTTTCAGGGGAACACATGAGCCCAGCAAACTGACCTGCTTCAAGCCGAGTGGCTTCATTGGTCAATTAGTACTGAGACATCGCGGAGGTCATGGGTACGAATCTCGTTGACTCCGCGGTCTATAAGAGACAGTTGCTTAAATTGTCCTGTTAAGTGCGAGAATCACTTAACCCACATATTCATTTATTTCATAATAATCATGTTTATGGTTAAGTTTATGATCATCAACATCGTTGTCGTCGTTGTCATCATCATTAACGACATCATTATCATGATTTTGTTACAGGTAGTTGTATGATCATAAACTACCTAATTCAATTTCATCGCAATTGATACATGTAGATAAGTGCAAGAGCCGATCATCTATGATCTAATTTTAGGAGGTACTGCTCTGATTATACGTTTGTTCGTTGTGTTCATTCCTTTTTTTCCGGCGTGATTCGCGATTCATCTTGATGTCTGAGTCGGCACATGTCCATTATTTTGCTACACTTTCGTCACCGTGGTATCTTCATTGGGGGCATTTTGTCGTAAGTATCATCAATTCCTTGAAACTGAGGCGGTAATAAATTGACATCATCATTATCGTCTATTATTCTACGACCATGAGAAATCAACGTGTCAGCCGAGCAAAGACGTGAGGCTGACGAGGCGGCAGCCTTGTGAAAGGTTCTCTACCAAACTTTGTTTAAGTGGACCCATCAAGTGAATTTAGTTAACTGTTGAGGTTCTTTAATTAAAGAACAAGTATGCATTTAGCGACCGTAGTTTCATGCGCCTTGCAGCCGCAAGATGGCAGGATTCCATGTCTCCAGGACATGTTCATTTTTGGACAACGTGGAGATAATTGTAAATAAAATCTGTTTCTGAAAAGAAAAGTAGGGGTGACCGAACATCCAAGATCGCTAAATCCAAGCAAAGCTATAGCAATGGCCATCAGCCCTATCAGTGTTCATTTTAGTACGTAGCGCGGGCTCGATGCATGACGTGGGATGTGAATTTGCGTGCGCCGTAAGGATGCGCAGTAGCAATGGGCGCGAACGTCCTGAAGGAGGCTCGAAAGGGTTTTTCGTTGCTATAGTGTTTGTGAAACGATGAAAGATAACCAAAGAAGGGTATTTCATAGTGTAGGCAAACTATAAATATCTTTGCAACTCTATTGTAAGGTAATACTTCAAGGGCACTTATGACGTCATATCGGTTACCATGCCAACACACCAGGTCCTCAAAAAGGCCCTCTAAATTTCAGTTTTCGAAAATTATCTGAAAAGGAAGTCGGTGACCTACTGTTTTCATTTCTTTGTTGGAAATCTCCCTTAATTCTTTAACTTCTTAGACGAAGTATGACAAAAGTTATGTAGTAGAATTAAAGATACATGGAAACAAGGCTTTTTATAGTTTACAGAAAATTGTACTAGATAACCTTCCCCGAAACGTTTTTATTTGAAGTGCCATCGTGAATGATACGTGCATGCAAAAAATCAAGATAGGTCACCGAGCAAAATTTCGAGATAAAGACAATTTTTTCCCTCGGGTTTTATTTCCTGTTCGCGTTATTTTACGCCTATTTTCACTTCCGGTGTGTTGCGCGCGCTACTTTTGAAAGCGTCAATCAGCTCACTGCTTTACTAGACTGCAAAACAGTCGGTTTTCAAATTCTCTCGCGCTTCGAGCCTCCCACGCCCGCATTTTTAACGTCTCTCCTCAGTCTCACTCTTCGTTTTCACCCTCGCTCCAGACCTTTCGCTTGAAAAGACGCATTCGTCCACGCGCAGATACAGCTGTTTTGCAGTCTACTGCTTTACAAATATGAAAACCACGAATCAGACGGTTCTACGCAATATTCACATGGATTTTGTTCTCTCCGTCATCGCACCTCGCTCACTATGTTCGTTTACTTTTCAGCTCATGATTATTCGCAATTCGATTTCATGTAATTCATCTGGATTTCGCTACACATTCGTCAATTGTGCAAGAGGGCTCGATGCAGCCGATTTGCAAAATATCCGCTCCCAATGCATTTCGTTGCTGGCGCGACATGTGACGAATAGCTTTGTTGCGCTATGTCTTTGAACTTTGTTATGTGACAGCTGTCACTGCAGTTGATTTGAAGTCACAGGAAGCGTTTCCTCATTCAAAATTCAGATGTCTGCTCCGCTCTAACTAGCCCGGCTGCAAACGCAGACTTATTTCCGGCGGTCTTTTCTCTCCGCCGGAAATACGTTTGCGTTCGCAGGCTACGCTCTAACCGTCTTTGGAGAAACCAGAGTTGCGTTTTTTTTTTTTTATTTGTTCTGTGGGCTCTTCGCGTGGTTCTATCCCAACGTTTGCGTTCCTCATTATATTTTCTAGGGAAAGGTGAGCTTCTTTTCCTTTATTGCACATTGCCATGCTTCATTAGCTTGAATCAATTAACCGAATTCGCGCTCTGATGTCATGATTTATCTCTGCTCTGGTGCTGCACACCTGCCCTTTCTATCTCCTGGTCAAACGAGATTCTTCATTCTACCGTCATTTGGGAAAAAAAGTTTGCATAAAGCCTTAAAGGTAGGACCCATCACATCTCGCTAGAAAAGTGTAGAGCAAAAAATTAAATTGCCGATACTTTGCTGTAACTTCTGAGTCTTGTTTATGTCTGGCCACATAAGCCGTGTCCCTGTGTCCACATGAATATTCTTTGGAAAATTGAGTTTTGAAGGGTCTGGCTGTGTTTGGAGGTCTAAAAAACCTCTCTCAGCAAGCGAACAGTTTCCTGGAGTCCGAGTGGCAATATTAACTGATCATACAAAACTATTCCCAGCCAAAAATGTTATTGACGTAACAAGTAAAAAAACATTTGATTTAGTTGCGGGCATGAAAAAAGGCATAAAATGGTTTCGACCTCCGGTTAACAAAATTTCTTGTTGACTTTGGTTTCTAGCTATATGTTAATACTTTGACATCAAACAAACAATCCTTTTTTTATTGGAACCTTTTTTATAATAACGTTGAGGCTGAGATTAACCAGAATTTTAACAACGTAAAGAACATATCCAGTATGATAGCCAGTTAAGAACGACGGTCTTTTTGATGCTTTAAACAGACAGTTTGTTTGCACGGTGTGTGCTCAAGTTATTCAGAGTTGAGGGTGGGGCTTCCACAGGGGTCCCTCCTCAAGCCACTGTTGTTTACTATATTCATTAATGACTTGAATTATGCTGTCCCGGACGTGTCTTTGAGATTATACGCTGATGATATGACTCTGTATGCATCAGATCTCTCGTCCATTGCCTTGCAATTTGTTGTGAACCCGAGTCTCAGCCGCCTGTCGGAGTGGTTCGATGCAAACTATTTGATCGGTCCTTGCAAGTACGATTTTGACTTAACTTTGAATGGTTCTGGCGTTACTAAACTTCCCTCTATTAGAATCCTGGGCGTGGAACTTGATAGCATGTTAAAATTTAGAGAGCATATTTCTAGTCAGCTAAAAAAGGCGTATGCGAAGACCGCCGCACCTAGGAGAATTAGGCGTTTTGTAACAATGGGCGTTATGCTAGCATTATACAAGTCTTTCATTTTACCACATCTAGAATACTGTAGTCCCCTCCTGTTAGGGCTGGGAAGAGTCCAGGCCAATAAAATTGAAGACGCCAATCATTATATATTAAGGACACTGACAGGGCAAGGGAAATCATTGTCTTATCAAGAACTCTTAAATATATGTAAGTTGGACAGTTTAGAGTGTAGGAAAAAGCAGCAATCCCTGACCCTCTTATTTAAATTTATGAAGAATATAGGGCGGAAATACATTAGACTTTTTTAGCATAAGAAAAACGTCTTACAATTTAAGAGGAATGGTATTAATCTTTGCGTTCCCAAATTTAGTTTTAATTTTATGAGGAACTCTTTTACCTATAAGTGCGTTCAACTTTGGAATAAACTTCCACTTAATGTCGTGCTGGCCGATAATATTAATATTTTAAAGCTAAGATCAATTCAGTTGTAATCTTTATATCATTGTTATTATTTTTTTTTTTTTGAGATTTTATTATTATAATTGTAGATGTATTTTGAACGAGCACTTGTGCTCTTAGACAAATTATTGTATTGTATTGTTGTATTGTGTGCTTATTTTTTTGTGAATAGTATAAAGAAAGGTAGAGTAAAGGTATAACTATATTCTGTACTCTAACAGGAAAATAAATCCCTTCCCCCCATCCCTTTCTCGGGAATAAACCCAAATACTCAGGGACACACCACAGGAAACATTCCTGGTCACGTCCGCATTTATTTATTGAAATCCTTTACCACGTAACTGGTAAAAACACATTAAGAACGTTTTCAGGCTCAAATCGTCGTCAACAAAGAAATAAAGAAGAACATTTAGCAGCCCCAAAAATAAGACGTTCTTTAAAAGAAAAGCAAAGAGTGGGCCTGTTTTGGAGCTGGAACTATCGATTATATCCCTCGGTCAAGAACGGTGAGAACAATGCCGGTGTTCTTACCGGGTCTACGATTTCGTAAGCGGTTTCAATTAAAACATAGAAGCTTTTTAAATGAACTTGTGGAGAAGTGTTTGCGATATTGCAAGGGGTTTCAAAACAGCAAAACTTGCTCAAATGCTTAATTAGTGAAGAATTGTTTGCGATTTCTTAAGAGGTTCCAAAACATCGAAGCTTTTTAAGTGAGCTTGTGGAGAAGTGTTTGCGATTTCCCAAGGGGTTTCAAGACATCAAAACTCGCTCAAATGCTTAATTAGTGGAGAAGTGTTTGCGATTTCTTAAGAGGTTCCAGAACATCGAAGCTTTTTAAGTGAGCTTGTGGAGAAGTGTTTGCGATTTCCCAAGGGGTTTCAAAACATCAAACACTTGCTCAAATGCTTAATTAGTGGAGAATTGTTTGCGATTTCTTGAGAGGTTCCAAAACATCGAAGCTTTTTAAGTGAGCTTGTGGAGAAGTGTTTGCGATCTCCCAAGGGGTTTCAAAACATCAAAACTTGCTCAAATGCTTTAAAGTGGAGAAGTGTTTGCGACTTCTTAAGATGTTCCAAAACATCAAAACTTGTTAAGTCAACTAAAACACCAGGAAGAACATCGAGACGTATTTATTCAATCTATCCAAGAGCGATTGAGATTTTCACTGCAAAAAGTTGAAAGCACAAAAAGGATATCCTTAACTCTATAAAAATGCCCGAAATTTCTTAACAACTTACAAAAAAAAAAAGAAGATATTTGCTTCACTTTTGTCTACTTAAATATCCAATGGTATAAGTTAGCCTAACTGTTGCTAGAAGTGTTTGCGATGGGTTCTGAAACAACACCCACAATTCCACTACTCGCTCTGACGAAGGGCTAACGCTCGAAACGTCAGCTTTCCAACTGGTTCACGGTGGTAATTCGACCTTTATCAACACGTTTGATAAAACCAAATCTTCCTGTTTCACTCTCCCACCAACGCAGCACCACAGTTTCTTTAGAAACTAAAAATAGGTGAAAAAAACCATTTCCTGGATGGAGATGCGAAACTATAATATATGATTTAGCCAAGCCTAAAAGCGGAGCTCCCGTCTCTAACCACAGAAAGCAAATTATACACTCTTTTTTTTTTTTTTTTTTACAAAAACGTCTAATTTTGAGCTGTGGCTTAACGTTCTTGTATAATCTGGCGTTGTGAGGCTGAAAACGTTCTTAAAGATGTTCTTAAATTTACATGGTATAGTTTTTCAATACCTG
>OX421447.1:33436603-33449103 GCA_949126865.1 Montipora capitata
GTCAGTCTGTACGGACGAACGTACGTGACGTCGTAACAAAAATTCTCGTATCGATAGATTACCCATAGTGCTCCGCCTGAGCTTTGCTTTAGCAGAACTTGCTGGCAACAAAAGTCGATACCACTCTGCTGGCTGGTGCTGAGGAACCGCTATTTTTTCCCACGGTGGTTAATTATTAAACACAGAGTACTCCACATGCGCGGAAAGGTCATTAAACATCATATACTAGATTTCTGTAACATGCTGTCGTTGAGCCCTCTTGATTTTGCCGGAGGCATTTTACTTTAGTCTCAATCCCTCAAAAGTCTCCTAATGAATCTGCCATGATTGTCATGATCATCGTCGTCTTTCTACTTCAAATTCTTGGGAGACACTGATCATACGTTCGATCCACATTTCGATCTGTTTCGATTCGAAAATGTCAACTAGCTCACTACTTCATCAATATTTACAACGCGAATCAGACGGTCCTTGACAATTATTACATGTCTGGATTTTGGTCTTCCATTTAGCCTTCGTTGTTTTCGTTTATTTTTCGGTATGATTCGCAATTCGATCACGCGCGCCGATTCATCTGCATGCATGTCGCTGTATTTATACGATGTATGTGCGTTGCAACTTTCTGGGAGGCATTCTGGTGGGGCTGGTGGGTTTGTTGTTTGCCTCAAATCCCATGGCTTTTCGTGCGCTTTATCCACACAGTGGGAGGGCACAGTGGGGCCTTCTAAGAACGATGTTTTGACATAACATAGCTTATTTGACTCGGGTTGCATTCCAGGATGCGCTGTATGTGTAACTAAACTGATCGCCCTTTCACCTTCACGTCTTCGTCGGAACATCGTCGTCACTCTATAATCCGAGTAGAGAGCGAGGATTCAGATTGGCATGCGCCCTAATTCGTATGGAAAAAAAGGGTTACAACTGTCAACAAGGCAGGTCCATTTTCCGTACACTGGTAGTTTGGTTGCGTGCCTCTTCGTGCCGGTGACCGGTGGCCTTCAATGCCACAATTTTCACTGTTGGTGTGGAGCACCATATAAACCTCAAGAGCCACTCTCCGGCATATTTGTAACTTCTGTAATTTCATCTTCTCCTTCAATTTCTATCTTACGTTTTTCTTTCATCAAATCGCGAGTGAAGTGGAACTTTTCTAGGGGTATTCTGCAATTGCTCCAGATGAGACTGTGGTAGGGATCAAAAAAGGGTTGAAAGTGTTCAACTGGAAACCACATGCCGAGAATGGGGACTGCTACTGCCAGCGTTCCATCCTGCGAGGAAGACCTTCCAAAAGGACAAAGCCGGAGAGGAGGACCAGAACAACAGTGGTACTGAGAGTGCAAACGAGACGGAGTCAAACACCAGAAATTAAGGATGGTTGCCTTGCATTTAACAAACTCACTGTCTGATGTGTATGCTGCCAATATTGGACAGAGAGTTGGCTGTTCTATTATCAAAGAAACTGCCTGGACAGTTTGAACACAAACCGATAATGTCAGGACAACATGGCTGTTGACTTTGCAACCTGATAACTGGATGCAGGCTAGAAATGATGTGCTTTTGGTTGCAATAAATGCTCTTTCCGACAATAGCACTAAAATGGTACAAAAGGCAGTTGCAGTGGATCAATATGTAATAAACGGGTAAACAGGGCAACCGTGAAACGTATTCTACGGAACCAAAGTCACTTTTATTACACACACAAAAGCGGTCACTCTCAAAAGCACACACGTTCTAGCGCGCACAAAGCTGTGTCACGTGATCCTATGCCTACAAATAATTTGTATTCTCTTGTGCAGCCATCTTATGTGAGTCCATTTATGTTTGCTGCAAACCTCCTAGTGTATTCCATAGTTCGGAGTAAACTGCACTTCGAGAGCCACTGTACGGCATATTTATTACTTTATTACATCTTCTCCTTCAATTTCTATCTTTCGTTTTTCTTTCATCACGTCGCGAGTGAAGTGAAACTTTTCTAGCGCCCTTTTACTTGAATTTCTTGTCTTCCGTCTTTGTAATTTTGGAAGCGAATGCCTGGCCATATTTCTTCTTTCTGTGCAAGAGCCGCATATTCCCCGCCCTCCCCTTAACCGTATTGTAGATGTACCGGTACGTACCCGTTTTGATGTTCGTTTGTGTAAGTATTGTCTCACGGTGGTGTGTGTATGTGTGTGTGTGTGTGAGAGAAAGAGAGAGAGAGAGAGAGAGAGAGAGAGAGAGAGAGAGAGAGAGAGAGAGAGAGAGAGAGAGAGAGAGAGAGAGAGAGAGAGAGAGAGAGAAAAAAAAAGAGAGAGAGAGAGAGAGAGAGAGAGAGAGAGAGAGAGAGAGAGAGAGAGAGAGAGAGGGAGAGAGAGCTACGCCCACATAATTTAACTTAACCTTTCAATTAAAGTTTAGTCTTACTGATTTATAGAATCTGTTTAATTGTCAGTGATATTTCATTCATGCTACTCTTGATCTTGTGGAGCGTTTTGAAAGATTTTTACAGATCATTATTCAAGTAGCAAAGGAAAGAGGTCTTGGCTGCTAACAATTCTGTGTGTTTACCGGGAACAATTCGGTAAGCGAACCCTTTGTTTTAAGGAACACGAAAGTAAAGTCATTAAATCTTGTTTTACAGGTCAGCGTATCTGCAAAAACGACAAACTTAGCTGCTGTCTGCTGGTTAGCACTGTTATTTCATTCAATTACACTGTTATTTCATTCAACTTCTTTTATTCAGGTAATCCACAAGCGCATTGGACCGTCAGTCCTGGGAGCGGCTTGACAAGGTAGCAAGAAAGAGCGGAAATAATTAATTGAAGACGAATATTTGCCTCGGTTTTAATTCACCGACCCTGAGGTGAATAACTGTTTTAGCATAGTTACATAAGTGATTATTTGAAAAATATGCGTTTTCTTTGAAGCAATTAATTTATTCGTCTGTCACCTCGACAAATGATCACCTCAAGAGCAACCAATCAGCGATATTAAGAACTTTAAATAATCACCTACGTAATTATACTAAAAAGCCTTAGCCCCAGGGATCAATTCAGATAAATTTCGTGACCAACTTTGTCGGGTGAGATCACTGACTATTTCAAAGGTCCAACAGGGCCTAACTTTACAAATTATATTTCCTTTCAGTTGAAAAGAAAAGAAGAGAAAAGAGAGCTTTAAAGACGAATTGAAAAAGGTGGACTTCTGCTTTCAGAGAGGCTCAAAAGTATGCACTTGTAAGTGAATAATGTCATTCTCAAAAGCTACAAGCTGTGAACGATAACCCTCTTCATTGTTCTATACTCAATGATACCTCAGCTTTCTAAGCGTTTCGTAACCAAGAAATGGAAACTACTGATTGGTGTTTAAAAAAATGAGCTCTTTTCTTAGTCCGCTAAGTTGGTACCTAGCTCCTAATAACGGCTATGAAGGAAGAGAAGGCGGTGGCCGCTTGCCACAATAAGCTTTATGAACTGTTGGTTATCTTGGTTCACCCTGTTCATCGGAAATGCTGCAGTGGTTTCTCAGGTATGAAAGACTCAATTTAGCTATGACTTTTAATTTGGTGACCATCTTTAATCACTGGATGGGAAAAGCGGGAATCGCATTGGCTCTACCTGTCTGTCCAAGAATAAAAACACTATAATCGAAGTTGCTTCTGATAACTTTCAAACCTTTCATTTAAAAAAGACATTTAAAACTGGTGATTGGCTGCTCCCCCTTTTTGGCTACTGAATGATCTTTTTACAAATTTGCAATCACAATTCGCTCGTATGGTTTTGTTTCTCCCTCAGTATAGATCATGTGACAATATTCAAGAGATTTGATGTTTTTCATAAAAAGGGCGTATTTGAGCACGAATATTACGAAATTTGAGAGGAATAATATGATGGGATAATGTCCCGTCATATAAATCCTGCAAGCAAAATGTTCAAATGAATAAGGTCTATTTCAAGTCTGATTTGCAGCTATCTACTTCATATTTAGACAAGAATCATGCCCGAAATTCTACAAAACACAGGGATATCAGTGCTCCTTGAGAGGACAACACCGGCACGCAGTCTCGACTCTTAATTTGTTGGATGAAGACCGTAAAGTTGTGGTTGCTACGATGAACTTTTAAACAATTTTCCCATCTGATCATTACCGTATAAAAGAAAGAAAGTTAGAGTTTAGAATGCATTTTACATTGATATCAGTTAATCTATATGTCAAAGAGCTAACTAGGATCTACTGCTTATATCATTGGAAATTTCTTGTCAAAAGCCTGATCCAATACATATGTATATAATGGTGTGAAAAATGTCAAAGTCATCGGATAAGTACAAAATTGAGGGTAAATTTTGATGCTAGCCTTGCACATTTAAGCCTTACAAAAGGTGTTAAAATAACTAATGCACTAACTAGTGGATAAAGGCCGTTGTGTAAGATAAACGAGTTAAAAATAAAAATGAAAAATACTAAATAGCTAAATATAAGTAAGGAGGTAAGAAATAAGTTGGGTGTAAGAATATTGCAAAATAAGATAATACTCTCGCGTTCACAGCACCTTATTAGTAAGTAGATTGTTTTATCCCGCGATTGCGTTAACATTTATTTATCAAGGGGTTATACGACTATGCGACATGGTAGCATGCGCGGTTCCGCAAGGAGTTTACAATTTAGTGAACAAGTAGATGATATTACCAATGCCTAATTAGTATTAAACGGCTTGTGCATGTTGGAATGCAACACGTGGGTAATTTAACAAGTAGAGGCTAACAATATCTACTACATGATGGCAAATGCGTTTGTGAATAATTTAAGGTCAGTTATATCATACGATACTATGGTACAGGCGCCTTTCAAACAACTAACACAACTTCAAAGAAAAGGGGATAATATCACATGACATGACGGTGTACGCACGAGAGTAAACAACTTGCAAGTAGATATTTAATGGCTTGAGTGTAAAATGTCATAGGATATAATTGTGGGCGTGCATATCAGCAAACACCTTACAAATGAACAAGTAGAGGTTTATAATAGCTTATCAGCATTTTATGGCGTGTGCACAACAGCACACAGCTTGTGAGTAATTTAAAAAGTAGAGGAGGAAAAATAACACGACATGATGGCAAACGCGCTATAGCAAGCAATGCATACATATATCATCAATATTGCTCAATACAATGGAGTGTGCGCTCTTAAAACAACTTATTATTTACTTAAGGGGCATAATATCGTATGATATGATAGCGTGTGCGCGTCATAAGAAGAGCCACCTTGAAATGAAAACAGTGTCACAAAAACGTATCATTAAACGGCATGCGCGTGTTGCATACTACTGATAAGTAAGTGGGGGATGATAATAACATTCAGGATGGTAAACGCGCATGTGGTTAACTAGATGCCCAGTAATATCAAGAGATGGTAGTGTCCGCATTAGCAAACAACTTGAAAGTAAATAAATAGACGGTAATAACGTGATAGAAGGCACGCATTATTAATCAACGTACGTATGAATAAGTAGATGGTCACAAACTAATTATATTGTGACCTTTATCTTACGATATGATAGTGCGCGCTTTTTAACAACTTACAAAAAAATTAAAGCGAAGGATGATAATTTTACATAGCACGATGTTGTGCGCGCGTTGGTAAATAACTTGCGAGTTTAGAGTTAATTGTAAAAATATCATTAGGATAAACTTGTGCGCGTGCATCTTCGAATAACTTACTAGAGAACAAATAGATGTTTATAAATATCTTATTAGCATTAAATGGTGTGTGCGCACACTGATTTTGTGCAATTTAGACAGTAAATGGAAATAATATAGTCACTAAGTGAGAGGGGCATAATATCATATGACTTTATATCGAGCGCACGTCAGTCGCGATCGAGAAGTTAAATATGGATAAGAAGATTAACAAGAACGTATCATTAAATGTTCTAAGTTCACTGGTATTTAATGAAATATGCGCATCGGCATATTTGGGTTTTCAGTAATTTAGAAAGCAGGTGTAAAATATTATGCGATCTGATGGCAAACGCTCATCGTTTAGCAAGTAACTCGTATGTAAACAATTAACTAGAGCTTAATAATATACGATATGATGAAGTGCGTATGACTTACTGTACTGAAGGGGGTGATATCATATGACATGACGACATGCATTAGTAAACAACTTACTTAAGAATAATTAGATGATCATGGTACAGTACCCTATATCATATGATTTGATGGTGCGTGGTTGTTTTTAACACTTCGCTACAACTCAAAAGTAAATGGTAATATCACGTGACATAACAGCATGAGCGCGTTAGAAAATAACTTGCAAGTGAATAAGTAGAGACTAATGATGTCATGACAGTGTGCGCGCATTATCAAGCAACTTAGTTCTAAACAACTACATTTTATACAGAAATTTATCATTACGTTCAATGGCCTGGGCGCATTAGCATAGTATTTGTAAGTAAATAAGTAGGGACTAATATTACTGAATAATATAAATGACACGCACATGTTAGCAAAGAACTTAACAAAGGAATAAATTGATAATGATACTGTCCTACTATTATATGATCTGCAAAACGGTGAGTGAATGGGGGATAGCTGTAATGGCTTTAATTTGCGTGCTCACATGAATGTAATAGCATTCTACGATACGAAATTAGCTAACTAGGTTAAATGTCACAAAATATTATGGCGTGCGCTGCACCAAATAATTATTCATAATAAATGCATGAAATATTATTGTGCGGGCGTTTGTTATCGAATTACTAGCCACGCAGAGGTTATTATCTCATGCGATCCGATGTCCTTCCGGGGCTTATGAAATGTACGATAATAAAGATGGGTGAGTGATGCGTTGAAAATGTTATTTTTTAGGGTGATAATATCGTTTCATATATTTGCCCAAGCTCTGGTACACTACTAATAAAGAAAAGTGAATGCGTGCATGAAACACCGGTGTGCGAAAGTTAACAAACTCCTTGGCGTTGGGCCATAAGAGATATTAATGGGTGAAAAATATGCAAAAATAAGATAAAAACTTAAGACTTTAAGTTAAACAGCTATTATAACCAACCCATCAAGGCCAGAGTCAAAATTTACCCTCAAAGAATAGTATTAAATCTATGTAAACCTTTTTCACCTTCGAAGTTTCTAAGAGCAAGAGTCAAATGGATCAGTTTTTTTCAGAATGAGAGTGTCTTTCTCAAGTAAATGTTTACACAGGTATTTTAAGAAAACATTTTTCTTATCTGTTCCTGAATCTGTTTTCATCTACAATAGTTATGGTTTACATTTTTGCAAACTCTGCTCTGACCCAGCCCGTGAGGTCTTTGATTGGGGGGTTCATCTGGCACGGGGTTTTCCTCCATGGGGCAAGTGGACGTACAAGGAGGTTTTTCCCCCAGCTGTCGTTTCACAACTTGTTCCCTCTCATTTGTAATTAACTCGAGGGCAGACTTAAGCAATTATAGGCATATAGAGCTGCACTATACATTTGCCTAAATTAAGACCATGAATAAAAAGTAGACTTACAAACAAACGCTTCCTCGGCTTGTCCTTGCATTATTGGGATATACTTCAAAGAAGTTGAGGTGTTAACAAGGCCGAAACTTTTGATGTTTTAATGTGTAATGTGCCCGTGGGAAGGATGGGAAACCATTTGCTTGGAGACGGGCGGGACGACTGAAATCGATTGCTCTACACATTGAACTACTGAAACTCTTGGGAAGCTTGGTGTCCTAATAGTCATGCGCCTAAGAGTTTACAAATACAGCGCAATAGCTATTAATAGTTATCAAATAGAGTGGTTTTCAATTGAGTGTCGAAAAAAATTAGCGAATTGCTTTGGTTTATAATTACTTCACTCAGTGATTGGTTCAAAGTTCTCGCGCCACTTTTTCAACCAATCACATTTTCCCGCGCTTTGTGTCGGCTACGTGTTTTGATTGGTTTACCGGATTGTCTCCGTTCTTTTTGATTGGCCAAAGTAATTACTTTGGTTTTGGTTTTACGACACTCATCAAAATATACAAATGCAACTATTATCAGTAGTTAATTTGGCAGGACTGGTAAGAATAAATACAGCTATTTCTCTTTACTTGAGGGCCATAGTATAGGGGGTAGGCACTTTGTGAGGTAAATATGTCCGTATTCCCAGATGTGATCATGAGTGACGTTAAAATTGGAGTGAAGAGCATTGGGATATTTCGTTATTCAAAATCGTCATGCAACTAGTTACCAGCACGTATCATCTGGTTACCTAGACTTGTCTGCCCCTTCTCCAATTAATTGACACAGACACAAAGATTGGCTCCATGCAAATTTACAAATTGATGTCAGTTTTTCATGCGTCTGTCCTGTTATTGATCATGAATTGCGTCATAACATTGTCAAAGTAGCTGTGGATCCACGATAGCCGAGTGGATCCGCAGACTACGTTTACAATGTTATGACTAAATTCATGACCAATAACAGGACAGACACATGAAAAACTGACATCAATTTGTTTTTTACAATAACAAAAAGGCAGAGGGGTCAAAATTAAGTCAAAACACGAGAAGAAAGCGAGACAAAAATGCGAGATACTTAAATCTGACGGAAGCAGTATCGCGTCATTATCGCATAAATTATAAATTTATGTGTCTGTCCGCTTTATTGACAATAAAAATTGGCCAATGAACGCGCGAGAAGTTTTGCAGTCATCGTAAAATGCTTCTTTGAGGCCGCAGCCATTTATTACAATTTAAGTATCTCACGTTAGTATCATTGCAACCTGTGCAGAAGGAGAGCCCTTAAAGCCCTTCCTAAAAAATATAGTGGGGCACCACTTGTGACATTGATAATTCATAATATTTAAGGCAATAACGTAGTATGATACCAGGGAGCCGAAGATTTCGAAGTTCCAGAAACTACTTTGATCTGTCCAACTAGGCGGTTCCAGTCACTTTTGGACTAACCTGCGATCAGGCGTTCTTTTTTTTAGAGATTTACAGGGCGCGAAAAGTACTTTTCGTGTTTTCTCTAAAGAAAAGTACGCCTGATCGCAGATTGCTCCTGGACTTACGATGAATCCTAATCCTATACTTAAACCGTCCAGGCTTTACATTTCCAAAATTCAAGCTTTTTCTTCAAAAAAATGGTGACAACTGGAATACCTTAGAAACTTAAAAAATTTAAGGTGCATTTCAATTATTCCTGAAGTAAGAACAGCAACCAAAAAACTCTATGGCGCGTTTTAACTCACGTGACCAGCAGCCATATTGGATTACTGAAACAAACGTTCAATTCCCGGACGATTAGTTTGGTGTACTATGATGGCCGTCATTTCTTTGTTTTGGAACACCAACGTGGCCGCCATGACGTCACATGAAAACGCTCAATATACCTCTTTCATATTGGCCAGCAAATAAAATATTCTTTTGTTTTGATGCTAATAAGCCTTTCTAGCCTCGTTACGACGAGAAAATTTCAAAAGATTATTTGTTTCAAAATGAAGGCAGTAGGTCTAATTAAATGAATACAAAATAATGTAAAGGTGGTCGCCATTTATAAAAGTGGTCTATGAGAAGCGATTAAAACTTAGAGAAGCTTAACCAAATGACTGAGAACTACATAGATTGTGCAGATAAGACTTGGTCTGTCAGTTTTATCCATTGTCGTCAAGTAAATTAGAGACAGCAAGCAAGCAAGGCCACTGCCGTATCAAAATACTGCTTACTCAGAATTAAATGGCAACACCTGAGAGGAATGAGCCAAGATCTACAGCGATCTATGTTCCAAGGGTAAAGTGACTCCACCCCACCCTAGAGACTAAGTGCTGTAGGCCACTGCAGGTATATTTAACAATTATTCCATGAGCGTGTGTTGGATATGAGATGATAGATAGCCAACAAGGCGCGTAGCGCCGAGTTGGCTATAACCATCTCATATCCAACAAGCGCGAGTGGAATAATTGTTTTATTAAAAACGTCCCCAAAATATAGAAAACTAGACTACAATAAAAATTAAAAGGCCCAAAAAATCACGCGTATGCTTGCCGTGTTTGTATATCATGGTATAATGGCTCATAACCCATGATGGCTTAGCCAATCAAAACTGTCGACTTGCATTATCCAATGGTCCAGCTTTTAATAAAAAAAAATGTATACAGAAATATGGTGCTCTTAACTTAAGCTATTGTCTGCAGCTATCGTGTCAACTTGTCGCGCCAAACAGAGCAAATTTTGCATTTTGCTAATCAAAGAGCTGCACTTAAAATTTTAAATCAGACATGACACTTCCAGGCGACTGTTCAGTTCATTTGCTCAGCGTAACACACTCACTAATATGGGGAAGGTCAAACAAACCGAGAACTTGCAAGATCTTTTAGCGTAGCTTCTAGTTGTTACAGTCGAGCTATGTCACGCGTGGCCAGTATCCGGTAGACTGAAGTGAACATCCGAATTCCTAGATTTGAATGGAATCTTGAAGCTTTGGTACGAAAAATGCACAATAACCGAACAATCATTCATCAAACGCTTGAAATAGTTTTCACTTTTCAAAAATCGTTTATTTTATAATGAAACGGAAGTTCGTAGCTAACTATTTGCGGTATATCAAGGAAATATCCACTGGAAAAAGCAACGTTTCAGGGGCAGATCTAGGGGAAGGGTGCAGGAGGTGTGCGCCCCCTCCCCCCTGAGATGACCTGCGGCTTTCTGATGTAACTGGTATTCTGCAAAAAACAAAAAAACAAAAAAAAACTTCACCAGTCAGTCAGCTTCCCCATTCTGTAGTGGTGCACCACCCCCCCCCCCCCCACCCCCCTTAAGAAAAATCCTGGATGCGCCCCTGAATTTAAAACTGGCAACGCAGATTTGAATACTCACAATAGCTTGACCGTAATTACCGAAACGTGGCATATCACATAGCTTACAAGAAAAATATCTAAACGTCAAATTTAAAGAAACGTGCTGGATAGATGTGATAGACACTTTATTGACAAACAGCTGCAAACATATTGCAGCCATAAGCTAAATCGTGTTAAGATTAACACATAAGATGACAATAAGAATAATAAACGACTATTCATAAGAACAAAAATTCGCCAAAATCATTGATGACCTATTTGCTACGTGAAGGGATAAAAAGAGAAAATCCGGAACCCTGATATTCAGTTCAGCGAATTCCACTTAAGTCCATACTCCCGGATGTACCAGAGCACCAGTCTTCCGCATTCGCTTTGTGGATTTTGTTTCTTTCCTGAGATATCTTTGAAATTCGTTTGTGTCTGGGGCGCGGCGAAAATGTCCTGATAAAGGTCAACTGATCTCTGGCAGAAAAACTCGGGAAAAGTTTCTTGGGCGACGCTTACGTCTTTGTCACACACTTTGATCTCGCGAAACTTCAATCCTTCTCCATGCACATCTTTCTTTGGATTTCCAGCTGTCATTTGTCCGTTTTCTCAGCTAGCCGTACGTTTTACATCATCTGTTACGCTGCTCTCATTTACCCCTCGACTAGTAGTAGAATCTTTCTTCTGACTCGAGCTACACATTCTAAACAGTTGTGGAATCGAGATTAGTTGAATCGCTAGGATTGCAGTATTTTCTAGTGACGATTACAACACTGCTTCAAACGTTTAACGCAACTAAGAACCTTGCGCTGCTGTGCTGGACTGTGCGTTTTGAAACCTTAAAAACATTTTTCACTCTTGTAGCAAGCGCTTTGCCCCGTGAAGTGATTGGCTACAGACTCGCAGTTATGTCAACAGAAACTGATTATAAATTCTTCACCATCACGTACACTAGAGAGGACCAGATAAATTACCGATTTCATTTTGTTTTTGTTTGAAGGAATACACTGCTGTCATTGGTTTTGAATAAAACTATGAAATGTGCTTTAAATGTTGCTCGAGACGGACGTTCATGAAAAAGCATTTCGCGTCAGAGTTCAACCAAAATCGCTCGTACCATTACCATCACAACCTGATAATGGGATCTATCCCACTTCCGGAAGGACGACTTATTTTCTTGCCAAAGATCCTATCAATGTAGTGAACCAGCTGGAGCAAAGTCAAATATTCCATTTGCTGTTGTATATAGTTTCCACGTTAACGGGATACTTGGCAACAAGAGGATTTTTTATTTCATGTTGCCACCAGGTGGTAGCGAGTATCAATTTCGTCACAGTTAATCGATTTTGTTCTACTAAGAATCCGCTGCTAAAGCTATGCTACGTTATTAGAGAACGTGACTATCCGTATCACGAAACCGCAATTGAAATCGCCCTAACCTCAAAGCGACACTAGTGAGAGAGAATGAGAGAGAATGAATTAATGAATGAATGAATGAATGAATGAATGAATGAACTTTATGTACCCACGGAATTTACATCAGTAAGAGAAACATCTGCTGCTTTACAGAAAAGCCTTGTAAAAGGTAATACAAGTTAGTATATACTCACTCAGTGATCTTGGTGTTTCAAGCAATCTAATTGGCTGGCTATCTCGGAGTAATTGAGCATTATTCACTTCCTACGGAGTGAATA
>OX421447.1:33454103-33456603 GCA_949126865.1 Montipora capitata
TTGGGTGCAATCATCAGCGTACTTACAGGTATTGATTGAAACTCCCGGGGAATAGCAGTCATCAATATCGTTAATAAGCACGTTAAACAGGGTAGGTGAAATAACCCCGCCTTGAGGAACTCCAGCAATAACCTCTCCACTACAAGAAACTACCCCTGGGAGCTTGACCTGCAATGTCCTACCGGAGAGATAAATTTGAACCCAGTTCCAGAAACTGCGAGAGATATTCATGATAGCTAGTTTCTCAAGTAAAGTGAGGCATGCACCCCGCAAAACGGACTCGTTGGCTCAGTAGCATTGAACCAATCTTGGGTTATACTTGTGAGTGCCGTTACAGTTGACCGCTTTTCCTAAAATGCACGCAGGGTAGCGTCGATCTTCATGTTACTTTTATTCAGCATGAGTTGGATTTTCTCAAGAACTTTCGCAGCTTGAGGAAGGACAGAGATTTGTCTGAAGTGGTTATTAATGTCCGTTGGATTACTAACTTTGGGTACAGGACTAATTAACGCGTGCTTGTATGCTGTTGGATACTTGCACTGCTGTATACTAGCGCAAATAATATCATGTAAAGCAGGTGCTATCTCTTCGTGAAAAGATTTCAAGAGCCACGCCGGTACTTCGTCACAACGTGTAGCCTTCCTGACATTAAGATGTTTCATTATGGCTTTTACTTGACCGATACTTGGAAGAGGAGGTGGTCTATCTTGCAGTCTATCAGATATTTCTGAGGCCAGCAAAGCCGTCGCAGTTCTATTTTTCCAAGGTGCTGTAAAGGCTTGCAGTAACTTATCTGCAACCTCTTTTAGCTCATCAGATGACGGGGCTGTAGGTATTGTTCTTTGTCTTTCGGCACCGCAGACCGCGTAAATAGATTTAGACCATTTGCGTGGATTAGACATGCGAAATTCACTCGCCTTTGTTTCATAAAACTTGCGTTTCGCATTCTTGATGAGATTTGCAACTTTATCTTTCATCTGCTTGTATCTTTCCTTGCCACCTTTAGAAAAGACCTTCTGGTGAGCGCTAATTGCGCCTTTAATATGTGGTGTCATCCATTCCTTGTCGCTTGGGTGCTTACGCACGCGTTTTTGAGGAGTACAGGTGTTAAGAGCTTCAATTAGTATATTATTGAACGCCTCGACTTTCTCATCCACATCTTTCGCTTAGAAAACAGACTCCCAGTTCTCGTGGCTAAGCTTTAACCCAAGAGCTCTGATGTTATCAGCTTTGAGACTTCTGGCAGTTATCACAGACCATTTGCCAGTTGGTCGATGCTTCAGCGGAGCGTAAGGTATACACTTATGATCTGAGCGCCCGAAGGGAGGCAGATGTTGAGCCTCACCGTCTATATTACCCATGTTTGTTAGAATTTGCTCAAGAATATTATTTCCGCGAGTCGGCGCTTTAACAATTTTCCGCAAATCAAATCTCCGACACAGCGAGCGCAGATCCAGTTGATTGATGTCTCCCGTAATCACTATTCCCGCTGACGGCCTTTCTTTAAGCAGATTATCCAGACGTTCTGTATTATAGTCATTTAGCTCAGACTCCTTAAATACTCAATACAATGGAGTGTGAGCTCTTAAAAACACTTTATGATTTACTTAAGGGGCATAATATCATAATTATGTGATAGCGTGTGCGCGTCATAAGAAGAGCCACCTTCAAATAAAAACAGTGTCACAAAAACGTATCATTAAACGGCGTGCGCGTGTTGCATACTACTGATAAGTAAGTGGGGGATGATAATAACATTCAGGATGGTAAACGCGCATGTGGTTAACTAGGTGCCAGCAATATCAAGTAATGGTCGTGTCCGCATTAGCAAACAGCTTGAAAGTAAATAAATAGACGGTAATAACGAGATAGAATGCACGCATTATTAATCAACGTACGTATGAATAAGTAGATAGTCACAAACTAATTATATTGTGGCCTTTATCTTACGATATGATAGTGCGCTCTTTTTAACAACTTACAAAAAAAATAAAGCGAAGGATGATAATTTCACGTAGCACGATGTTGTGCGCGCGTTGGTAAATAACTTGCGAGTTTAGGGTTAATTGTAAAAATATCATTAGGATAAACTTGTGCGCGTGCATCTTCGAACAACTTACTAGAGAACAAATAGATGTTTATAAATATCTTATTAGCATTAAATGGTGTGTGCGCACACTGATTTTGTGCAATTTAGACAGTAAATGGAAATAATATAGTCACTAAGTGAGAGGGGCATAATATCATATGACTTTACATCGAGCGCACGTCAGTCGATAAGTTACATATGGATACGAAGATTAACAAGAACTTATCATTAAATGTTCTGTGCGTGCTGCATATTTCTTATAAATAAGAAGAGCATAATAATATCATACATGATACGCGCCTTGGATACAAATAAATAATTAGAGGGTGTAGTGTAAAAAATTACTACGATATAATTGACCACGCGCATCAGTAAACAACTTACAAATGAACAAGTATATATTTATAAGCT
>OX421447.1:33466603-33476603 GCA_949126865.1 Montipora capitata
AATTTTTGATGGAATTCCTTTGGTATCATGTTGAATGATATCGTCGAAAAAGATAGAAGTTTCAATTAGTTTGACTTTTTTTTTGCTTGTGATGGTTATATACCTTGTCATCGTCACAAATATATCCCGGAAGGCTATCTATCTTTTGCTAAGTGTCGCTAATTGCCGTCGCGAGGAAAAAAGACTCGAATCTCTAATCTGTAAATCTAAGCACTGAGCAACTGAAGACTGAAAAAAAAAGAAAGAGAAAACAAAGAAAGTTATTTTCAGATTCCTCCAATTACAGCAAGGTAAGAGAAAAACCAAGAGATTATTAAAACGACTTTGGCAAGACAGGTTTAAATTTATTATCCTTTAAGCGCAACCGCACTTTTATGCGGCTTTAAAAACGACTACTACGTATGAAATTAACACGAAAGCCAAACGACCAATTTTTGGTCCAGTGTAAAAGTAATGCCACATAACCAAGCTACTGCCATGGGCACATGAAAGTAGAAATTTGAGGGGGAAATCTAAGACTTTGCGCGGTATACAATTCATTCAAAGGAACAGGTGAAACAGGAGATTAGGGTATAAATATGTAACAGCGTCGTCCGTGGTGAGTCGTGCCGACGAACTGAGATGGGAAACATAAGCACCGCGGAAGAAGTCAGTAGTTATATCGCGGAGCCCATCAGCCCAAAGACATTTCTTGCATTAATTGTGTCATGGTCTTTATTGGGAATACTGTCTGCAGGATTAAATATTCTAGTTTGTGCTATGGTTTACATCGACAAGAAGCTTCGAACCATAACGAATTATCTAGTGGTTAGCCTGTCAGTATCCGATCTGCTAATCGCTGTCGTATTTGTTCCTTTTTACATCATCGATCATTACGCTAGAACTGTCATCGGAGGTTATTTTGTGGCATTTATCCTATTGGCAACAGTATTCAACCTATGTGGCGTAACGTATGAGCGTTATATTGCCTTGACTCGGCCATTCCGTTATCGCACCATTATGAGTTGCCGCAAAGTATGCATCATTATCGCTACGTCCTGGCTTCTACCTCTGGTCTTGAGCCTTCTACCGTTAGCGTGGAATACAGATGTAGACGCCACTGTACATAAAGTGTACATTGCAGTGATTGTAATTCTTTTCATCTTTATCCCTTGCACCGCCATGGTGTTCGTCTATTTGCGCGTTTTGCGAGTTGCTCATCGCTTTGTCCTAAGAAGCAAAGAACGAACCTCTAAAGGCAATGTTACTGGTCACCTGGCTGGCAGCGATGAAAAGGCAACTCGAGTCTTCGCCATGGTTTTTGCCATGTTCTTGCTCTGCTGGCTCCCTCTCATTTATATCAATATATCTTGGATATTGAATCAGACAAGTCTAGTCACCAACGAGGTCATTTTCATCTCCTTCTTTACGCTTCTGCTGAATTCAATTTTTGATCCATTTATCTGTGCGTTCTATAAGAGGGATTTTCGAGGTGTCCTACGGAAAAGGTTCAAGCTTGGCTGCTTCAAAGAGATCGAACAACAGGAAATCAGAATCGATTCCGAAGTTGCCTTGAGGAGGCTTTCTTCCGCCAGCAAAAATACTGCAGGATGCACTCAAACACAGTAACGCTGCCTCTCTCTGAATAAACACTGAAGAACAGAAACAGCTACCGATGCAGTGTTTTTACTTGTAATCCTTAAGTCTTCACTAGACATGCAAAACTACGGAATTCATGATATCCACCTTCTCTACTGATGATATTCTCTCAAATATAAATTAATAAAAGCAATAGTTCGAAGATAATAGCACATATAGAAAAACAGAACCAAACAAGCAAAAAATAGAAACCTTGTTGTTCTTATTCCCGGACTTGATTGACTACGTTCATTTCTTCAATGAAATGGACTTTTTTTTTTCTTTTAAGAAAAATGCAAAAGGACTCAAACGGGACTGTGGTTGTCGTTTGTTGAAAGAGTTTGAAAGTTCCCACACCCTAATAAATTTCCTTTCCTGTAACTTGCTAGATCGACGTGGCTTCAATTAACAAGCAATATTATGATCAACCTTCCATTAAATAAACTCAAAACTTTCCATAATTTTTTTTATAACTAACAGATATAGATATAGATGTATATTGCGAATTGAGGTGTGCACTTCAACAACCAAAGTTTGTGGGTTTTTTTACAGAAGGCCTCCAACAATTTCAGTACAGAAGGCCTTGTTTATCTGACTTTAAAAGATATTCGGTCAACCTTTTTGTTTGTTTGGGATAATTTTGGATTAGCTGGATTAATTCGCACTGCAGCCAAATGTTGGACAAAGCCTTATGTAGTTTTCAAGAACTCGTGTTATTTATCATTTGAAATAAGCTACGGCGCTGAGATGTCAGTTGGCGCGTTTTTGAAAAAAATCTTCCTTCAAAACACAAAGAGATTACAGATAAATCACTCGAGAAACAACGCTTAAAATAAAAATAGTAAAATTGGCAGTGTTGGTATGATATTAATGATCGATGAAAAAATGGGGTTTTATCTTACTCTTCAGTGGCCAAGAATGGCATGATTAATAATTATTTTCAATACTGGGAGCTTTAACTATTTTCTTGCTTGTCTCGCTTGCATTGCTTAATATATAATATACATAATTAATTCGTTATGCTATGATAAGGCTTCGTCCATCTGCGTGGACGACTTTAGTCCGAACAAATTGTCTTTTTAAGACCTTTTAAGTTATCATAGATGTTTTAACCCAGCTACTGATTTCATCAAGGTAAATCTTACCCAAAATTGCCGTCCGGAAGCAGTTATACCTTGAAGTCATCCGCTTGATCATTGATTTAGCCTTATAATGACTTCATTAACCGAAAAAAATCAGATATTTCACATCTTTTTATCACCAGTACGCAATCAAGAGAAAGTAAAGGAGGACAGTAACTTGATTTTATCTTGTATGCAATACAATACAGGTGTATATCAGCACTACCCCATATCGCCTTTAGTCAAGAGTAATTTAAAACTTTTTCAAAGACTTAAGAAGACTACTTGCTGTGCAGTTTACAATCATTTTCTCCGTGATTCGTATTATTATATGGCAAGGTGTTCTCAGGCTAGATGGATGGAGCACTCTGATTGGTTGTTTTTGGTCGGGATTTTACAGTACGGACCATTGTCGTGACCATGGAAACGGTCCGTTACCGTATCATTTTGCACTCCCAAGAAATTCAAGTTGAGCGAAACAACAAAAGTTCCTCAAAAGGGGAATTTAACTTTTTCATCACAAGAGTACAATTGTAGCAAGCGGAGTTTATTTTTACATGTAAAAGGTTATCATTCAAAGTTCAATGATGGAAAACGAAGATTACGAACACTTATTCACCCAGCGAAGCGTGCGATCGCTCAAAGAAACGATGCCATATAATAAACAACTTAGTAACCTCAATTACTCGGGACCGCACTGGGGAATAATGGCCCTCACTGCACTCGGCCGTTCTGACACGACCCGAGCTAATATTCCCCAGTACATCCCTCGAGATCGGTTAGTAAGAGGTTAGTATTAGTGTTTTAAAATCAATAATACAATATTAAGATATTCGAAATAAAAATGCTAAATTGCACCCACAAGCTCACCGATTTATTTACGTATCTGTTTGTTTATTTATTTATTTATTTATTTATTTATATATTTGCATCATTTGTTTCTTTTTGGCAGGTGCTCAAAATGTTTTAATTAAACGATTCGTTACCGGAACGGTAAAAAACATGAACAGTGTCAAATTGAAGATCCATCATCATCAAATTGAAGATCCATTTTTAAGAGCTATTCATAGCGAGAAAACAATGAAATTGTTAAACAGCAAGTATAGGTCAATGAAATTATTGATTACTTTTGCAAAGCTTTATTGTCTTTCTGGATGCTAAAAGCTTCAGAATGATTACAAAGGGATTAAAAACAGGCGGGGGTGGCGCGATACTTTTTGATAAATTATCTCTTCTCAATGTTAAGCCGCATTCATCTATCTTTTATCTTTCTGTAATTAGAACATATAATTAGCACTATAGATGTAGTTTTATATTTTTAGAATGGTTAATTTTATTTTTACCGGTGTTTTATTGATTGTAATAATTGTAAAGCGCATTAGATCATATATCTTAATGAATTTTGAGCTGTTTAAGTAATAAAATTATTATTATTATTATTATTATTATTATTATTATTATTATTATTATTATTATTATTATTATTCAAAAAAAGTTGCATGCTTCATCAGACGGCTCAAACGCCCTTTTTCGCTAAAAATTAACATATTTTTGGTTTTGTTTGCTTGTTTAACTTTCCATTTGATGCAACTTCTCATTTGTTTATTCCCTTTAATTTCCTGCGTGTTTAATGAAGAAAAATCATCACCAGTCATAGATGGCGATATTTCTTTGATCTTAGGAGCAGGGTTGGTGCAATTTTGCACTCGGAGACATGTTGTTTGTGTTCTGTTTATTGGATATCCACTATGCTCCGAGAGATATTTCTCCGTGTACTTCGATTTTTGCTTGTTGTTGTTGTTGTTTTTTTATTGCACTATTCACTTCTTACGCCTTCGCTGTTTAATTTCGCTCGTTTCTCCACAGAAAGGAATCCTGTGCATTGATATACCTTTTTCTGAATACTTTACGTTCCCACACAGCGTTTCATATGGAAAAATAAAAAAAAAATCGTTAGAAGATGAAATAGACCTGTTGCCAGCCTCGTTCAAAGCCAGGGCTCCCCATGTCTATCCGTCGGATCCAGCGCTACAGTTCTCGGTTGCTCATCCATGGTCTGGGTTTTAAAAAAGCCGACTTGTAAATAAATAAATCATAAACAAGCGAATGTATTAAGCTTGGTAACAATTAAGCAGGCGTATAAATTTTGTTGGTATTTTGTTTGGAAAAAGTAGGGAAAAGAAGTAAGGAAAACGTACTTAAGAACTAGGGAAGAAGACACTGTCTGGACTACGCGATCTCGTGTTTCCCGTATACTTCTTTCGTGTTCTTTTCGTTTCGTGTGTTCTTTACAACAGAACAGATATCATGGCATCGATAAAATGATATATGAAATGGATCATATATGAACTGCGGATATGAAATCAAGTGAAGCTATGATCCTCGCAGTTATGAACGCAATTTTTGCAATTGCGTAAAGAAGCCTGAAAATTTCAGGACTTCAACGGGGTTTGAACCCGTGACCTCGCGATACCGGTGCGACACGTGCACTCTAACCAACTGAGCTATGAAGCCACTGACGTTGGGAGCTGGTCATATATTTGTGGGTTCTAATGTTCCAGTGAACATCCCGTAAACATCCCGTGATATCATGGCATGTTACATAGAGTTAACAATTTATTTACTACAGCATCGCCTAACTAGAGTACTCATATGGACATAGCATTATTAGACAGGGAGCCTAGTTAAAGAGAAAAATAACTAAAGTTACTCATATACAAACAAAAAAATCAAAAGAAAACAAAACAAGAGTTCAAGTTGCTTGATGCAGCGCGAAGGCAGGCACAGAAGTGTCCTCGCTATGTGCACTGGGACAGATTGTTTTCCAGGTTCTGATGTCGTCAACGTCGTACAGGTCTAGGGCTTTATTGAAGTACTGAACGCCCGGCGCTTAAATGAGGCTAGGGAGATGTGACTTGTGCGTAACTCAGAGGGCAGAACATCCCATGTGTGGCACGAGCGTATGAAAAATGAACGTTGATAAGTAACAGTGTTACTTCGCTTAGAAATATAAGTAATTGCATTTCTGCTGGATGGCCTCTGGATGACCTCGTTGATTGTCTAGTTACAGGCAGAGCTTTACTTTGTACGGAAACTAGGCTATTTACAGCTTTATAGAGAAGACTTTATCCAAAAAGTCTAGCCAATGCGAGATAGGTAACAGTTTCGTTACTTCGGAAGGCGGGTCTTACAGATTACATCACAATGGAATAGGTTTTGTTGCGCGCCACTGCACGTTAATTTTCAACTTGCTATAGTAAGCCAGTGGACTGTGGCGTCCATACTTGGGTTGCGTATCCGAGATGGCCCCGGACGATAGATAGATAGATAGATAGATAGATAGATAGATAGATAGATAGATAGATAGATAGATAGATAGATAGATAGAATGATAGATAGATAGATAGAATGATAGATAGATAGATAGATAGATAGATAGATAGATAGATAGATAGATAGATAGATAGATAGATAGATAGATAGATAGATAGATAGATAGATAGATAGATAGATAGATAGATACAGTGTGCGACGCAAAGCCAATGGCGTTTCGTTGATGATATCTATAGGTGTACTCTACAGGTGTTATTTTTCGGGTGATGCGCTGGTATTTACACTTGGACTGATTACATTTGTTAGGAGCTGGTAACTGAATTGACTGCCCGAAGCGAAGAAAGTTACAAACAAACTGCAGAAAGCGAAACTACTAGAACTGCTCACAAGCGAAAATGACTGATCGAGATAAAACTAGAAATGACTAAATTAAGCCTTAAATACCTCTAAGAGAACGAATAAATTAAGCACTAAATTCCTGATTAAAAAACTGACAACTGCATTCCTAAGGGAGGAATGCAACCGCGCTAATGAGCAGGCGTTTGGATCTAACGCTTGGTTTATGATTACTTCACTCAGTGATTGGTTCAAAGTTCTGACACCTGTGCATTTTCCCCCGCTTTTTGACGGCTACGTGTAATTACTTCGAGTTTTGATTGGTTTACCGGATTGCCTCCGTCCTTTTTGATTGGCCAAAGTAATTACTTTGGTTTTGGTTTTACGACACGCGGTTGAAACAAGCTCTAATTTTACAAAAAATTGCGGTTATCTGATCAACGAGAGAAAAAAAACACTGAGTCGAGGCAAGAAAACCCGAAGTTACATAGAACCGAGATCGTGAGTAATAATAATCAGAATTTCAACAACTATTGGTTTGATTTTGACTTTGGTACTGTAACTATATACTTTTCTCTCCTCAAGATGAGAAAAGTCTGGGATACTTTCTGGAACATAACTTTTTGATTTCCGGCCATAAAAAAATCTCTTCCTCGTGGTCTCCAGAGGAAAGCCGAAGTGAGTGAGCTTTCCAATTTTTACAATTGAATTTGCTCTTTTCTTTAGCACTGTGACGGATGCTTGAATGCACATCTTTGTCATTATTTGACTTCCCAAGGCAGCTGAGACCGCGATGAAACATATTTTGCAAGACTAGTCTATGTGAGTGCCACAAATTTAGTCAAAAATGTTTACATAATCTATAATATGTGGAAATTGAGGATGCCTCATTTCTTCATCTTCATCTTTTCTCTTTGCTTTCATTCGCGTCTTCTTCGCGGCTGCTATAGTTTTTTGCGACTAGTCTTTGCCATGTATAAATTTACTGTGTAAGAGGCCAGTTTCATGAATGGCAGCCAACTTTTCATGCGTAGTTAGACCTACTTCAATTCAAGTATTCCTTTAAAGGTTGTTCGTTGTGGCGCCGGCGACACTAGAAAGGCCAAATAGTATTAAAACAAAAGTACATTCCATTTTGCCTCCATTATGAAGGAGGTCTTGGTTCTTATCGTTATCTGGAAGTTTGTATGTATCGCTTAGGTTCCTGGGAAGCCGGCTCTTCAATCAACATCGCACTTTAATTGAATAATAGTTATCTGACCCGGTCCAATTGTTTTTACAGGTCTCTCCTTTTAATTTACCTTTGAGTTTCCGAGTAGCTGATATATGGAGTTGCAGGTGTGGCTAATTAAATTATTATAAATGTCTCCGAGAAAAGCATAATCTATGATCATAGCACACAGTTTTTTTTGTTCATTTACTCTTATAAATTTTTCTATTGCCAAGCTTGAGAGCATTGATTAGCTTATTTAATTCTAGCTTGCGCCTTTGTGGAGAGGTAAGCGTATGTACATAGGCGACGACGCAATTTTAAAAAAATAACATTTGGTGTTAATTGATAAAATATAATCTCTACCCCTTTTCAACTAAAATGTGTTCTTTCCTTTAATGAAATCTCTCCATCTCTTTACTTAAGCCTATTTATCGCCATCACTTTTCACATACGGTACAAGATAATTAAATAGGTCTGACTTCAGAGCCACAATTAATGATAGAAAAGATAAATACCAAACTACGGCTCAGTGACACTTTACGGACCTAATAATAATCATCATCATGATCTTTACCCAGGAAGCTCCACTCACCCAAGTTGTTTACTGGGAGGTCCTGCATCCTGTCGAATTGGAATTTACTTGAGAAATGTTTTGAGGAGAGGGGAAAATCTGACACCCCGGAGAAAAACCTCTCGCAGCAGAGAAAAACCAACAACAAACTTAGCCCAACATGATATGGTCCGAGTTCGGAATCGAACCCGGACCACGCTTAGGCGAGCGCAATGACCACTACACCAACCCTGCTCTTCCTACATCAAAAGCACCGTGTTGTAACGGCTGCGAGGACGCAAAATGCCCTTTGAGTAGTATTTACTCTCTATCAGAACCATCTTGACGCATATCATACCAGACGGTGAAAAAAACAGCCAGTTGAAGAGCTCAGATCTTAGGTCAAGCACATTGCTAACATTATCCTGCGAAAACACTCCCTTGTTCTCTATCCCCGCCGCATGGGGGGTTTGCCAAAACCTCAGATAAATAATACCGCCCTTGGTAACTATACAAACATCTGAAAGACAGATAAGTGAAAGCGAGCTTGAAATAACAGATTTAAAAGGTGATATATTACTCATTTTAAGAAATGCGGGCTTCATATGCATATAAACAATTAACCCCTACAATTTCGCTTTCATCTCGCTCCTCTTCTTTCATTGTCCTTCACTTAGCCAGTGGTTTGAACTCCCCAGGTCTCCAGTCGAGGAGGTAAGGTACGAAAGTGAAACGCATCTGTGACTCTGACGAAGGAAGCGACGGAAACAACTGGTATGGAAAATTAAAGGTATAATAGTTAAAAGTGCTATTTCATTAGTTTTATGAAAGCTTTATCTCCTAATAATTGCTTTTGTTTATTAAGTTACTTAAGTGCTATTTTGCATTTTCCTCAATTAACAAAAGCTTAAGGCGAATTATGAATGCCTCATTGGTGAACTACGTTTTACACGAAAATGAAAATGCCTGTGTTTATTTTCTCATGATCCTCTGGAATTCCATATCAAAAGGGAAGATATAAGTTTAGGAAAGTTGTGCCATCCTAATACATGTATTTGGATTCTAGATCACCAAGAATATTGGGCATCGAAGCATGACTTTGCATAAGTGGTATGCAAAAGTGCCAAGGATTTGCACAAAATTGCTTAATTAGATTTATAATTGTTCAATGTCTTTCACCTTGAAAAAGGGAATTAATAGCCTCGATCGCCCTTGCATTCATCAAGTGACTACAATATATAGACAAGGTACATTTTAGATAATAACGGAACACAGTTAGCCCCACTTAGGCACCACTGATAACTGGCGTGAATTACAATTTAAGTTGATAGTTCTGCTTGCTGAGAGATGTTCTTCGCGGAGTTTCCAAACTAGAAAGTGCTGGTAAGAGATTTTACCGTTGTTTATTAGTGTACAGGAAACCTAAAGCGGCAGTTATGGATTGGTGAATAGTATGTTCACTGATTTAAAAAAAAGCGAAATTGTCGCCATTCAATTAAACTTCATCGAGAGATATTTGGCACAGTAAAAGTGTTAGCCGATAACTTAATAAGTAAATTTCCATATGGATGTGGACATCCTTTGTGCATTGTTTTGAATGTAACAGAGATTCCACATACTTACTGAATATTTAATTTTCTCAAGTGCTTTTACTAAATCTCACATGCGGACAAGAAACTTCACAGGCCGTCAGATATCACGACAGCTGGTGACTTTTAAATGATTATTGACATTATTCTTGATGCGTCTCTATTTTCAGTTTTACATTTTTGCTGCCCCGGTGAGTGAGCCTTAAGCGAACGAACGAGGCAGCTCTTTAACACATTTTTC
>OX421447.1:33481603-33496603 GCA_949126865.1 Montipora capitata
TCAAGAAACAATAGTGAAATCTTCGTGAAATCCCTCATCATTATTTCCTGAGTGACTATAAGGGAAAAATTAGCGACAAACAGTACTCTCTCTCATCTGAAACTAATTTATTGGCAACTGATTTTTAGTGGAATGTGTATAGTCCCTAATCGTTTGCGATAGACAAGAAAAATAAAGAGAACGTAAGAACATTATCATCGAACAGAATACAGTCGGGCTAATTCCTGTTTACTGTAAGACTATAAACATCTTATTTTGAACATCCCTACAGGCTAAAAGGAACTCAGCCAAGACTAATTTAAAGTTAGAAGAATGCGCTAATTGAGGTGTGCTCCCTGAGGCAAACATATTTTTCTTCGAAAGATTTTCCATGCGCCTAAATTTAAGCTCCATAGTATTTGCATTTTCCTTTAAACTCACGTAAACGAGATCTTCAATTTTTTCGTTATATTTTAGCAGGAAGTGAATTTGGTGTCTGGTCTTGCGATTTCGAATTTTGAATAAGTGAATTCAATAGTTGTTCGCCTCCAAACTATCCTTTTCTTTCGTGAAAGCGATCCTGCTTATATTAAGGCGCTAAAGACTTCTGGAAGCAATTGTTTGTAGAAAAAGATAAAATCGTCCGGTTTATAAGGATTAACTATAAACCATGTATAGAGAAGTAGTTACATTTGCAAGACTTTTCAAGAGTTCGTATGGCATCCAGTTTAAGGAGAAGTGGGGAGCGTTTTTCGGCATTGCATTTCACTAAATTGACGAAACAAAAGTCACATTTTATCTTTGTGTGAAACAATATGCGTCGTAAAGACTTGTAGGAATCCTTAACTCTGGAGTTTATGACCAGAGTAATGAAATCAGTTACATAATTACTCACAGATTGTTTTCATAAAGTTAAGCACTGAATTGCACCTTTCATCACGATTTGCATGAAACTGAGGTCCTACTGTCAGTTATGGGCAAAAATATATACCAAAGCTCGCTGTTCTCATGGAGCACTTGAGGGGGGAGGGGGAGGACAGACTCACTCTTGACGCATGCGTTGTGCACTACGTCATATTGTGGCTCACCTTAATCTGTCTGTTTTTATTTCTTTTGTTTTTTTTTTCAAAACTGTAAAGATAACTTTGACTGGCTCACACTTCAACTTTGACCCACAAAAGCACTTAACGAGATAACTCTCACTTTTTATAGCATTTTTACGCAATCATATTTACATGCATGCATCTCATTGGAAAACTTCTAGAAAAGAATCTTACGCGATAGCTTTCTCTTGTTTACAACTGTAGCACAGATCTTATAGGCAAACTGCCAGAAAAAAACTGTACGACGCAACAGCTCTCGCTTGTTTACAACTGTAGCTAATGACACTGATTTCCACCCCCTCCCCTCCTTCTGTTTGTCAACTTTCAGTCAAAACAATTTCTCTCTTTCGATTGACGCATTTCGATCTTTTCGTGACTAAGTCTAAACCTACAAAAACGCCATTTCATCAATCAGTTAAGTTCAGCAAAACTACGGTCGCATCGCTCAATCCTTTCTTCTCAGTGGCGCTACAACCATGAATCAAATTAGATCTAAAGGATATGTCCACAGCATCTTCCCTACCAAAAAACGAGCAAAATCACTTTGTTTTACAATACAAGTCGGTGAAACACGCAAGCAAAGAGAAATTCGCACCCCCATCTAACAGAAACTCCTTAAAGGAAAACAAGAATCAAGGTACCCAATCACACAGCAAAATATCACACGAAATGGACATCTTCACCGCTCTTAGCGTACAATAAGACACTATCGCAACCTGTGGTTACCATCCAAGAAATTAAATCCAAAACCTTCATCTTATATTGGAAAGCTTCCCTCGTGCTAGTAAGCTGCCGGCCAGAATAAGGGCTACCTGTGACCGTTGAAGTGATACACCACGCAATTCTAATTTCACAGAATATTTTAGCTTTGTCCAACGAGTTGATAAAGATCGATATGCCAATGTGACAAAAATATGGCTGAAAAATCAAAACGTCAGCTATTTTATCTCTTGAAGGCGACAATTACACTGTAATCTTCGTACCAACTCGTTTGATAAAGCGGGTTATAACCTGCACTTCAAATTTACATTCCGTGGGTAACCCGCACTTCAAACATATGCATTTGTTTCATTCGTCGAGTCCTTTCACGGGAGCTGTTCCCGACTGTGTGGCTTCAGAGCTAAGTTAGCAGAGCATTGCAGTCAGGGGGATTCGAATCCAGTTGAAGCCGCCTGACTTTTTCAGGTGTCTATAAATAAGAGACAATTGCTCAAATTGTCCAGTTAAGTGCGAGGATCACTTTTACATTTCATCTAAAGCCAATTTCCTTATTTAACTCTCCCGCTAACGCAGCAGGCCACGGTTTCTTAGAAGCTATTCTCCTTAGCTCTCTGATTTCATTTTGTCCGCGTAGGACCGAACTCTACTGTCTTTTGGATAAGGCTTCATGGATTGTTTCTGTTGTCAATTTAATTTTTGATGCCTATTGTTTTCTGAACCAATCGCGAGAGCCTCTTTAATGACTGCGTCCTGAGGCCCGTTAGGTCTACACTTTCAGTCAAATCAAACAAAAATGATTCTGAGTTCATATCTTGGAAACAAGGAAATTTGTTCCAGTTTTCTAACGAAAGGATAAATGCAACAGTTTTCAGTTTCTTTGTCTGCTTAATATGCAGAAAGTTGAGTAAATTAGCCCATTAAGCCATTAAGATTTTATTGTATTTTACTTCCGAATGAAATTTATTTTTAACCAGTACAGTGCTTGTTTGGGCTCTCTGCTTCACCGGGAACAATTTCAAAGTGAACAAAGGTTGTCAATTTAATTTATTTGCCATATTAATGAGAAATTTTGATTTAAAATTTAACACGCAACTTTCTGTGTTGCGCTTGATTTCGGTCATTTCATTTTAACATTACAGTTTCCTATAAAATCATGCAATTGTCACAAACCGTACACTTGAGTAAGAATCAGCACTTGAGACATCACCTTCCGTTTCTTCCGAGGAAAAAAAATTGGAGGTTCAATTAACTCGACTAAGAGCCTCGAAGGCCTCTTATCATTGAGATGGAATATCCATTTTGTTTCGTCATGATCATCTGCAAGTAAAACTGGAAAGTTCCTCATGTGAACTAAGGTGCCGGCCAGAGTAAAGGCTACCTGTAACCTCTTTTTCACAAATAGTCCAGAACGTTGCAAAGTACAGACAATTGTCGAAGTCACTTGCTGTGACAAGCTTATCAATCGAAAACAACAAGAATTAATTGGCAGGCAAAGTAAAAATACGAGAAGTCATTTTTTTTCTTATTGAGTAATATGCGACGTTTTTTCAGGACACTTGCCGTCTCGTGATCTGTCTACAAAAGAGACAAACCATAGAGCTATTGCCAACCTGTAATCTCTAAAAAAAATAAAAGAAATGAGTACATCAAAGAAGGCCTTGCGACAAGTCTCATACCCTCGTCTATGGCACAGATTTGAAAGAATTAACACTGACCAAAGCTTAGACTTTATTCAGTAATATTCAATTATATCTTACAATGAATAACTAAAACAATCGTAGAATTTGTCGAATCTTATTCGTTTCACAGCCAATTTCTTCCACTGTAGACGTTTCCTCAGCCACTTATGAGAAGGACAGGTCTGCAAACATCATCCATGTTCGTTGCTGTGAATCTTGCTTTTGCCTCGTGAGAATCGGAAATCAGTTGTTAATTTTCAATTGAGTCGCATGGTCTCCTAAAGCTTACTTCCCACTGGCGACATAAGGATCATAAGCATAATCACAATCATAAACATAAACATAAACTTCTTATGTTCTAGTGGGGACGGCCGCTCTAAAAACGTAAAGCTTTTCCTCGAAGCTGGCCGCCATCTTAAAAATGAACCGACCCGAAAGTACTGGTCCTAGACTTTAATTGGCCAAAATACAATGACCCCGTTGCGTCATTATGTTTCTCATTATGTCGTTATGATTTTCGCGTTCCCACTGCAAAGAAAAGCGACATAGTCATAGTCAAAGCCATAATCATAATCATAATCATTCTTATGATTATAATTATGTTGATCATAAGGCCGCCTATGATGATGTTTCTGGACGTTCCCACTAAGACATAAGCGACATAACAGCGTTATGTTCGTGCTTATGATTATGATTATGATCGTTATGTCGCTAGTGGGAACTAGGCTTAACCAAAAGTGAAATCCAAAGGAAATGCTTTGGACAAACAAGCGCAGACAGTCATATGAACTGATTATAACAGAATGCATCCAATCGCCATTTTTTTCTGAGATGTGCGTGAGTTTTTCAGCCGATAATCAAATGCAGATATTAAACGCTCAACTCTTAGTATTGCAAGACCTATGTTCAGACATAAGGACGAGAGCTAAAATTGCAATGAATAATTCCTAGATAAAGAAAACGAAAGCAAATTATGATGAAATGTAACCCAATGGCCAATGGCCTCCTTAGTGCCATAATATTGCATGTATCTGTTGGGGTTTAATTTTATGTTTTGGTTTGAATTTTTTTTTTTTTAACCAGTTCATTTTTAATCAAACCAGTTTAACTTTTTTAAACTGTTTTTTTTTTAATCAACTGTCTCAAAAAGGGCTTTTTCCTTTGTTTTTGGGAGGGGGGGAGGGCATGTAGTTAAAAAAAAACAGGGAGTTGGTTTTTTTAGGAGCTCTAAAAAAGAACTAGACAACTTTTCCTCCCTTCTACTCACCTACCCCTCCCTGATCTTCTCCAGTACCTCCATCCTATCCCACTTTTCCTTATAGACTTAAGCACATTTTATTAGCGCTATTTGTAGGCAGTATGGACTTACCATACACATCCTGAAATGCTAACTGTTTCAAATAAATGCGTCAGTAAACCTAATTGAGAGCTTTACCCTGATCATTAATCACTAAGCTGAGCAGCAGTCGAATGGTCACCGTCGTTCGGTGCTTTTTTGACGGGTGGAAATGCTGGCATCTGATCGGTGGATTCAAAATCCAGTAATCAGCACCGAACGTGACCATGCAACTACTCTGAGCATCAGAACATTATTGTTCACATGCATAAGTAATTATTATTGCTTTTGGTAGCATCAGAGACAACAATCCATCATAATAATCTTAAAATAATTTCTTTTGTTTATTTTATACATACTCCAGAAAAATAAAAAATAAAATAATTTCTGATTTTTTAAAAAAATGAACTATTCAAGCCAAAAAGGAGGACACGCCGAACATTTGATTGACGATAGTGAAAAACGCATTTGTCGGTTGACCTTTGAATTTTAATAAGAGTCCGCATGTTATTGAAAGGCACAGTAACCCTGGTTACTTTTATTTTTGCAACGTTGTTTATAGTTAAAGAACCGTTAGATACAGCGATCTGATATTAGTAATTGAAACTGGAAGACTACCGAATGGCAACGAACAGTAGGCAAGCTTTGGTGATGATGTCAGTGTAAGGAAATAAAAGGAAGTTATATTTAGTGCAAAAAGATTTAGTAGCAAAACACTTATGTCGTCACGTCATTTCTCAGAAAATTAAACGAACTGAAACATTATTTTCTTTTCTTTCAAAAGCTTAGTTCATCATTTTATGACGATTTTCTGTCTTGTACCTCGTTCCTTGTAGTATTAATGTGTCATTCACCGTCGGTTGGTTTTTAAGACACTTCTTGGGTGTTGAGAAAAGGATAAGGCAATTAAATACGATGTTTGTGAAAGACTTGGAATGATTAATATTATCTTCTTATTTTATCGGAAGACGAGTTTTAAATGAACACCACAAAATGGATTTTGCAGTTTATACTGAGATAAAAATAAAACGACGGATTTACGTCAGTTTGGAAAAGACCAGTTCAGTGACATCCGTCCTTATTTAACCCATGACTATCTGCATGAGAAGAAGTACTTTGTCAGAAAACAAGAAAAAGGAATGTGCCATCTTTGAAGGAAAATAAGGTAAGAACTACGAAAAATAGCTATCTCAACAAAGCTCCTACATAATCACATTAAAGTTGCACGTGGGTTAGCGAAATCAGTATTAATATGACAAAGGGACACCAAAGGAAAATCCGCAGAGCACTAGAAACCTTTTTTGAGATCAATATAGTCACGTTCCTCAAACATTGAATGGAAATGGAACCCTAGTTATCCAGATAGATATAATTTGCCTTAGCGCGTCGAGAAAACGGGTTTTGCTGCCAGACAAAAATCGCCAAAAAAAATTCGCCATTGCAATACACCCACATTAAAAGTCTGCAATTTTAGCAAAAGGGCCAGCTTTCCATTCTAAGTCAAGGTCTGCGTGAGATATACCCTTGTTATTATTCGTCTCTTGACGACATAATAGACGGTTATTTTGCTGATAACAATGACAGCATTTATATTCCCCATTTAAAGAAGTCAATTTTTGCCACAACTCTAGATTGTAGACATGATTGCTTGGTGCTGACACCTCGGAAAGGATTCTCTCGAGGATAATGTAGGTTGCTTGTGGAAGGACACGAATGAACGGTTAATGTTATTGCCATATTTCAAGGTCTTCAAGTACCCCGTCCATTTAAAAAGTCGTGGAAATACTCTCATGTAGGTAAACTGTAACCTTGAATATACATGTGCCATGATGATAAACAAAATACCATTAAACTGAGATATCAATCACTTGTTCTTCTGCGTATCTCAGTGAGCGAAATGAATTAGTTGCCAGTAATCGGACCCCTGTTTATACGCAAAGGTTTCTGGGATCGCCTGGCGGCAAACATTTCAAGTTGCTGTAAGAAAATGTATGGCGGAAACTTATTTCGACGTCCAAAAAACGATTTTGGAGAGAGATCAACGCTTTTTTCGATACAGGTTTATCAGAAATCGATTTGGGCAATGTTGATACGTGGCAAGTGTAAGTTTTTGTTTGAATAAACGTGAAATATGAGATAAAATTTATGCGGATTAACCTTGATCGTGTCCTTAAGGACGGTGCCTACTAATTAAAGATATTTTTGCCACGGTGTGTGATTATGCAGGAAATGTAGATCTTAACAAGTGTTATTGAAATCCAAAAAGAAAATTGGGGTAACCACGCATTTTTCAAAGATAATTCATGAATAATATTTGTAAAAAGCTTTAAAATACAACTGAAGCAATGTATGGCGTTCTTTCTCAAATTGAAGCTTAATTATCTCTCACAAATGCATGGTTACCCCCAATTTTCTTTTTGGATACCAAGAGTACTTACTAAGATCTACTTAATCCGGATAAATTTAAACCGCGCAAAAATATCCTTGTATTTGTATCTGGAGATGCGTAGAACGTATGCGCATGTAGGATAAAGGGGTTTAGTTTATTAAGAAGCTGTAATGCTGTGTCAGTGGGGAAGTGAATAAGGAAAACGGTTTATCAACTCAGTTGATAAATTGACTATTGTAAAGAAATTTGAAAGCTGACATTTCGACTGTTGGTCAGAGCTAAACCCTGTCTTTCACAAGTACGACTACTTTTCATAATGAAAAAACAGCGATGTTCTTTAATCATTCCTTTGGTAATATAACCTGTATAATACAAGATTTATAAATATTTGTCTCTCAGATTTTCAATGAAATAGAGCAGTATACAACTGGAAAGTAACTACATTACCATTAAAGGTAAACGGGGTTTTATTTGTACTGTTACAATATTAATAAACTAGAATTTATTTTGAAAGGAAATTACTCATTTTGCAAAATAGCCTGTTTACAAGCTAAATGTAAGGGAAATGTCTTGAAATAATCGAAAGTAAGATTAGAAGCACTGCACAGATTAAATGTTGTAGGAAAAATAAGTCTTTTAGGGGACTTCTCCAAACTTGGTCATTACTCGACCATAATGGTTTTCGATATCAGTTATTTTTCCTAGAAGCATGTTGGGGTACAAGGGTGACATTTTACTATCAAGTCGATCTCCATCAAAGAGAGGAATGTTGTAGCTGCCATTGGTTAATTGCTGGGCATTTTCTGTGCGTGGAATGGATGTGTTGACAAATTTCTGTCTGAATTCTGCATAATTTCTTGGAGCCTTGGGAAAAGACTTGAAACAGTTCCCGTTTTGGAACTACTTTCTTGTTATTTCCTGTGAAGAGTTCATGAAACCAATTTTCTTCGAGTTATCATATGTTGTTCCATTTTGTTAATTGTTTCGGCTTAGATCGATCCTTGTTTCCGGAAAGGTGGAGTTCGCGGCTTCTCTGTTTTTTTCTTTCAAGAAATGTTTGACCTTACTGTAAAAATCATTTTCTAAATAACTATTTTTTTGTGAGTCTTTTGCCAAGTTTTGGTGGCCTTTCAATTCCTCTACAACTGGTATTCCAGGAGGGGTGTAGATGTGTGAAGGAAAATTGGGGTAGAATGAAGGTGCTGGAGATGATTAGACCCACTAAAAAAAACCTTTTTGAGACAGTTGATTGAAAAAAAAAACAGTTAAAAAATTTAAACTGGTTTGAAAAAAAATGAACAGGTTTAAAAAAAATTCAAACCAAAAACAAAATTAAAACACAACATCTATGTGCGGCTGAATTCCATCTTGTCTTTCCTCTTCGTTGACCTTTATTGAGGAAATGAAACTTATAAACTTTTTAAAGCTTCAAGTAACAAATGAAAATCATGAAGGCTTTTATACGTGCTGCGTTGAGATATTTAGCCTTGAATGTGGAATTAAATAAGGTTTATCAGTCTTTGGGAGTTCCTCGAAGAATTTATTCTCCGGCTTGATGCAGAATTTTCATCGCAAGCAGAAACAAGGTTGCTAGGCTACGCAGTGCATGAACGAGTATTCAAATATAGACAACTGGCTTTTAAAAAGCCCCTTGCAAACCGACGCAACAACTCCTCCAGTTGGGAGAGAGTAACTGCAATGGCAGATATGATAAATGTGGACGTGCTCCGAAGACCCAAGATTCCCTTCGATAACTTGATAAAAAGGATTTCTTTCCTCAAGGTAATAATTATCTCCTTAGACTTCCTACCCTAAAGTGATGACTGACTCATTTATTTCATGTTAATCACGCAGACGAGGCTAATGACCCACACAGCATATACAGTGTTCGGATTTTTGAAGCAATTATTTTGAAAGACGTTCGGGCAATGTTCCTACAAGCAAGGGATCAGAGAGTCTAATTCCCAATTACTTGAAAATCATCCTAAGAAAATTTGTAACTGGGTGTTTTCCTTTTCTTCCGGTAGCCGCGAGAAACTGCGAGAAAATCGTAAATATCTTCTTAAATTTCGGAGTAAAACAAGCATTTCAAATGAAACTTGAAACGAATTCATTTTCCAACAAATGACTTTTAAATTACTTCAACTTCAGTGCTTGTAATTTTCTTCGTTTCCTTTCTGGAAAATATCCTATCGTTAACTCTGAGAGGAGGTTTTCTTAAAAGGTTTAACCTCCCAAGACTTGATCATAAATCAATTACTAAACATTCCAAAGGTGAACTCGGTCAACAATGACAGAGGTGCGCTTTACAGGCCGATAGCCATAAAACAAACCGATCTGGCAGTTTTGGATGCAGTTTTGAATCCCAGTATAAATCGAGGTAGGCCGAAACGATGATATATACTTTTCTATGGTTATAACATAAGCGACGCGCATACGAAAGATTCTTCGGAAGACACCCCTGAAGGTCTACAGTAACCTTAAACACAATCGCCTTTGTTTGTCTTCGTGGTTAAATTGATAGTCTAGATGAGAACGGGGTTGCTCAGTTCAGCATACCATCATTACTTCCACTAAAAACCAAGCATTGCTGCATGTTCTATAATATAATAAACTGAACTTTCGTTTTCACTTTCAATTACTGAGGAAGCCTTAGAAAATGTACAACTGTAGTTTATTTAAGAAAATGTTGTCCAAGGCGCAATATTTTTTAGCATTGGAAAATTGTTTTCATACCGAATTATCCGGGCCGGGCCCTAACCTTCAATCAGCATTACTCTCGTATAACCGGCCGAAATTGTGTGCGTGTTTCTTCCAATACATTTCTATTTTCCACTGTATCAAAACTTCTAATCAGTCTACTAAGTTACTTCTGAAGAGCCAAGTGAGGCTTCGTATACACATCAAATCATCAATGCTGTTTTCCTGTCCATAATGCATCTAATTTACCTTTTTGAATATGACCTTTGCTTTTTGTTGGCCAAGTTTATTTGAATGCTTTCAGTGCCTTGTAAGCTAGGGCCGATTGTAATGACGAATTAGTCTAGGTATAGCTCTCATCTGCTTGTTTAGTACGGTTACGTTGCGTCTACTATAGTATGTGACGTTATTTCAATAATGTTCCTTTTTGCTATAATAGCCTTGTACAGCGTTTTTTTACCTCAAGCGTGATGTAGGTTACCAGTGCTGTTTCAAACTTGAGCTAAAGCTCATTAATTTTTGAAAATTGCTGGGAACGTCCGGCAAACCTCCGTGTTGATTGTTGTGTGTCTTGATGGGGTCGAGATGTTTCGCGCTCTTGCCGTAAGAAAATTCCCGGTCTGGAAACTGAAAATGTGCTTTGATCGATAACAAAAATAGTATCAAACTGTTGCACATTTTTTGTAAGGAACGTCTAATTGCAATATGAGCCTGAAAAGTATTCAAAATGTCTTCAAAGTGTATCTGGCGTAAGCCTTACTTTGATTTTAGAAATCTAATTAAAAGAAAAACGAGTTGGCCTTGCCTTCGATTTCTCCGGTAAAGTCGAATTTGGCGCTCCGCCAAAGAGTTGAAGTTTTGCTCTTAACCGAATTACCGACAAAGCGTTCTAATGGAGAAGCAAAAAAAGAGCCTCCGAAACGATGATTTTGCTTCCATTGGCTGGAATGTCGTGGAATGTTGAATTTGTTTCACCAAACCATACATATGTGTCACCAAATTGTGTCACTAAATCAGACATTGGAGTACAAGATTTCCGGTTACGTGAAGTTCGACGGCAGAAGGAGTTACGTTTTTTTTTCCGAATTTGTACAATTTTTTTTTACTCCAGACTCTTATGGTACAGCAGGGCCGTAGCCAGAAAAAAAAATATGACTGAGGCAATGTCCATGTTTAAATTTTCTTCCTAGGTATTTTAGGTGTTTATGAGTATTACATTTTAAAGACGACACTAGTATCACGCTTTATTTTTTTTAAAAAATCACTAAAAATGACTGAGGCAAGTGACTCGGTTTGCCTCATACTGGCTACGGCCTAGTACAGCTCTATTCTCGGCGAACAAAAACGCCATTCCAATGTGACCGTCAAGCCATGCAGTATGGGTGATCATGATCATCATCATCATCATGGTATCCCTCGAAAACGAGTAAGATTGTCTACTCAACTTCTAGTCTTGTGCACCCGTTGGTGGCTAAAGAGTCCAATTCTAGAGTGGCACGCTTTGCCACAGGCGGGGCAGATGTAGGGGGCCTGCTGCGACAAAGCAGGGGCAACTTCATGTTCTTTACGACGTTGGCGTTTTTCCTCCGCTTTCTGACGCCGCTCTTTCTCAAATAGCGCCACGCTCTCCCGGACTGCATGTCTCCATCTGGGTCTGTCACGTGCCAGATCTTCCCAGGTCGTCAGACCAATGTGGCACACCTTAAAATTTGCTTTGAGATTGTCCTTGAAACGCTTTCGCTGCCCCCCTTGTGCTCTGGTGCCAGAACCCAACTCTCCGAAGAGGATCTGCTTGGGGAGGCGCGAGTCCATCAACCTGACAACATGACCAGTCCAACGCAGTTGATTTTCGATTATCATGGCCTCGATACTGGTGCATTGTGCTTCGTCAAGGACGCTGGAATTTGTCCGTCGATCCTGCCAGGTCACACCCAGGATGCGTCTCAGGCAGCGCTGATGGTACTTTTCCAGGACGTTAAGGTGTCTCCTATAGGTCGTCCAGGTCTCCGAGCCATAAAGGAGGGACGGAAGCACGACAGCCTTGTACACAAGGAGTTTGGTGTCTTTCCTCAGACTCCTCTCCGCAAACACTCTCTCACGAAGCCTTCCAAAGGCACAGCTTGCAGCCTTAAGGCGATGAAGAGTCTCCGCCTCGATGTCAGCTTTTGTTGAGAGGACACTGCCAAGATAGGGGAAGGTCTGGACATTCTTAAGTGTGGACCCGCTGATACTCATGGGAGAGGGCGAGGGATGCTGGCCTGGGGCAGGTTGGAAGAGGACTTCTGTCTTTTTTACGTTCACCGAGAGACCGAGGCCTTCGTAGGCGAGCGTAAACGCATCCAGAATTGCCTGAAGTTGACGCTCTGAGGTGGCGCAGACGCAGTTGTCATCCGCATACTGGAGCTCAAACAGTGAAGTGGTGGAGGTCTTTGACCGTGCCTTCAGCCTTCGCAGATTAAACAGCCCTCCGTCCATTCGATAGATGATCTCTACACCGTCAGGTAATCTGTCTTGGATCAGGTGAAAGATGGCTGAGATGAAGATGGAAAAGAGGGTTGGTGCGATGACACATCCTTGCTTCACGCCAGTCCGTACCTCGAAGGCCTCGCCACCAGTGCCGCCTAGAACCCTGGCGGACATGCCGTCATGAAGGAGTCTCAAGATAGAAATGAACTTCTCCGGGCAGCCATATTTAGCCAGGATTCTCCATAGCGCTTCTCGATTGATAGAGTCGAACGCTTTTGTGAGATCAATAAAAGCCATATATAATGGCTGACGCTGCTCCCGACATTTTTCTTGCAACTGCCGGGCAGTGAAGATCATGTCAGTTGTTCCTCTATTTGGGCGGAAGCCACATTGGGACTCTGGCAGGAAGCCATTAGCATGCGGAACTAGACGGTTGGCAAGGATTCGAGCGATAATCTTCCCGGCAGTGGCAAGAAGGGAAATGCAACGGTAGTTTCCACAGTCAGATTTATCTCCTTTTTTAAAGATCTTAACAATGTCCGCGTCCTGGAGGTCCGAGGTTATTTCCTCTGTTCGCCAGATTAGGAGAATGAGTTGGTGAAGATGCAACGCCAGGTCGTCGCCTCCGTACTTGAGAATCTCTGCTGGAATTCCGTCAACACCTGCGGCCTTGCCGTTTTTCATTTGCTTGATGGATGACTTTGTCTCGCTGAGGGTTGGTTCTGCTCCTAACTCAGCATTGACTGGCAACTGCGGGATCTTGTCGAAAACAGATTCGTCAACCGTAGAATCACGGTTTAGAAGTTCTTGAAAATGATCTTTCCAGCGCTGATTGATGCTCACTGTATCTTTCAGGAGATTACCATCTTTGTCTTTAATGGGCGTCTCCCCACGTGTGCTGGGTCCGAAGATTGTTCTGGTAGCACTGAAAAAACCACGGGTATCTCCTTTGTCTGCAAGGCCCTGAAGTTGTTCTGCCTTAGCGGTCCACCACTGATCTTTCATATGGCGAATCCGCCTTTGGACCTCTGCCCTTATGTTGTGATAGGCAGAGCGTTTGGTTTCATTCGTAGGGTCACTTTGCCAAGTGCAAAAGGCTTTCCTCTTTCCGTCTATGAGCTCTTCAATGACCTAATCGTTTTCATCAAACCAATCCTGGTGTTTCCTGGTGCTGTAGCCAATCGTGGCTTCGCTACTTGAGAGGATGACTGCTTTCAGAGCCTGCCAAAATTCCTCAACGTTATTGCCATGAACGGAGGCAAGGGACTGACGGAGAGAAAGGTGCAGTTCTTCAAGCAGCGCCGGATCTTTCAGTCTTTTAACATCTAGTCTCTTTTTCGGTTGTTTTGCTATATGCCGTTTCTTGTGATGAAGTTTCAGGGCAAAGCTCGAGCGTACAAGACGATGATCTGTCCAACAGTCATCTGCGCTAGTGATTGATTTCGTGATTTGGACATCGCCCTGGTCACGTGCTCGGACAATGACAAAGTCAATCAAATGCCAGTGTTTAGATCTTGGGTGTTGCCAGGTAGTTTTAAATTTGTTCTTTTGGCGGAATATGGTGTTCGTGATAACTAGCTGGTGCTCCGCGTAAAAAGTAAGCAGAAGTACTCCATTAGCGTTGCAATTCCCGACCCCTTCTCTGCCGATGGTCCCCTTCCAGAGAGCGTGATCTCTTCCGACCCTTGCATTAAAATCACCAAGAATAATGATCTTGTCATCTTTGTGGATGTTCGCTAGGATGTTATTGAGTGTTGCATAGAAGACTTCCTTCGTCTCCTCTTCAGCGTCTAGGGTTGGTGCATATGCGCAGATGACAGTAGCACCTTGATCCTTATCCAGAGAAAGACGCATTTTCATGATGCGTTCGTTAACGCCATGGGGAAGAGAGGTGACATACTTGGTCAGTTCGCTTCGAATTGCGAATCCAACACCATGTATTCGGGGCTGGCCCTCTGGTCTTCCTTGCCAGTAGAAGGTATATCCTCCCCCGTGCTCACTTAGTTGTCCAGTTCCGGATCTTCGGGTTTCTTGAAGGGCAGCAATATCAACCTGAAAACGCTTCAGTTCGAGGGATACCAAGGCAGTTCTTCTTTCACGACGGTCAGTATGTTCGTGGTTATCTAGGAGCGTATGAACGTTCCAAGTTGCAAATTGTAATTTGTAGGTATTTCGACCGCTATAACGGTGATCCTGCTGGACGCGGTTTTCCAGCCAGGAGTAGGTGGAACAGGCTATTTTTGGGGCACCTTTTCTAGCCCCCTCCCAATTATAGGGTGAGCAGAGTGGATCCTAAAAAGGGCTGCTCAGTCGCAGAGAACGCTGCCGAGGCACTCTTCTGTTCCTATCCAAGAGTGAAACGACTGAATCGGAACTCTGCCGCCTAAACGTGCCGGTTTGAGACTAGGGACTTCCAGATCTCACTAATCCTGTCCCCGTCGCTTCTCGCCGATCGCCGAAGGACTTGTATGAGCTTGCATGTAGATGTTGGAAGACGCCTTTTGCGTGAAATCTTTAAACGTGGGAGTACTGTTGCACAGCAGCAAACACACGGTGCCTATGCAGGGAAAGGTCCGGAGTCCAATGGCAGGGAGAACCCCGACGATCGGGGATCCTGACTCTGCAGCA
>OX421447.1:33501603-33509103 GCA_949126865.1 Montipora capitata
GCAACAGAAATCAGTTTTTTGCAGCTTGGGAAAATTCCCCTGCCCTTCCCCGTCGTTTTTTTTTTCTATTTTTGTGATTTATATATTTCTGAGGTAAAAAAAAAACAAACAGCACTGAAACTTGATTCTCCCTCCAAATTCTGGGGTTTCCGAATTACTATCGACTTCCTGTTGGACTGCCATTGTCATGCAAGCGACCAATCCAAAAATAGTAAGTCCATTATCTCAGTCTCTCCGGGCGCTCACCCGCTGACCAAAAAGCCCGCGGACTCTGGGTACGAGATTGGGACACAGCGGGCTCAAGTCACAGTCAGCAAACTCGTAACGGGGCATGCGGTTTGAAGAGTGCCGTCCAAGTTGGATCAAAGCGAATTTCGATCCATGGTCGAAGGTTTCTTTCCCGTTCAACACAAAAAAGAGGGAAAAAGACCTCTGCTAGCAGGGAAGTTCAACGGTAACCTTTTACATGTAAAACTAAATTTCGCTTGCTATATAATAATTATTGTACTGTTGGGATAGAAAAATTAAATTTCTCATGTTAAATTTTTGTGCTCCCAACATGAATTTCCCAGGAGAAAGAATAATACGGAAACGGACCGTTTTCAAGGTCATGTACGTACTGTAAATTCCCGACCGAAAACTAGGCAACCAGAGTGCGCCATCTTAGCCTGAGAATTGCTTGTCATATAGTGTTATTAGCGACCTTCGGATTGGAGTAGAAGAACGACTACCAGTACGAGTTGTCTGTTCACGCACATTACGTTTTAAAGAACGAAATTTTTCAAAATGCTCGGAAATTAGACCTCGTACTCGTTCCCACTTGCCAAGGTTTAAAACTTCTCTCTTTCTTTCTTTCTGTACTACCCAAAAAATCAATAATTCAAAGAAGCGTTCCAATTTGTAATTGACAGGCTACTTCTGAATTTTATTGAAGTTCTCGATGCTTCGAAAGTAGGGAAAAAATGATTTTGCAATCGAGATGCATGATTTTTATGCATGATTTACAAAATGCTAGCCACGATTTATATTTCCTTTTAAAAAATGGCGCATTGTCGGTGTTCTTTTACAGTTCCAATGGACCAGTGAAAGGCGAAACACCAAAGTACAAACTCAATAATAAATGTCATCTTATTGTCTAACATGCGGAAAAAATAAATGTTGCGTGGGATAGCTCAATCCCTTTCACGCGTAATAACTTCAAGAACTTTGTTAGTTTGTAAAGCTATCAGTGGCAGGATATTAAAGGTGAACAAAGCTATCCTTTCAAAAGAACAGTGAATTCATTTTCTATATGCTCATGGTAGACGAGATCGGCTAATTGTTAACATTGTTACCTTTGCATTTAGAAAGGAAATAACTGGCGAATAACCTAATCGACAAAGCCAATTCTTCCCATCGAATCTCTAAGGCTTTGCCTCTTTCGTACTCGGCGCTAATTTTTGTTCTGCTATTATGGCAAAAATGTGAATTAAATAATCATAAAAACAGTTTTTTAAACTCTTGACAAACGAATATCGCACCGTCTTTAAACTAGGATTAATTTTGCATGCTTTGATGTTTGATGAAACTTTCCATAAAAAAAAATAAATAACTCGACGTTTACATAGGAGATTCCAAACAATACTTATTCGTTTTTGCATTACAAAGGCAAGAGAATTCCTCAAAAAAACTTGAGAAATCTTAGTAGAAGCGCTCAGAGGTAACTAAGCGAAAACAGAACAGCTACAATGGCAATTATTCCAACTGACGCAAACTTACTTACACATTAAGCCGGTATTTTCACCCAGCCAAAGGAAATCTTATAACCAAGTGGTCTCACAAATCAAGCAAAATATCGATGCATCACCAAAAAATTAGTAAGGTGTTTAAATTTAAAGGAACATCCTAATTGCGAGTTACATGCACCGGCAGTTAAGTTTGGTGTCAGCCGGTAAGTTCAGGTAAGTTTTTTTTTTCAGTAGACCCGGGTCTCTACAATTTTAGATCAATATTTCGTATAGTCAGTTACTTAAAAATGGTTGTTCAAACATGCGATCGATCATTTTACATTCAACTACTCAGCAGAATGCAGGACCATTGTCATTTAGCAGAGCACTTAAACTCGCAAAAGCATCTAGATCTGACTCTTTCTCAAAAATAGGTACCACAAATGAAACGAGGCTTAAATTAATAAATGATGTTCTTTCAATAGTTTGCTTAGATCGAAACTGAGTTTAGTAGAATCCGGCTTAGAGCCGTTCCCGACCGACTAAAACTTCTGATTAAAGAGATCGTATTTTTTTTCCTCCGGGATTCGCATTAGAATGATTTCAAAGGCTTTAGAGGTCTCTGAGCGTGCATTGAAACATCAAAAACGTCATCGAAATAGTTAATATGTTCCCGCTAGTTGGCCGCAAAAAAAGCAATAAACGTTTACACAGTCGAGTAATCGGCTGTCTTGGCTGCAGACTGAACATGACTCGTGATGATAAAACATTCGATTGTGTTCCAGCTTTTTTGAGTGAGAAGATGCAGTAGTTAATTATTGAAGATGTCTTGGCAAAAAGACATTTTAATTTTCCTTATGTGTTTGTTAATAGAAGTGCAATTTGAATAGAAGGTCACCACGAAAAATGGCACCTTTGATTTCCTTGTCCAATTTCTTTAAAGCTTTTAGGTACGTGCTATTCTATAACAAACCTAAGAAAAAATATTTTTGCATTAGCTTTAGATAAAGAGTATTTCTGTATTCTTCATATAAATGGTCATGTGATCTAAATTCGTATTTATATTCATTTTTCAAGAAGTTCCCATATTAAATATTGATTCACCTGAATTCTTTTGAGCGATTGTCGGTCCATCAGAATAGTCCCCATTATCATTTATTTTTTTACGTATATAATTTCTTTTTTTCACAGATCGATAAAAAAGGGATTTGTTGTTTGGAAGACTACAGCATACTTATCCGTCGAAGTGTTGAGAATCAGCTACGGGGGGTATTTAACTGTACCCTGCAGGCGTTGAAGCAGAAAGCCGACCACTTAAGATTCGCACCTTGACTACCCTTCATAAAGGAGGAAACAGCTGCTAGCATCTGTTTACGCAAATTCGATTGCCAAAAATAACAAAGCATTCAACGCATTAAGCTTGTCTTAACCGAGGATCTTGCATCCGATGATGTATTTCTGGAACAATTCGACCGCTTCTATCGCGCAAGATAGCGAAAGCCATCACAGTGTGAACAGAACTGTGCTGATTCCTCTGTCGGTGACTTGGGCCGTGTTGGGACTGATGTCCACAGTGTTGAATTTGGTCGTTTGCTTCATAGTCATGATCGAGAGGCGACTTTGGACGATCACCAACGCTTTTGTGGTTTCGCTATCAGTGGCCGACCTCTTAGTTGCTGCCGCTTTGATTCCAATCTACATTTATGAAAACTTTTCTGTCACGACAGAGCCATTAACAGGTTACGTAATTGCTTTTCTCCTTTTAGCGTCCATTTTCAACATCGGTGCTGTCACATACGAGCGATACATCGCCCTAACGCGTCCCATTGGATACCGCGTTACCATGAGTACTTCCAAAGTCACGCTAATCATTTCTCTCTCTTGGTTTGTGCCGTTAGGCATGTCCATACTCCCTTTGGCTTGGGGTGCCGATCCAACAACGAAGTATCACAAAGTTTACATGATAGTCAATGTGTTTGGTTTTGTGTTATTGCCGTGCCTCGCTATGATCTGGGTGTACGCGCGACTACTTCGAGTGGTTCGACGTTTCATTTCACGGAACCGCAAGCGTGCCACTTGGGGGAACAGAACTGGCGAACGCGCGGGAAATGAAGAGAAGGCCGTAGTAGTGTTTGCCATGATATTTGGAATGTTTCTTCTGTCTTGGATGCCTCTTATATTCATCAATATCTGTGATATCTTTGATAAGCCGGAGTTAGTAACAGATCCAATAGCATATTTGTCGTTTTACACAATGCTCTTTAACACCATCACGGACCCACTTATTTACGCGTTTCTTAAAAAAGATTTTAGTGATTGTTTGAGAAGAAGATGGAGAAAAGAGAGAATATCACAAAGCAGTTTTAAATCCAGAATATACACACAAGCAGAAATGAGCTTGGAACAGTCTCAAGTCAAGAGAAGTCCTTCGTTGTAGTCATTATATTTCTGAGTTGCGCGTTACATAAAAAATACATTTACTGGAAAAATTGTGACTTCCAAAGCAAACAAAAATTTAATTACTGAGTTGAATTTCCAATTTTGTTAGGTTTCTTAGGGCTGATTTTTTTCATTTCCCTTGTCACGGTATACAGTTCCCTGAGGTGGGAACAGAGTTACTTCAGGGAAGAAGTTGATGCGTTGGCAATACATTTAGCAACTTATAGAATGGTGTTCAACTGTGTAAAAAATAACTATGGACTTACAAGGACTACGATTGGTTATTGCCCTAAAAATCTCACACGACGTTTTCATTCCACAAAAAGCATTACCTTCTGTAATATGGGAATTCAATGAAGTTCATGTTGATGGAATAACAATAGCAAAAGAGTCTCTTGGGAATTTGACTCTATTATTATGCAAAGTTTGAGCTACATTTTTCTATTGTTTTGGCACCAACATGGCCGTCTTATCACGTGATCATGAGTGCAATCAAAGAATTCGTGATGCAAACATTGACGTCACATTTCTTTTGATATTCAAATTTGCCTACCACGGAACAAAAAAAGTCACTGTTTTAATAGCCAATTAGGTTCTGGTTGGCATATTAATAACAAAGGGTGACGTCACGAGAAACATCGCTATAAAATATACAAAACCGCGCCTTCTGCAAACTTTGAGAAAGTTGCATAAAATTGCTTTGATTCTGTTCTGAATGGACGAGGTTAAGAAAAGAATACTGCTTATCGAGAACAATTAATTTTTGCAATAAACTGGAACTGTGAAAGTGAGAAATAATTGATTCAAAGAATGAGGTTTGAATTTGTAGTTTACTTACAGCGATAATATTTTTTAAAATGAAATTTCCATCAGGAACTACTCTTATACTGTTATATCTCTTTCGCTATTAAGAAAAGCACTACGCTCGCTCAGTCAAGGTAATAAGTATTAATATATCTTAAGCTTCTAATATACGCACGTCCCAACTGGAGTACGTGTGTTTTGGCCTGCATCTAATGTTTACAATAGTTCATTGACAAATTAAGTAAAATCTGTTTTATTTTTAAATTTCGGGAAATAAAGAGCATAATAGCACAAAATGTAAAGTGAAAGTAAATTATCATTAATCTTCCCTCTCGATGCCTTTCAGGATAAATTTACAGTACCGGTACTTTCTTACGAGGCTTGGGCAAGACTGCTTACATGCAATTCACTTTTTTGCTAAGCAAATGGCAGGTGCTCCCAACCAGAACAAGGTCAGCCACGACAAGACGGATCATACTCTTGTTGGACAGTCTCTCTGCTTTTTTCTGGCTCACTCAGTTTGCGCTTAGAGCAAGGGTTGAGAAAAGGTACCCACATTACGAGAGTGCGATAATTCTTGAAAGCCTAACCATTTAGACCGCCCACAAGCCGATTTTTGGTCGTATAACTTCAGATCTTTTATCGGGGAGAAATCGGCTGAAAATTTGTCGGGCCACCAGCGCACACTAGCCGATTTTTTGTTGCGACTAACTGTGCCGAGGCTTGGGGCCGACTCATCCAAAAGCTTCGGAGAAAGCCTGTACTCTTTTTCAGGTATCCACAACTTGAAAAATCTGTTTGATCTCCACCATGTTGGAAAAGACGCGTTTCTTGTGTGACACTTATGACACTTCCTAATTTGTTGCGGCGCGTGCGAAGCCCGACAAGAAAATCTGGGTCCACTGAAAAGACAATCTGAGCTCTAGCACTGTCAGGTATCGTCCGACAAGCCCCAATCTTGTCGCAGACTTGTCTGAATTAACCACAAAGTAGCCGACAAGTGAAGATTTTCCGTCGCCAGACAAAAAATTGGCCAGTGCGGGGGGGCCTGACGTAATAGCAAAGGCAACGTTCTCTCCTCTGTTATTCTAATACTCTGGTGTTGTTTCAGCCCGCAACCTTTCAGTGGAACCATATCTTCGGCGATCAGCCTCTCTAGCTGCTATAAAGCGTCTTAGTTCGGGCACTACACAAATCTTATCCTCTGGCATGAGGAGCTTAACTTGGGTCAGGAATGTGGGTCCCCGCTGTTTGGGTAAAAAAAAATTACCAAAATCTCAGTGGGAGTTGTAACAAGACTCACACTAAAAAGGCAGAGCGAGAGACAAAGGGAGAGAGAGGTGTTAATTTCGACACATTTGTTGGGCCGACTTTGACTTAAAGTTTTAATGACGACAAATATCTCAAACTACTTTAAATTAATTTTGAGTGACGTGTCAAAATAGTCCAGACGCACAAGAAATCAACCTGAGATATTTCCTAAAACACGGTTTACAACGGCCAGCATCATGCATTAAAAAATGGAAAATTATTTCTTTATTCTCTTTATTTCAAATTAATTTAAACACAGGCAAATTATATCTTAACTTTCAGGCTATCGAGATGCAAGTTGTTTTGCCCGGCATACACTTTTCTCAACAGCAACGTTGAATTGGTTCTTTTCTGATTTTAAAGCAATCCATTTTTAAGTTTTATACTTCTGGAACTCGATAACTGAGGAATAAAACTCAACAGCTATTACACCTTCGAACATCTGCTTCCCTAATTCTCGGGCTAAACATGAAACGTTTGTGATGTATTGGTATATTTGTTAATTTAAACACAGGCAAATTATTTTGTCAGTTAACTTTGAGGCACCGTGATGCAACTTGTTTTGCCTGGCATACACTTTTCTCAACAGCAACGTTGAATTGGTTCTTTTCTGATTTTAAAGCAATCCATTTTTAAGTTTTATACTTACTGGAACTCGATAACTGAGGAAAAAAACTCAACGGCTATTACACCTTCGAACATCTGCTTCCCTAATTCTCCGGTTAAACATGAAACGTTTGTGATGTATTGGTATATTTGTTAATTAAACACAGGCAAATTATTTTGTCAGTTAACTTTGAGGCACCGAGATGCAACTTGTTTTGCCTGGCATACACTTTTCTCAACAGCAACGTTGAATTGGTTCTTTTCTGATTTTAAAGCAATCCATTTTTAAGTTTTATACTTACTGGAACTCGATAACTGAGGAATAAAACTCAACGGCTATTACACCTTCGAACATCTGCTTCCCTAATTCTCGGGTTAAACATGAAACGTTAGTGATGTATTGGTGTATTTGTTAATTTAAACACAGGCAAATTATTTTGTCAGTTAACTTCTAGGCTACCGAGATGCAACTTGTTTTGCCTGGCATACACTTTTCTCAACAGCAACGTTGAATTGGTTTTTTCCTGATTTTAAAGCAATCCATTTTTAAGTTTTATACTCATGGAACTCGATAACTCTGATAACTGAGGAATAAAACTCAACATCGATTACACCTTCGAACATCTGCTTCCCT
>OX421447.1:33514103-33519103 GCA_949126865.1 Montipora capitata
AAGTGTAAAAAGCGAAGGTAAAAATATACATGTACAAAAAGGTGAGAAAATAACGAACGAATATAAATAAATACAAAAGAAATACTTGTGATGGATAAGATAACAATAAAATTGAATATTGTCCTGGCAGCTGCTTAGAATTATTGTCTGCCTGGTTAGTAATTGCAGTGTGCCAGGATTCCAGCGTTTTTCTTACGCGTGAATTGCCTCTGTCGATAACGCGTGCATTTTCAAAATCAATAGTGTGGCCTTCGAGCCACGCATGGCTGGCAACATTGGCCGTTTTTATACTAGAGACGCATAATGCGTCTGGGACGAACTTAGGCAAACATTTTTTCTGCGTCTGTTAAATTCGTCTAGTATAAAGACGGCCACAAGACGCATTATGCGTCTGGACGAAGAATTTATTTTAGTGCGTCTTCGAAGACGCACTAAACTGGAAAGTTCGTCCAGACGCATTATGCGTCTAGTGCCCGTCTTTATACTAGACGAAATTAACAGACGCAGAAAAAATGTTTGCCCAAGTTTGTCCAAGACGAATTATGCGTCTCATATAGTTCGTCCCGTCTTTACACTAGACGGATAACATGAGAGACGCATAATTCGTCTGGACGGATTATGCGTCTCTAGTATAAAAACGGCCATTGAAACCACTTTTAAAAACTTTGGTGTTTCGTATGTGTTCCTTTTTTCTAGTGTGTAAGCATCTACCCGTTTCTCCGATGTAATTCCATGTGCAGTCCGCACAGGGGATTTTATAGACAACGTTCGTTTGCCGATCTGATGGAGGTCTTGATATGGGAGACGCAAATTCCTGTTGTTATTTATATTCGTTCGTTATTTTCTCACCTTTTTGTACATATATATTTTTACCTTCGCTCTTTACACCTCACTTTTTAAATATTGCAGACTGGCAATCGAAATCTCAGTGTTTTTTAAAAACTTTTAACCAGAGAACGTTTTCAATTTTTCAATTATGCCCCCTGATTACTCATCGATTTTCAATTATTTTTTTTAATTGTTCGGTTAAGTCAGAAATCTGTGAAAGATCATATCCAGAGCGCTCGCAGCAATAAACAATCAGTGTGGCAGATCCGCGAAGTCATAAACGGAAACGTTTATAAAACGTGACATTGCATGAAAAGAGCCCTCGTTGGCCTTTTGCAGAGGCAGATACAAAAGTCGGACCGGATCAGCTGACTCGGACCGCCAGTCCACGTCGGATCAACACGATCGAACCGACCCGGATCAGAAAACATAAGAAAGAAAACCGAAAACTAAATTCCAAAATTCCCGAGATCAGAGGGACAAACTTGTAATAAGGTTCACTCCATTACAACTGATCATAAACAAACTTAAGATGAAATTAGGGTAAACGAACAATCGCTCTTTATCCCTCAGTTCAGCTACATGGCTACGTGGCGATCTCAAATACAATTCACGGCACAGTCCACCTCAGTGAGCGTTGAAATGCCACATTTTAAGGCGAAAAGTTGCTCTAGCCTTATGTAACAGTGAAAATGGACTCTCGATTTCGATGGAAAATTCGGTCTAGTACGCGTAAGAAGAACAAACATAAAATTCTCTTACCGCTTGCGATCTTCAAAGATCAAAAAGATATCTGGCCAGTAGCTCAACGCCTTCAAAATGACCGCAATTGAACGACGTTTCCCGCCGCCCCGATCTACAGGCTAAAGGGAGAGTGCATTTAAACAAACCTTAGTTTTGGATTTCTTCCCCTAAAACAACGTAACAATTTTTTAGCTTCTTGTCCTCTATGAAGCCTGAAAACCTTAGGCTAAATGAGACATGTTCAGTATATTAAAATAGAGACCATTGTCAAATAGTTCCAACGGAAAATTCCAGCTTACCCAATTACAAACATACAGACTGGACATATGAAATAAGATTTGAATATGTTCTGCTAATGTCGTGCATTATTCAATGGAAACACTATGCGTCTTCTATCGGCAGAGAACTGTTTGGAAAAAAACATTTCCAGAGGCGTTTCCTAAACTGACTATATCAGACAAAAAACGTAACATTTTGCTTACCTTAACTTTTGGCTGACTCGATCAGTGGCCAGTAGGCGCTAACTAGACAAAATCAGTGTGTTGAAACTATTTCGCAGGAATTCACAGCATGATATGCCTTGCTTTATTGCATAACTTAACATTGACACACCCCAGTCAATAATTAGCACAATGGTAGCACAAAATATTGTACTGGCAAAATACTCAATTAGGGCGATTTCAAAGGTATTTGCACGAGATCGCGTTTCGCCTTTCTCGCGTGGCTTGATTTTCACACTCAATTAATTGCATGTTTCGCTCGCTCTACTATCCCTGGAAAATGAGGAACTATTCAACAGTGCGAAGATAGATATATTTTTTTATAGTACGGTTACCACGACAAAAACAAACTCTACAAACTAGAGATTTTTTTTATCTAGCCAGAACCCGCGTTGCAACGTAATTTCGCAGCAAGCATCGTGTTTATAAAGACTTTCACAATTTCCCAGCCAGCGCAATTCTGCCCTGTAGAGCGGGTATTTTGCAGAGCGGCTCCGTTGGGTACTCCTGGATGTCCGTATTAACGGCAACCGCAACGAAACGTCACAGGCTTGTAGCGGACCATGGGTAAGATTTTTTGGAGAAATCTATAGCCTCCAATGCAGACACTCTTAGGGCTTCGTAGCGTCTGCTGAAACGAGCCATGCATTCCTTTCCCTTTGTTAAGTAACTGTCATCTGGAAATCACGTGCGGGTTACATAGGCACAAATCGGCGCTGTGTAGATTGCTCCCCTGGAAGCGTCAATGCGTCAACTTCTTCTTTGGATTGATCATGAAAGAGACGAAGCCTTTCCAAAATATTCCTCAGAAACAGTGGAGTATGCATTTGCAATCTCGCGAGTCTCGCAAGTCTCGCGAGTCAAATTGTGAGTGGGTTTTGTGTCGTTTCATCTAAAATTGAATACGAATATGTGTAAGTATTACGAGTGTATTTGAACTGCACGAGAACCATTACATGTACCTTGAAGCGCAATGAACGCAACTAGGACAGTAGCGAAAAGAAAGCTTGAAAATTTTCAGGCTGCTTTTGGCAAGGATTGTCTGTAAAAAATGATTCAATGTTTTTGTGTTGCGAACCGATCGTTCGTACTCAGTGTTTCTTCGATTTGAAAAATAAAGCAAACCTTAAATCTGTTCATTCGAAGGACTACAAGAAATGGGGTTATAATAATTATTCAAGCGAAACGACTCCAATGAAATAGCGCGGAAAGAAATGTAAATATAACATCAATCCCAAGCGAACGCCCCAGAAAGCGTTTGAATCGCACGGGAGCAAAATGTTTCTGCAGGGGCACCCAACGTCTAGCCTCCCACGCAGACGCTATTAGGGATTCGTCACGCGTTCCTCCCCCACTAGCGACTGCTGCAACGAGCCCGAATTTACGCAGATCAATCACAACGGACTTCCAGATTCTGGAAGTGCAGTTTAGACCCTGAGAAAACTGCAAGAAGTTGGGCTTCGTATGTTGGGCATTTAAAATCGCTGAGTTAAATTCTTATCAAAGAGATAAGCGCCGGCCTGATGGGCCTTCTGGCTCGTAAGCAGTGATTTTACGGGACCATAGGCGCCTATGGTCCCACGTACATATTTTTAACGAGTCCTTTTTTAGGCTCATCAATGTCACGTGTTTAAATAAAGTTTTTCAGTTTCAGAAACTGGAGCGCATAAATTATTATTTCACGCTTTGGCTTAGATGCTTGCGGCTCTTCACAGAATGAGTACGGTAGAATTTGTATGGTTGAAACATCCCGTGCGATTCAAATTTATTTGTGGCGTTCGCTTGGAATTGATATCATATTTACATTTCTTTTCCCGTTATTTCAGTGGAGTCGTTTTGTTTGAAGAACCCCATTTCTTGTTGTGCTTCGGTTGAACTGATTTAAGGTTTGCTTTATTTTTCAAAGCGAAGAAACACTGAGTACGAACGATCGGTTCGCAACACAAAAACATTAAATCAATTTTTAGAGACGATCATCGCCAAAAGCAGCCTGAAAATTTCAAGCTTAAACGTAATGGATTTTTTTCAAGCTTTCTTTTCGCTACTGTCCTAGTTGCGTTCATTGCGCTGAAGGTAATGGTTCTCGTGCAGTTCAAATACACTCAGGGGCACTCAACGACCAATTTGTTGTAAAATGTTTTATTATACCCCAGTTAATGAAAATAAATGTTATTAAGGCATTTTCAGGTGTTTTTCAGTGTTGCTGGGAAAACGTTATCTGTTCCTTTTTCCCAGCAAGACACACAAGAAATTTCCCAGCCAGCTAGATAAAATTGGTTGGTTTCCCAGCCAGCTGATCAAATTTATTTCCCAGCCAGGAATTCCGCGCGCTTTCAAATCCCTCGATCCAAAACGACCGAACAAAAGCGACAAAACCGGGACAAAACAGGTTTTTTCCGCAAGCGCAATCACTCTAACCAGCCGTCGTATGTTTGTGACTACTCTCTGGGAGAGGGAAGGGGTTCTTTTTTTTTTTTTTTTTTTGGTCGTCCTCAGTCTTGAGAGTTTCTACAGCCAGCCCGGGTTGAAATGCTAGAAAAAGTCAGTAATTCCCAGGCAAAACCTCTATCAATAATATATTTCCCAGCCAGCTCATCGAAACACCTGCATTTTTGCCAGCCAGCTAGATTCCTCTGGGGAGCAGATAATGTGAGGAACAGATTCGTTGGGTGCCCCTGTACACTCGCAGTACTAAATATTTGTTTTCCAACGGCGATTTCAATTTTAATAGTAGATGCAACGACACCATACCCTTGCTAAGCACTCACATTTTGACTCGCGAGAGTGCAAATGCATAACCCACCGAGGAAACAAAATTAATTTTTCTGAGGAATATTTTAAAACGGCTTCGTGACGCATTGACGCTCCCAAGGGAGATCTACACAGCGCTGATTGGTTCCTAAGTAACCCGCGCGTGATTTCCAGATA
>OX421447.1:33524103-33536603 GCA_949126865.1 Montipora capitata
CTTAGCCATTTGGCCACGGCCCTAAGTCTGTCCTTTTAAAGAAAGAAAGATTTAATGCAACGAGTGCTTTGAAAAATTATTCTAACGAAAAACTAATAGTCTGAGTAAATTACTCTACGCTAATTACTCAAACAAAATACTCTGTTTGTCACCGGTTTTTGTGTATTCCTGATAAAACTGAGAGTATTTACGACATTTTTTACCTGACTGTTTTATATTGGGTATCCAAACAATTTGTCCCCGATTTTGAAAATAAATTGGTAGGCCTAAACTCTTGAACAATCACAGTTTCAATAATTACTGTGCAACTCAAATATATGTTCACTGGATCAGTGCAACTATCACATAACTCAGTAGATCGACCGAAGTAATGAACAATAAATAATGAACAATAAACAAGAGTTCCATCAGGAGATTTAGTAGTCTTCGTTGAGCGTCACATCCACAACCTAAAGTATATTTCTAAGTTTCAAGGAGTCTCGGGAGAGCAATAGGCCTTTTGCAACAAACGATCACATGGTACAAAATCCGCCATGCTGGAGGGCAAGCTCATTATTATTCCCCCCACATGCCTCCAGCATGGCGGATTTTGTACCATGTGATCGTTTGTTGCAAAAGGCCTATTAAATCAAAATTTGATATTTTTCTGCGCCAACATCATGCCGCAGTTCAGTTGGGTTTCAGGTACAAAATTCCATACTTTCGTATATCATCCATCTGATCTTCCACGATTAGGACTCATGATAAGAAGGACTGATTTACAATATTAACATAGGATAAAAACATGACTCTTCCAGTTTTTCACCTACCTTCTAAAAATAGAATTTAGAAATAAATAAAAATGTTATTCACCGGCCTTGGTCGGTCCGTATTGGGAAAAACTGTGCCCTCTGTCTCGAGTACGGCCCTCGGCCGCGTGCTCGAGACTTCGGGCACAGTTTTTCCCAATACGGACCTCCAGGCCGGTGAATAACATCTATTTCATGTTTCCAGTTCTATGACGTCTTTCGTTTCGAAAACACAACATTTTGAATTTCCGAATTGTCACCTTGCGTGACACTATGATACAAAGCTATTTGGTTGAAAAAAAAAAAAAGTCTATCCGGTATGAATCTCAGCAGTTTGAGCGTTTCAAGTACATTGGGAAATGTGTTCATACACATTTTACCTCATGAGCGAAAAGTAAGCGTTTTCATCGCAAAGTGAACTCCAGACATGTTCTTGTTGATTTTTGGCCGCCAGTTGGTGCACAACGGAAAGTGCACTAACATGGCGGCTCCATACAAATCTCTTTAAAGTTGCGTGAAACGCTTCGACAAATAACTCAGAAACTATGCACCGCACAGACCAGAGAATTGGTTTTGTCTACTACAACATCCCAAGTTTTTGGCTTTTTTCATTGAAATGGCGAAATGCTGGGGGCAACCCTGCGATGGACTGGCATCCCATTCAGGGGGGAGTAAAAAATACTCCTAGTTGCTTCATACCACAGAAACCGGGATAAGCTCCGGCTCTGATGGGCCACTTAGTTCGTAAACAGACGTTACTTTTACTTTTTACTTTACATTTTATTAGGTTTCCAGTGGTATCATAGTTTCTTTGGGTTTCATTTTAAATACAACGCGAACAAGAGCGATTTCCGAAAGACAACCATGATGTTAAAAGTCAAAGACGTATTTATGCTTGCATTATTCGCTCTTGGTTCCACTCAAATTTTTAAGAAAACGTAAAGGGCGGGGACACCTGTCCGTCGTCGGGCTCATGCTGTCCCTTGTCGTCGAAAAACGCTCACGCTGTTACTAAGCCCTCACGAAATTCTAGTTCAGAAAGGAGCTTTATAGATTAAAGGTCCTTTCTCTGCAGTGACATCGTGTTGTAAATTAGGTTTCGTGCATGATTATTTTGTTCGCTCCCGGGAGATGGTTTAAGTGAGAGAATAAAAAGATACTACTACTACTACTACTACTACTACTACTACTACTACTACTACTACTACTACTACTACTACTACTACTACTACTACTACTAATAATAATAGTAATAATAATAATAATAATAATAATAATAATAATAATAATAATAATAATAGGCACTGGTATCAAAGGGGGTCTTGTTATTAAAATCAGTTAAGTAAAAATACAAAAATCCTTAAGGGTAAAAAAAAATAAGGAAACTGTTACATGGCCGATATCAATAAAATTGAGATGTACATCTACACGAAATCATCTAATTGAGGAAGAAGACATTTAGCAAAACAATATACATCGTGTCGTAAAAAAGGTTGCTGTTATTCATCGTGGTGAAGTACAATAATAATAAAGTATTCTCGTTTGTCTCACGATGTGGTCACTTGTGATGTAGATCGCGACGTTTCGACTGCATGCTGCTGGTCTTCATCAGGCGATGAGGTCGACTGCTTACGCGTCACCTTTAAAGCAAGATGCTCCGCTGTGATTGGTTGGTTGCACCAATCACAGCTGCTGAAAACCAACCAGTCACAGCGGAGCATCCTCCTTAAAAGGTGACGCGTAACCAGTCGACCTCATCGCCTGATGAAGAATAGCAGTATGCAGTCGAAACGTCGCGATCTACATCACAAGTGACCACATCGTGAGACAAACGAGAATACTTTATTAATACACAGTTTTTTTTTCACCAGAACTAGTACTTTTGAGTAAAGATTCTTCATTCTCCGGTCGCGAAACAATTATTTCACCTAAAACGACCTTTCAAGCTGCGCTTTCTTCGTATTCTATACAATCAACTTACAATACAACGGTACAGGCCTCGGTTGTTCAAAAGGTGGATAACGCTATCCAGCGGATAAACACTAGCAAAAGCAATAGAGTTATCTATTGGATAATGATTTATCCAGTGGATAGCGCTATTTTACCCTTCGAACAACTGGGGCCTGAAACAATCTTCCTAAGACGAAGTTTAGATTACGACAGCCTCTTCAAGAACAACGTCCCAAAACAGTCAAAAAAGCTCGAACAGACAAAACGAAATAAACAAGGAACTTTTCGCTTCTTTGCTCCTTTGTCGTGAAACTCAAAAACAAAAAAAAAATGCCTAGAACAGTGTTGTTGCTGACGTGGCGCTTTTCACAGCCACGTCTCGCACGTAACGCGAGCTTGGACCGCCTAGGGAACGACGCTCAATTTAGGAGCGAAAATGGCGTTCTCCCAAAACCTCAAATTTGGTCATTTCACAGGACGGCAAAGAAAACGACAAAAATGAAAAGATGCAAGTGCAGAGAGTGCAAAGCTATTGCTTTTGCCCACTAAATATGCAAATTTGTGACGTTTTCGTTGCCGTCGCCGTTGCTAAAGCTTGGGTATGCGCTTGCGCACTAATCGGTCTCTCAATGACGTATCCATGTCCATATCCATAGTAACAACCGCGGCTTCAGCCTGGGACTGAATGCCAGGCCTCTTGAGAAGCTTTTTTGAACCCGTTTGCCCACCCCAGCAGTCGACATCGTTCAGCAAAAATCGAACGGATATTGAAGCAAATGTTGAAGCCCTTTGCCCGGGACTTTAGCCCATCGTCAGACCGAATGACGTAGGGCTAACGCTCGAAACGTCACCTATCGAATTTCTTTACGGTGGTCAAATTGCCATGTAAAGTCAGTTCATGATGAACCCATTTCTGTTTTGAAACAACGACTACTTCTGCTCGGCGGTTGAAAAATAGCAAAAGAAATTTGACGCCAATGTTTGTAAACAGTGAACACAATAAAGCTACAATCCCAGCCAAAAGTAGTTGGGACACTTGAGCTGGATCACGTATCCCCCATCCCCCCTAATCAATGTTGGAAAATATCGCGTTTTTTCCAACAAAAAGGGAAAAAATCACCCGATTATCAACATTGTAAGTGGGGGGAGGGGAGAACTTGCTTGGTGTCCCAACTTTTTTGTCCGGGATTGTAGACACAACAAATCAAACAATCTGTCAAAAATCAACTTAATAAAGTTTTATTTGAGCTACTGAACAAGAGTTGTGGCTTATCTGCGGTGTGTTTAAGTACTGCAGCTTTGATAAGTCTTTTTATCGTTCATCTACAAATAATTATGTTATTTTCAAATTGAGAAGCTAACTTTTTCGCTAACTACACTTTGCAACAAATGCATGACCATTGACAAAAAATCCTGAAACATGTCAGTCTAGATCTGCACGTCTCATGGTCACAAAACTAATTTCAAGACAAGTTTCAATTGAAAAAATAAAAACTTATTGTCACTTTGCATAAAGTTACACTAGAGCACAGATACTAAATCCCCAAAACACATACTTCAACATCATGACAAGGGTCGACCAACACTTAGATGGCCTGTGCAAACGCTAACAAAATAATGTTCGTAACAGCATCCAAAACTCGTTGTAGTGTGCAAATGTCCTCAACGATGCAAGTTGCACGAAAACTGGGCGATTGTTTCCGCCAAGAATGCATTAGCACATTAATAATCCTAGGCCAAAATCCGCAACAAGAACCGTTGAGAAGTTAACATTTTAGACTGGATACAGCACCCAAACCCCTTCTATCAAGAAACCGTTATTGTCTACGTCACAGGTCTGTGACACCACGTTTGCAACAACAGGGAATTTCAGCAACAAGAAGCACCAGTGTGGACAATTGCGCTGCCCCAGCTTTTAAAATTCTTTTCACATTTCTAAACTTTTTCCGCGAACCTGAAACGTTAAATGACCAAATAACAAGCTGAATAAAAAACTTGAACACACGGCGGCACGAGCGAATTTGTTTCTAAGTTTCAACGCTGTTGCAACAAACTCAGTTCGTACACAGTTCCGCTAGTTTGTCGAATTGAAATATTGACGACAACGTTCTTAAAGGTGAATCTGCAATATTACCTCTACGTTGACCTAGCCCTCACAGATTTTAAAGTCCCCAGTGCAGGGGGGGGGGGGGATCCAGGGTTTTTCTTAGGAGGGGGTGCACCACTAAGGAATGGCGTAGCTGACTGGTGGCCTTTTTTTTGTGTTTTTTTTTTGCAGAATACCAGTTGTATTAGAAAGCCTCAGGTCATCTCAGGGGGTGCGCACCCTCTGCAGTGACTGGGGAAGGAAGGGTTAAAGAGCGAGCTTCACTGCGGAGAACCGGCAAAACGGCAATAAAAATGGTGCAAAACTGAGAGAACATCAACATCATTTTTTGTGGCGGATATCTGCTCCAATCGTCGATCCCTACAGGAAATGGGGCCACTCAGCCTTAAACAACTCGGGACCAACACTTAACACTGGAAAATGTTGGCTCCTGTGGGTGCACAAGACATCCAGGAAGTGCAAACGGTGTGCAGGTCACGCCAACATATTGCACGGAACGATCATTGGAAGCTATTCTCTGAGAATTTTGCATGCTTTTGCATCAGCCTTTTTACATCAGAAGAAAGAAATATACCCAGCAATGAAGTGCTCTCGGTTTTCTACATGAAACCTATTACAAATCCATTTAATATATCAGATACAGGCAAAGCAACGCATTCGGCGTTTATCAGTCTTGAAATCGGCAAAAAGCAAAGATAGCGTTGACGTCACAATCAGTCGTACATGCGTGGTTGCCACAGTGACTTCATCGGGCCTCTAACGAGTACATTTTGTTGAAAAATAGTATTGCTCTCGTCCAATCAGAATCGTGTAATTTCGTTGAGTGTATAATAAAACAATACTATCATAATATTCTGCATGCACGAACCACAAATAAACTAGAAGCAACTCAAGAAAGTGAATTAACGGAGAGTTTAAGAAATGACGACGGGCTCAAACAATAAAGGGAGCTTACGGAAGAACGATGACGACGACGGCTACGAGAACGCCACAACAGAAAAGCTGTGCACGCCCTGCACGTGCGTTTTTCATTTCGGTGCATTTCTTTGTCGTGCTCGTCATGACAACGACGTGAAATGATCAAATTTGATGTTGTGGCGGACGACGTGAGCACCTGACGATACATTTTAAAATTTTCTCTCTAAAGATCCAAACCATTCTCACCAATAATTTTTTTCAAGGAAGTTTTCGACACACTTTCCACGCCGAACGACTTGGCATAATCTCAAATTTACTACAATAACGGGAAACAATTCTCGTAGCTGTCGTCGTCGTCCTTGCGTAAAGCTCCATAATATCATCATTGGTTAAAAGAGGAAAAAATAATCGTGTTGCACGTGCGGCACGCATTTTACTACAAATTTTATGCCGTGCTCCATATAGAGCGTTTTCACATGACGTCACAGCCGCCATGTTGGTGTTCCAAAACAAAGAAATGGCGGCCATGATGGTGTACCATACAAATCCTCCGGGAATTTAACTCTATTTTTATGGAAATACTTTCTTTTCTTTCAGCAATCCAACATTGGCGCTGGTCACGTGAGTGAAAACGCTCTATAACAACAACGTGAAATTACCAAATTTGAGGTTTCGACAACAACGTCAGCATACAAATAAAATGTTTACTCTGAAACCGCTCGTACTAATTTATTTTTTAGAATACTTCGCCCACATCGTGCGACGTGAACGAGACGGAATTATCGCGAAAGATTTGCGATAGGGCAGTTATATTTTGAGGTGACGATTTGGTTAAGGTCGTCGTCGTAGATCTTAAAGTCCCTGATATGCTAATGACAACAAGCGAAGAAGAGATAATCAAGATTCTATTCGATCTAGTTTGAGTGAAAATCCGCGAAGCCGGACCCTAGAATAAACTCTCAGGATATCCTCATTGAAAACAGTTAAACACAAACATTAAACCTGCTTGACAGGACCCTGGCCATTGAAAGGAAAACACGCTGCGGTGAAAAATGGCTTGAGACATCAAAAAGACTATGCTTTCGCTGAAGTAGAAAGATTCTGCATGCAAAACAAACACTCTGAGACTTTTTTGGAAGGAGGGGAAGAGGACACCTTCTAGAAAAAAAAAGACAACGTCATCTGGGTCACTGGTAAACAGTGCCTTCAGGAGGTTGGGGAAGCTTCGAGTTTTCCTTTTGAGTCATCAATCTGAAAAGAGAAGAAAAAATGAAAATGAAGGAGGCAATCAACACTGAAAGCTGATGAGAAGAAGCCTTAGGGTAAGAAAAATTGGTGTGATGTGGTACAGACCTTAAGGGCATTAGTATAGGTAATCACATGATTTCGAGTGCAATTTGGAATAAATAAGCACGAGTAAATTTTTCAAAGGCCAACAAAAGTGCACGAGCCCGTAGGGCGAGTGCACTTTGTGGTCTTTGAAAAATTTACAAGTGCTTATTTATTCCAAATTGCACGAGAAAAATCATGTGATTACTTATTAATAATATACACGAAAAACATAACTACAACAAAAAAATTTTGGATCCAAATTTTTCTCCCTCCCACAGCACCTCCTCTTCTTCCTCAGTTAAACTTCTGGCCTTATTTGGACGTTTGCCCATACCGGATTGGCGAAGTTGCCGAGCTTTCCCCTCTAAAACTTGCTTGGAAGAGTGGAACTCCCTGTCTCTTATGATGGAAAACTTGTATCCTTTCTCATTTAAATGTCTATCAAGTGCAGCTATCATCACTTTTAAGCTGTCTGGCTCGTAGTCGTCACCGTTTTTGTTTTTTACTTCAGCGTAGAATGATTCAAGTAGCTTGTTTAGTTTTCCTGGCTCGTTTTCCTCGATTTTGTTGACAATATTTTTCTGTTTGCACCACGTCTCTCATACATTCAGCCAGAAAGACGTACTCTTTACTGTATTTGGGTTTTTGGAAAAATTTTTTAGCTCTTCAATCGTTGTTTCGCTCGCAAAACCAAATCGTTGTTTGCTGAAAACTCCGGCCATTTTCCTCCGCGTCTTATCTTAAAATTTCCGCCAATATGTTGCTATAGAAACAGCTCTAATCTGATTGGTTCTTGTTGGTTTCTTTTGTGTGTTTAGCCAATCAGAAAGCCTTTGTAATTTGCACTCGTGTTACAAGTTTGCACTCGTGTTACACATTTTGCACTCGTGTTACAGAAGAGCTGCACTCCTTTCTCAGCCAATCAGAATTGAGTAATTTTTTCGTGTATATTATTAGGGAAGAAATGAGATCTTGCTGGTCAATAAAGGGTGGAGTTTCCATCCCTCCACAATTTTACTCAATGAGCCCAATGATTTAATCCCTATCTCGAGGACATGTACTTTCTCCAGTAACCGCAATAATTTTCTCCTTTCTTCATGCAAATCCTCATAGTTGTCAATTTTTTTTAGCATGAATTATTATTATGATTATTATTAGTATTGCTTTAATGAACCACACGATGTTTTTGAAGTTCATTTTTTAATAAAGACAATACATGTTTCGGATTAGACATCATCCATCGTCGGTTGTACAGTGAGAAAAAAAATGAAATCATGCAATAAATAGTATAACAAAGTGAGATGCGGGAATGTTCTTCAGAGGGGAGAAGTTCGCGGATGCGAGTGGCGAAGTGTCTTTTGGTTTCACCAACATAACAGGCACCACAGCCTGCACATGAAATCCGTAGGGATAGGATCCTTGACCACAAACCAACTCCTGATTTTACACGGGGTGAACACCAACGTAATGTCTAGGTCTGGGCAAAAAGTGCTAATGTACATCCTTTGGGTGCAGCTGTCTTTAAATTCGCCACATCATCATCACAGGCTGGTGTAAGACTGTACTGTTATCCTAAAAGAGTGGGCTATGACTAATAGTCAAGGCTCCCATAGGAGTTATCAATCATTGAAGGGTCAAACACTTTCCTAAAGATCCACGTCATTCCCAAAGAGATTGTCCTTTTTCGGAATATCATTCCAACATGTACAATATAATGACCACCTTTCTTAATCCCCAAAACTTAGAGTGGTTTGAGATGCACTTGTGATGGCAAATGAAAATAACATAATTCAAACAGGACTTGCATAAGGTACATGTACCCTTAAAATTAATAAGTCTGGGTTGTCATCAAAAAAAATAATACTTATCTTACTTTCTTAGTTCAATAAGGACAGTTTTAATGCGAAACTCCCTTTTCCATTTGCTCAAAGGTGGACAGAGCTTCACATCTACCTAAACAATGAGAAATAAAACCAACCTTGAACGTAGAATAGAAATATTGAGGACTGGACTTCCTCCAGGTTGTGACTTTCTTTGGCATTTCAAAATTCCTTGAACTCAAGGATACAAATGAGTTCAAGCAGTTAGCAAAAACTGACTATGTCAATCACAACAACAAAGTTAACTTAATTAAAAAAAACAAGGTCATAAGCCAAACGAAAATAATTTTGATTTTTTCTTTCACTATTAAAGTTTATGTACATTTAGATGCATGTGTACAAATGAAGATCTGTTAAGTTACTGTAAAAGCAATAGAGGTCATTCTTTTAAAACAGTATAAAATTAATATTGAGAAACAAGCAATCTCCCATCCAGGTTTAAATGCTCTTGCACATGTATCAGCCATTTTCTGTTTGATTTTTAAGCGTGTGGTTCCCTTGCAACTCAACAGAGTACAAAAAATACATATACACTGTTCTCGTCCAATTGGAAGCAAGCAATTTTGTTGAGGGTATTAAGTATGAAAATTAACAAATTGAATGTGGTTCAGTATTGTCTGTACTCTTATCGACAACAATAATCAATATCGCAGTGGTCAAAATGTTGTGGACTCACGAGGCATACACAACTAAATATATAACAGAATACAACTGACACAAATCATATACACAATATAGAATATAAAAATTTCCTATCATGATATTTTGTGTGTACACGTAGCCGAGTGATTCCACAACCACTGTGATGACAAATACAGCTGTGTCATTGTCGATAGGAGTACAGACAACGCTGAATCATGTGAGATTTGTTAATTTTCATACTAAATTTGTAATACCCTCAACAAAATTGCTTGCAGAGCGTGACGAAGACCATGACACAAAGAGAGAGCAAGCATTGTCTGTAACTTTTTTGCAATCCTTATCTGATTGGTTTGATTTCTCAAAATGAGCATTTCTGATTGCCTAATACACTGTATATGGATTATTTAGCCAAGCCTAAATGCAGAGCTCCCGTGGTTATTTATTCTTACTGGCCTTACTTAAACAACAAATTTACAGGAGAAAACTATATTGGTTTGCCTTCTTTTTAGCCTTGACAAAAAGCAATCAAATAAAGAAAACCAAGCAAAACCCAGATACTTGGTACTGGTCTGACATGTTTTTTTCTCTGGGTACTCCATTTTCCCCCTCTCCACAAAAACCAACCTACACGTCCAGTACGATAATTATGATAACAGTTGATTTAATTTGATTTCTGTAGTGTTACCAAATAGTGCCCCAGTGCTTTAGAGATACATGTACAGTTGACACTTAAATAAAGTTCATTATTATTTATAAGGAAATACCACACAACCAAGTGAATAGTGCTCTCCGCACATGCTGACTGGCTAACTCGGAGGTGATTATCCAAATACTATTCACCACCACAGTTTCCTTGAAATTTCTGACATTAAACAAAAAATATTTGGCAGTGTTTCAATTTGCTTTTTATTCAACTTGTGTGGTATATACTAAAACAATAATTATTCATCTCAGTGTTGGTGAAAATGGTGGCTATTTACATGTACCTCACTGCTTTGCGGTTTGGTACACGTAAATGAATATCCACCACTATTCACCTCCACTTCGGTCAATAATTGTTAATTATTACACATGCATAATCTCAAACCAATGATAAACAATCACAATTATGATAACTTGGTTCAGTGAAAGCCAAGTACAGTATTTTCACTTACCTCCCCATTTCCGCTTACTCCATTTATGTTGATTCTTGTCACAAACCGCACTTTAGGTGGAACATCAGGATATTTGGAGCCACACTCAATTTTAAGAGAGTAAATCCTGTTTTCATAGGGACACTAAGGAATAAAATGGTTTTTTTTCTGAATTAAGCCTTGACAAGCATGTTCTACTGTAAATCTGTTATTGCAAAACATTTCAGCAAAAATTCACCCACACTTGTCCCAAATGTAGTATTTTGATGCTGCTTTAATGGCCCTCAAAAAAAATTAATGTTTTTAAAAAACCTGTTATTTGAACCTAGATTTTACTCAGCAAGGTGGAAGGGGGACTTTGCATTGGGTTTTGTTTTGGAAACAGTGATGCAAAGTGGTTTAAAGACTGAGGGCATCAACTTGGAATACTATTGATTTAATATTGATCCCCGACTCTGCTTCTGCACTTGGTCAAACACATGTATCCACGTATCAAACTCCTGTAACAGTCTGTATGACCAGTCTTCCCATCTTTCATCTTTCTTCCCATCGTCTGGCATAGCTCAAAATAATGATTGGTGCGCGACTTTGACGGCCAGCAGTCGCAAGTTCGATTTTCAGTGACTTCAATGTCTGTTTCGACTTTCCTAGCTGATTTTTGTGTAGCTGCAGCTTCATACTCGTAAAAGGAAGAACTTACTGAAGGAAGGAACTACAGGTAGTTACCAACGCTAAAAAAGTGGCTTTCAAACCCAGCGCAACAGTTAGTTTTCCCAAAAAAGACTTCAAAACAACACAATACGTTTGGGATAAGTTCAGAGATTTTCAATGTTTCCAAAAATGTTTTCTGAAGGGATAGACAATTTATGCATGTCATGTACATACATCGCATTCTGCTTAAAGATATAATAATGATATCAACAGATACATCACTATACACGTACATGTAGCTGTGCTTTACAATATTATTTATTATATATTATTTGAGTACTGGAAGGGCACAGAAAAATTATTATTCATTCATAATTAGCATAATAAAAAATAAAATCTGTATCTTCAAGCCTATGTGTAATTTTATTTTTATTTTTATTTTTATATAGCCAGTAGTGTTTTACATCCAATTTTTCTTTCTAACACCGAGCACAAACTTTATCACAAATTCTTGCAGGTCAGCAACAGGAATTTCTTCAATTTTCATATTTCTTCTTCACTTGCAAGGAACTCCTTGAATAATTTTCAGTTGCATGAAGTTTTATTCTTCGTGTTAGGACTTTCTTGTTTCTCAGAGAAGGATTTTACCTCAGCTTCAGAGAACTTCATGAATCTATCACTCACCATTTTTCACTGACTGTTTGCACAAACAGCCATGCAAATATGGAAAATACATGTATGCCACTCTGGTCCTTGATACACAAGTACGTGTAGTTTCATATGTATTTTATGAGTGGTGTATTTTCCAGTTAAACACTCCTGTCTATAATTATAATAAAAGAGAATATTGTGCAAGTAGCAAAGCACTATCATTAGCCTGAAGCATACAGGATATTCAATTAAAATGCAAATCTATGTACAGCTGTAGCTATCCACACAGGGGCTGACCCTTCCCAGTGAAAGCTGCATAATGCATGTACTGTACTGTAAAATGTAAAGTAGCTAAAAATAAATATTATAATATTATTCTACAAATGTCACTTTGCCTACAAATAGTGTCAGTCTCCAGCATCTCTTTTTTGAGCCTCTCACAGCCGCT
>OX421447.1:33546603-33551603 GCA_949126865.1 Montipora capitata
TTGAGTCCTATATGATGGATTGAGACTAGATGAAAACAATTACGCAGCCTGTTAAATATTCTCTTAATTATTGTGAGAAGAAAGCGGCTCCTTTGTAAAGTCATTCGATTTTTTTAAAGCACTTTTACTTGCTATGTTATCTACGATTTCGTAACGATTTGACCAAAAACGTACTGTAGATTATCAAACTAGCGAGGAGGTTTGCCTGTAATTTCCAGGAGATTTAGTACGATCCATTTCGTCAACCACTCTGCGCCAACAAAATAGGCAGCAAGTCGCACTGAAATCGTCGTTAGTTTTAAACTTAAATCTCTTGAATGGTTTCATGGTCAGCTTTGCTGGAGATTTGCATTTAACGGCTTAAACTTACTACCCATCGAACTCTGTACGAAATATGTTTCTAAATTTCGTATTTTACGAGCGCACGGATTGCTTACAAGTTCTGAAAATTGGCTGTTGGAATAGAAGTTATCGGCGATAACTTTTTGTTGAAAAGGAACGCTTGCTACGCAGGCTAGTTTGCTCTGCACCATTTCAATTCCTTGTATTTTTGGCGGTGATGGCCGCCCATAATTGTGGACTTGTTTTGATACTGGAAGTAGAATAACAAATGTAAGGGTTAACAGACTGAGTTTATTCGAAAGAGTTAGACCCTATCTTTAGTTTCCGTGCCAATAAGTAAGTATCGACGAATGCCACTGTTTTTGTTTCAGTCACACAATATTCAAGCCAAGACCCGGTCTTAGTTTTCGTTCTACGAAAACTAAGACCCCGGGATCAACCCCGGGGTCAAACCAAAACGAAGGTCTCAAACCTAAACATTCATTGAAGCTAACCTTAGGCCTACAAACTCTTGTTTAGGTTTAATTAGACCTTAGGTTAGATTTAATGAATGTTTAGGTTTGTTTCCAAATTCAACAGACGTAATTACGGGCTCAATACCATTATACCCGAACAGTCAATCAGAGTGCATAAAATTGATCAACCTTGGATATCTGCTCAATTCAAAGATCTCATTGCCCGTCGGCAAAAGGCTTTGGCTTCTGGAAACACAATTCTGTTTAAGGTGTTCGGAAATAGAGTCAACCAGGAGCGAAAACGCTGTTGCAATACTTACTATGCAAACAAAGTAGCACATCTGCTGGATGCAAGGCCTCGCGATTGGTGGCGCGAAGTGAAACAGCTCAGTGGGACAGCAAAGACAACTGGGCGTGACTTGACCTCCATGCTCCATCAAGATCTGATCTGCGAAGAACCAGTCCTTGCGGAGAAGATTAATCAGGCTTTTATGAATATCATGAAAGACTACCAGCCTTTGACGGACTCAGTGCGCACGACAAGTGAGGGCGATCAGCCAATCACTGTGACTGAAACATCTGTTGGAAAGAAACTCCGCGCAATTAGCACCTCACGCACCAGTGGTCCAGATGACTTACCTAATTGGGTGCTAAAAGAGTACTCAGATATCTTGGCGGTACCCATTACAGACATTCTAAATACCTCCTTTGCAGAATGTCGTGTACCCCGAGCTTGGAAAATTGCTGACGTGCCCCCACGTCACTGCTGAGTCGCGCACTATTTGTGACTTGAACAAAGATCTAAGACCAATTTCGCTAACATCTACATACACTATTGAAAGTTGCTCTCATCATTGAACAAGAGTTTGAACCAGTTGTTTTATCATTTATTGACCCCGCTCAGCATGGATTTATCCCAGGCTCTTTTACCACTCATGCCTATGTTTTACACGTGGCTGGGTGCCACAGACGCAACTGCAGCGACTATAAGAACTGCACCACTGGACTTTTGTAAGGCGTTTGATTTAGTCGACCACCATGTACTGATCGCTGAGCTCTATGCAATAGCCTAGACGTCTAGCCAACTGTTGTGAGCTGGATTGTCGATTTTCTAAGAGATAATCAGCAAAGAACTAGGATAAACGGAACTCGGTCCAGTTGGATGCCTGTCCCTTCTGGGGTCCCCCAGGGGACCCGGTTAGGACCTTGGCAAGTTATTGTTATGATTAACGACTTGAAGTTGCCTAATCAGTTTGGAGGCTGAACTACTGTAGCTAAACAGCAGCAGTGGAGAAAGCCTATGAAGAAACGTCTAATCCTTCTTGTCGCACTTACAGCCCCTCAAATTGCAACCAAGGTTTGACCATGAAGATTCTAGGCATATTCCACCTGCTAACCCTGCAGTCGAGAAATTCAAGTCCATCTTAGGTGTCCAGTTTTAGTTCACAACTAAAACCAACAGGAGCAAGTTGCCACCGCTTCTCGTGTCACTTTTCGATGGAAACCCAATCATACTACTGGTTTATTTACGCTTTGAAAATCCACTTGAATCCAGAACGTGTAGCAGTTCGAATTCGGACAGACTGTACTATTTGCACACCGCGCGCCGGTGGCTCAGTTGGTTGAGCACCGGGCTGTCACGCGGGAGGTCGTGAGTTCAACTCCTGCCGGACCAACACTCAAAGTCTTTAAAAAACTAAGGGGAAAGTGCTGCCTTTGTAATTACATCTGCAAATGGTTAGACTCTTTAGTCTTCTCGGATAAGGACGATAAACCGTTGGCCCCATCTCACAACCCTTGAATGTTCATAATCCTGTGTTACGTAAAAGAACCCACACACTTGTCGCAAAGAGTAGGGCATGTGGTTCCCGGTGTTGTGGTCTGTCTTGTGTGGGGTATCATGGTTGGGCGGGTAACTGCTCGGAGATATTAGCTACAACAAGCTACTCTAAAAAAATCCGAGGGTAAATAAAAATATATGATATGATCTGGAACAATTCACTGCTGCACACTAAAAATTAAAGTGCAATGTTACGAACGCAAAAATGTAAAATTACACCTTGTTACTGTGTAAACTATTACACCAAAAAAATCTTCTAAAATTACTCTATATGTAGGGTATTTTTACATCTTGTTACTGTGTAAACTATTACACCAAAATAATCTTCTAAAATTACTCTATATGTAGGGTATTTTTACTCTTTTTAAAGGATAACAGTTTATGGGCATTATCAAGGATAAAATTACACAGACGGAAGTGTACTTTTACACCAATTTTAATAGTAAAAGGCCGATTAATCTAAACCATGTTGGAGTGGTTTTTTGAACTCATACAGTTGTGGGCTTAAAACATACATTTGTAGTATGAAAATACATCCTGCCAGTACACACAAAAGAAGTAAACATCATTAAAGTATCCCTACGAGTAAATCCGTGAAAAATTACTAATCATGAATATGATACTTGGGTCGAACAAACTTCCTCAGGGCTTGTTCATAGTTTATGAAGTAGAGATCCAGAGGATGGAAATCGTACAAAGAAGTGTAGTCAAGCATGCATTCAGTGTTGATGACAGCCACTTCAAATGCCCATAAATGTTTGATGAATCTTATGACTTGCACTTTCTTGCATAGGAAGAAAACTCTCCTGTCTGGAAGGGCAAGGAGAGACTTGATTTCAGCAAAAGTAGGCATAAGTCCATCATGTCCTTCAACCACAATCATTCCAGGCTGGTACTTTGTCCCATAGATAGTCACCCACTTCTCTCTATCTCTATAACTCTTCGTGCACATAAGGCTTTGACATTCTCTTTCCATCCACTTCGGTTTGCTGCTAAAGCTCTGACAGTCGTCCATGATTGCCACCCAGCTATACTCGTCTTTCGTCTTCAACCATTCTCCTCCATGTTGTTTTTGGTCGACCTGGTCTCCTCCTCCCCTCTAGCCTCCACTCCAATGCTGTAACACAGTGCTCCTCTCTGTTCTTCCTCAATATATGCCCGATCCAATTCCATCTTCGGCGTCTGATCTCATCACTCGTTCTGTTCACTCCTGTGGTCTCCTGGATTTGTTGGTGCGAGATGGTCCGTGGCCATCTTATTCTCTGAGAATAAGAGTCACCCACTTAACACTACACAAAGAAATCAGTAAGTTGTTTTAGTGATCTATGAAAAACCCCTGCATTTATGTAGGCTTTCATGGTAATAAAAAAAATAGAAACAATAATAATTAAGTACTAATATATTTCTTTTTCAAAGGGGCTTCTTTGTCAGTCAGCAACAGACAAAACAAGAAGCTACAGGTAGCTGACACTTTGCTCAAAGGATTTTTAGACCATTTCCTTTAAAATTCACAGTATTTCCGTGTGTGTTTTTTATGGTACAGTGTCTTGGTCAATATCCAGTTTTGATTCTTTTCATGAAGGAATGATAGGGTTAAGTACGATCGTAGAACATGCATTGACTCCAATCAAAACCAGTCAACAGACGCTTTATAAGTTTCTACGATGGCATTTAATTTTCTTAACAATACCAGACACAGACACAGCTCAGGTAAAATTACTAAAACCCAACTTAAATTTGTATTAATTTACCTTGAAAAGATAACATTGTCATCATCTCGACCCATCTTGTTCTGAATCATCAATTTCTGGTTTGCTGTTAGATCTGCCTGATGTACAACTTTCCCTAAAACAATCAAAGAGTAAACATTGTGCACACAGGAAAGTTCTTAACAACTGGTATAACTTTTGTCTCAGCCAAATGGCTTTTACCACACTCCATAAATATCAAAATATATTTAATGACACTCTATACTACCTGTCCCTATTTCCACATATGTTGTCAAGTATCTCCCTTCCTCTGCCAAATGGTAGCACTGAAGCTTCTGGTGTCAAAACGCCAGTGATTTACAAATGTTCTTGAAATTAAAAACACCATGAGATAACCTCTTGAAATAAGAATTCTTTGCTTCAGACCTCATACACCAGTGCCGCACAAGTGGACCAAGTCTGTTGAGCAATTAAGAAAATGTAATATTCACAAATACATACTATTGTTTGGGTAATATGTAATATAATCATTCTACAGTAATAATAACAATTATTATAATTATATAATAATAATAATAATAATAATAATAATAATAATTATTATTATTATTATTATTATTATTATTATTATTATTATTATTATTATTATTATTA
>OX421447.1:33556603-33559103 GCA_949126865.1 Montipora capitata
TCATCGCCTGTTTCCAAAAGGACGACACACAATGAATGCAAAGATGAAGAGTCATTTGAAAGACTTGGGCATTACCTTCTCTTTATGACCGATACTGGTTCAATACAATGGGAAATACGGCGAAGGATCACAAATGAAGGGAACATGGCGAGTCAAAAGTGTGGCGATGAACTGCAGAACTTGCAAGGAGCAGAGGATAGTTTTGCCTTCCTGGCGTTGTTTTTCCTTATTTAAGAGACTTCAACTCAGAATGAAGTGCTGCTTAATAATAAAGTAAGTCGGATTTAAATTGAAATGTGAGTTTACATTCAAAAATATGGGTAAACTGGCGTTTGAAGCGAGGACAACGATAAATCAGCTAACAAGATGGAGTCGAAAAATGACAGCCCACTGGTGAAGAACATCTCAATTCGCTATAAAGCTTCCCAGCGTTGAAATTTTGAACCACATGCTCGAAATAGAGTCGGGAATTGCTCTGGAGAAGAAATAGGGCTGATTTTAAATCGTGAAGCGAACAGATTAAGCGAAGACGCAAGGCTTTCCTTTACGAGTGCTCCAGATTATTTAAATTTCCTTGGCAAAAATTATTTTGATTCCCTTTTTCGAGACTTTTGTCATAGGCCGTGATACGGGAATTCCCGCTTGCTGCAGGAAGCCCAACAACCAAAGAAAAGATTTGTGTAAAGAAATTGTCATTAAAAGTGACACAGCAGGTTTCGTGTGATACGGTGTTGTCTACAAAATGGCTCCAAATCTTGTTATGATATCATCTCACTCTGCCCCATTGTGTCTTTGACTTGGCAAACTTTAACGTCTGAAAATTAAACCACTGAAAAAGCATTAAATTTGAAGCTTTTTTCAATTTGTATATTGTCATATTGCCCTAAGCTGCGAAAGTTTCAAGTTCATAAAATGACGTGCACAAATAATTCTAACTCGGAGAACGAAACTCAAGTCGGCAGCTCATGCGTTCTCGTGGCCAAATCTTAGAAAATAATTCGTGATACGGGAATCGCCTTTAACAGCCGACACACAAATATCAGAAGAATAATTTGAGTTGAACATTTATAATTTAAAAGTGGCAAGGCGCGCGCAAGCGACCAGCAAAGTGAGCCTATTGTCCTATTGAAATCTGTCACTTCGAGCCAGTTGTTTGATGGGCCGTCTCCTTAAGTGCTACCCAGCGATATCTTGCCTAGTGAGTTTCGACGCTTTGCAATAAATTTTAAAAAATCCCAATCAGTGTGGATACATCATAAACTAATTTTGCAGGGAAAAACATGGAGATTGACAATGGTTCATAATTAAATTATTTATTCATTTGCACAAAATTTGCTCATCTGAGGCGAAGTACTATTTACACTTACATGAACATAAAACTGCTTACCACAGGAATTTTAAAACCCGAAAATGTTACAGAGAACATCACATGCACTATGCCACCACTAGAAATAAATGGCATATAGTCAACTGTACTAAAAAAAAAGAAAGACTCTGATTTCTATTTTAAATAAATTATTCATTTGTTTGGGTATTAAAGCTTACAAAGTGCCCCTCTCTTTCCCCCCCCCCCCCCCACCACCCGAAAAAATCCCCTAAACAATTAGTTGTGAATGTGTTCAAGTTGTTAACAAACTTTGAAAAAGAGCTATAATAATTACCATTATGCACTTTACCTCTTTCCATTTTAAATTTTTATAAGGGTTGTACTTGAATAATTTATATACTGTTATTATTACAACATTAAAGAGAGCGTATTCAAGCTTTGTCATCAAGTACTTACAAGAATTTTCAAGAAAGTATAAATTGATTTTTGAAAGTCATTTTACTAGTAAATATTGCTTGAAATGCTTTATTAAAATCATTTCAAAATGACATAAACAGGTAAAACATTTGTGAATGTAATCCATAATGTGAATATATTCAAGTTAACAACTATCTCAGACAAAGAATAATAAGATTATATTCTTAACTTTAAATCGTACTCAATGTACAGAACAGGATATCCCATTCAGTTGCAATATTTAGACTTTTAAACAAGCAATACTGGAGTACATACCTGCAAGTAAGGAAATCAGTACTGCGCAAAATAGTGTTCAAAAATTGCTTTTTCAAAATGGGATTTTAGATGTGCTGTTTCGATTTTAAAGAGGAAGGTCAGGCCAAAAGTATTTTCCAATAATGGATAGGCAGAATTTTCTTATACATACCGTATATTGGTAAAAGTATGAAGAAATAAATGCTGTAAAGATGTATCTTGAGTTGAATGATTACGTTGCTCCGAAACCAGTAATGGAAAAAAAATACATGGCTTACCACCACAAAGACAATTATGCATAAATAAATGTGTACACTGATTAAACAATGTTTACTGACATTGCTTAACCGTAATGATGATGTTAATAAATTTATTAACTTTGTTACAAATATAATGAATATGATCATGCCAGGAAAGGTGATGGCCAATATAGATATCATACCCAAGTATCTAAAGATTGAA
>OX421447.1:33566603-33601603 GCA_949126865.1 Montipora capitata
ACCAATTTTATCAATAATTGACTGAAGTATTTTGAAACTACCACATAACGTTACATTGGCATTGTTTAATGTACAGTGTAAATAGTAGTCTGCTCATGTACGTCCAAAATGTACACATTCATTTATATGTCCATTATCAGAGGTACATGTAATTTATGAGGTGCACTCTGAATGATGATGAATTTTGCAAAATGGCCTGTTGAGTTAATAAGGGTCAACCAGATCTTGACAACAGCTAAAATGCTTTGGTGGGCAGTAAAAGACAAAAGACACAACTTGGGCGTAAATAAGGGGGAGGGAATGTACTGGCAAGGCACGGATAATACCCACCGCCCATATGGACCACTGGATGAGGGGCCTCGGCAACTAGCCGAGGGGGTGCCTCATGCCTGTATTGCAAGGTGGGCAAATTAGTGGCTGACATAATGTCCTGGGGCCAAGTTAACCCAGTCCAGCACAGTAACAATAATTTTGCCCCCTCCCTGATGGGGCTTCAGCACAAGGCTGAAGGGGTGCTGCAGGCGGCAATTCCCCGCCCATATTTTATTAAGGAGAACTATTAAAGAGGTTACCTTTAAGCTCATAAGGTCAAAAAAGTAAGATAAAATACAAAAGAAGCAGAAAGCAAAACTGGGGGAAGCGAGGGATTAAATTGCTGAACAGAAAAAACAGAACAAGTTGAGCTTTGGAAATGTCAAACCGAGAAATCTCGCATGGTGGGATGAATGAAAGAGCCAAATAAGGTAGTCATGTGATGGGAAGTCATGCTCTCCTCCCATTCTCTGCCCAGTATTTCCTTACCAGCATTAACATCTATTTTATTCTAAAATATCATTTATAATTGTGTTACTTATGACTAAATATTAATAAAGTGTTCCTGACTATCTATGTGTCCAGTGGATGAGTACTGTAGATTTAAGAGGGACATTTCAAGGGGGATGTTTGTTAATAGACAAGAAAGACAAGACCAGAGGTGGATCAAAGTTGAAGGCAACCCGAAGGCTCCTTTTTCATTAGCTTCTACTGCAACTTACGACATGTGTCGCAACTCACGGCAGGGGTGGGCGCCACTCCTAACACATTGCATGCACAACTTGTCCTCTGCAATACTCGTGACAGGTACTCATTTTACCCACCACGAATGAATGGAAAGCTGAGTGAACTTTGGAGCGCACAAGCTGGGATTCGAACCTGGAGGGCTGGAATGCAGTCCGTGAGCGTTACCCACTATGCTACGCACGCTCCCTCATGTTTGTTAATGGATGCCACAATCATCACTTAACGTTTTTTGGCGTAATTTTGACCCAATATGTACATACATGTAGTATCATTCCAATTGGCACATCTAGTAAAATATAAATATTATACTTATGACAGTTATTATTGCTCCTTTTTAGTCGTGATGGCATTATAAATAATATTATGATAATGTCCAATTGCTTAAACAATATTAAGTATAGTAAAATAATATACTTTAATGTTATTTTTTTTTTGCTATAGCAAAAAGCCAGAGAAGAACGGGAAGCAAAGAGGTCTATGATAGATTTTCGACATGAATACCTGATTACTACAGTGGCTAATACCCTTGGACTTACAAACGAGGAAGTAACCGAGTCTTTACTGGAGGGCACTCAGGTCAATATTAGGCACATTGTCATGCATAAAGCCGATTTAACAACAGTACTATAAAGTCATTAGAGATGTCATTTATACTGCATGTTTTGTCTAACACTGTACAATGTATGTGTTGACTATCCAGCTGACTCTGGTCCAGTTGTATTCATTTGCCAGCTCTCAAATTCCATTTGGTGGTACCGGAATCAATGATGTTCTGTCACCACTAGCTTGATTTGTCTTCAGATTTGGTTGATCCTAGACTGCGAGCAGTCTCTTTTGCTCGAAAATCCACCGTGATATCCAAGGGGCGAAGGCGGGAGTAGCATGCCCTCGCTACCTGTGGCTCGCAGCTTCGGCCTTTGCATATCATGTTCTCTCGGCAGATTTTCAAGCAAAAGAGAGACTGCTCGCAGTCTAGGCTGATCCCAAATATTTTTACCAAATTATGCAGTCTAACTGGTAGCAGTAGCTATGACCATGTTAAGTTTGAATTACTTGTTTGAATAGATTATGGAGTGCCTGTTAAGTGCATTTATTTAATAGACTACATACATGTACATGTATAAACACATCATTTGCATTTTTTATGTACAGTAGGCAAGGTTGTAACTCCTGGTTTCCTTTCAAAGTACTGGTAATGGAAAATTTAATCTTTTTTCTCCAGTTTGAGCTGCCAACATGAAGGAGGGGCTGAGTCTGGGGGGGGTACTCCCAGATGAAAAGGGTAGGGATGCTCGTTGCCTCGTTCAGGGGTGTAAATTTTGGATTTTGGTCTCACTTAGGGTGTCCTCAGGGCAAAACACCATCATTTATAGCCGTGAAGATCTCCTTTAGGGTGGTGCACAACGAAAGAAATGTAAAAAAATATATTTAATATGTTTTAGATATGGTCTCTTTTCATGGTCAAAAAATCCTGGGTCATGCCCAGATTGGTCTCGTTTAGGGGTTTAATTAATTCAAATTTCCGACAAGCATCCCTAACCTTTTATATGCGAAGGAACAGTAACCCTATGGTAAAAAACTGCTATGTACACCTTACTGTACAATGTAAATAGACCATTTTACAGTTGTGGCTAAGTTACCAGGCCTAACAATGGAAGCGAGGCTGCCGGTGACCCTGTTTTGATACAAACCTTCATGCTTTTGTAATGTTAATATGGACTAATTAGCGTTACAACAACACAATTTACATGATAAAAGCAGTGAGGTCTCTATCAATGCAAGGTCACCGGCAGCCTCGCAGCCATTCATAGGCTTGGTCGCTGAGCAAACAACTGTAAAATGGCCTATTGCAATGTATTCACCCCCATTGACTCCTAGGAGAGAGAATAATGGGCTTTTCAGGAGTCAATAGGTTAACATTCTGACTTGTTAATTGAGAAATGACTGATGTACTAATAATTATTATTGCATTGGCTGATATTCATAGACTGAAGTGCAACCATTCAGTCCATGGAACTATAAGAAGTAATTTTTATAGTTACTGTTAACACATGGTAATCTTCATTTTTATCTTTTCTATTCTTTTGCATACATGTAGATTGAAACTATGGAGGACTTTTTCAAGGCCGATGGTCTCTCAAGGATCATATTTTACTTCCAAGAAGTTGATAGCATACCAGATGCAGGTAAGTGGGATGTATGCAAAATATGGATCTCAGGTCCATTGACCACCCCTGTGGACCCAGTCCATGGACCCCTTCATGGACCCGGTCCATGGACTACCCTTGCGGACCACCCTCATTGTAAATTCAGTATGTGTAAAAGCAGAAAGATCTTTCGACGAAAGAGAGAAGTGCTCCTCGCACTTATCTAGTGGACAATTTAAGCAGGAGCCAATGACTAGGAGTGGAAAACTCACTATACTAATGTCACGGCATGTTTAGAGACCGATCTATTTTTAGACTACCTTTTCTGCAAAAAACGAAGACAGTTCTGGTTCGGTGGTGCTATGATGTCAAGTTAGTTTCTTGTGATTGGATATCAAACTCCTGCAGGAGTCTCATTCGCGGGAAATTCAATCAAAAAATAAATTGAGAATACCGTGACAGGAGTATAGGGCTGTTGTTCGGTTCTAGTTATGGGATACTGATTTAAGCAGTGTCTCTTGTAGACAGTCCAACTGCGTACATGTACCACCTACATGTATTTAGTGGCTTCAAAGGGTCATAATTTGTCTATAACCAGCACTTCAAATATACAGTACTGACATTTCATTCGTCGAGTCCTTCACTGCAACAAAATAATGAGTCCAACAAATTGACCTGCTCCTACTTGAGTGGCTTCATAGCTCACATCACAGATCACGGTTTGAATCCTGTTAGCACTACCTGAATTCTTCAGGTGTCTATAAGAGATGATAATGCTTGAATTGTCCTGGTAAGTGTGGGGATCATTTCTATCTTTAGTTTTGTCTAAAGCTTTTTCTGCTTGTAACTTTACAAAATGACGGGTAGTTCATGGGGGTGGTCCATGGACCTGGGGTCCATGTTTTGTATTATAATGTCCTGCGGGTAATTGCAATGTGAATGACTGGAATAGGGTTAATACCATTTCTGTCCAGTGAAGTGGTTTTGATTCCTAGCAAAAAGATAAAACATAAAAACAATTTTAAGCATGGGGATGAGGCAGAAAAGGGATCAAAGTCTGGAGAAATCACATAGGAATTGGAAGAGAAGGACTGTTGAATTTGGGATAGCAGAAGTGGAAATGAAATGGAATGGTAGGGGGTGAGAATTTGAAAAATTGACAAATGGAACTGTTTTTCTTTTTTTTTTTTTTGTTGAAAGAGGATGCAGTGTTTCAAACCAATTATGTCAGTCTGGTTAGCTCATGATTTTTTTTGTATAGTACATGTATGCCCAAAATCTCAGAGATATTCTATCAATTTGACATGGAATTGTGCCTTTTGACCCATTGATTCCTGCCCGACTCAGATGATTTTGCTCATCAACGTAACTGGGGGTGTTCTAGGGTGTAACTTCAGGTATCAATGGGTTAAGCAGTCAAAAACTACATGTTCAGCTGTATGCCCCCTCCATTAACCAATTGACCCCTGGGATTGAGACTTAACACATTTTACTCTGTCCAACTCCAGACGATTTTACTTGTCAGCTGGGGCCGCCCTAGGGCATTTGAGGTGTCAATGGGTTAATAAGTAGTATTAATATTCTTGTTTGTAACGGACCATGCTTGAGAGAAAGGCAATTATCATAGTCAGTTCTACTGCAATGAATGATGATGATGATGTTGCCAGTGATACTTTTAACACAACTGGGGTCAGGTGCTTTAATCTTCACTTGTCATGTGTGATTCTTACTTAGGTTTAGGTGCTTTGATATCAAATTTTAGCAAAATCAATATTATGCTAATATTCTAGAAAGTACAGTATGCAAGAGGTCAATTTCTATAAAAACAATAACGATAGATTTGTAACATCTTGTAGTTCCTATGACTATTAATAAAAGAAAGGAGTGATATTATAACAGCAATGGTCAACTTGGTGGTTAATGTTGCTCCTAATACGTACTGTGACTCAAATACGTTTTGTGGTAAGATTTGAAAGAAAGGACTAACTAATTCCATAGTAGACGTTCTTGTTCATAGATCAGTAATGCAGTATAATGTACATGAACTAGTCTTAATTACTAAGATCAGTATGCAATATTATTATAATTGCTTTTAGTTGAACATGTGCGGCTTGGACCTGGGGGAGCACAGTCTACAAGCATCAAGACAAAAGCAAAAGTATTTATAACAGACACAAGAGACATGCAACTGGCTGGAGCATGTGTTTTCTTTATCAGAATCAACCCATCAAAAGCACTGACTCTGGCAAATATCAATCAGGTAACAGCTAATATTTATGTTCCCCACCCATGCTAACAAGTGTAAGAGACAACAGTTTGTGGGGTAATGGGGTAGGAGATGAAGCACTCCATTAGCAGGTCATGTAAAGGTATGATAACTAAGTTTTCCAGCAAGAGAGGTTGCGATCCTCTCCAAGGGGTTACAATCCCCAAGGCCACAATCCTTTCCAGGGTTACAAATCCCTCACATGAGAGGTCCTTACCTATTTAGGGTCTCGCCCCTTGATTTCTGTGGTAACCATGTGCGATCAGAAGGCACAAAACCCTAGTACAGTGAGTGTATGGGGCAAAGGGTGACCTGCATGGGAACACTTCACCCCACAAATACACGAATTGTATTCCCCATTGACAAACCAACCACAAACTAACCAAAACATACCACTGCATATAGTCCATTTAGCCTTTTCATCCCCACAGGAACACAAAGTGTATTTTCCCAGGACAAACAATGCAAAATTAAAATCGAGAAACAACCGATGAGGGGTAGTATCCCCTCACTAGTTTCCGTAGCACTTATAGAATTAAAATAATCATTATCGCTTGTACCTGAAAACAAGTACTAATTTAAAAGTGTTTGATAAGCGGTGTGGATTCAGATTGATTCTGACTCCACTAACTCGAGATTCAATGTGAAAAGCTACTGTAGTTCATTGGCAGTATGCCAGTCAGTCTTGCGGAGCAACGGAATCTGAGAAAGATTACCTCATCAAAAGAACATCTACATGTATAGTATTAAGAAGGATTCTTACAAACTGGATATTGTGTGTAACTGTAAATTATATACTACTGTGCCCTGCAAGATATAAAAAACCACCAAAAACATTGTTACCTATGGAAAAATCATGTGATAAATACAGTTTGCACCTAGTCAGACTACTAAAGAAAAAGAATAATTTCCCTGTGTCACTAGATCTGAGTAGCTGGTCCTGCTGGGGTTGGGTGTTCAAGGAAGGGACTCTTGGTGTGATAGTGGATATGACTGGCTCCAACACATCAAAAAGGATGGTCGTGATTAAATTACTTGTCTAAAAACTTTGAACGACATCTTACATTTAAGTGCTTACACATGTCGTACATGTACAATGTACCTTGTTGATTAGGCTCGGGCAACCAGTTGACAAAGTTTATAAAGCATTGTATCACAGTGCATGAAAAGTTGTCTTGGTTTCCAAACCCCTTAGTGAGACCAACTTGCACGGTCTCTGAACAAATTATTCTGTTCTGTGAGGGAAATTCTGCTTTTTTACAACAATAAATGGCAATGTTTAAACATTCTTGTGTCTACGCGCAGGTGGCTTGGTTGGTTGAGCATCGGGCTATCATGTGAGAGGTCGCAGGTTCGAACCCTGGCCTGATCAACACTCAGGATCTTAAAAGAACTGAGGAGAAAGTGCTGCCTTTGTAATTTCATTTGCAAATGGTTAAACTTTCAAGTCTTCTCGGATAAGGACTATAAACCGTAGGCCCTGTCTCACAAATATCATAAGTTTATAAGTTCCCTTTGGGACGTTAACGAACCCACACGTCATTATTCGAGAAGAGTAGGGGATTAAGTCCCTGGTGTTGTGGCTGTCCTGTTCTCCAGCAGAAGTGGCGGGCTTGGCAGTGATGTCTTTAAAAAGGCTAATACACTCCCAGTGTATGAGGCCACGTAAGCAGAAACAGCCACAAGTCAAAAAGGGACTTTGCCGAGTGTTGGAATAATTAAATGTAGATGTAGATGAATAAAACATTATAATGATAAATGTACATGGCCCCTCTTTCTACACTTGCACCTTGTGAGGAGTAAATGAAGTTAATTCCCAAGCACTGCTCTAAAATGAGTAGCCGCACTGCACAAATTCCTGTTGTGTTCGACCAGTGATTAACATTAGTGTGGGATCTAGAAAAACATTCTTCTTAAACTGAGAACCTGGAAAAATGAAGTTATTTATTTATTTTATTTTTATTTATTTAACGAATTCGCCCAAAGGCAGGTAATATTACAATAGGACCCAAGGTCCCCTAGTAGGTAAATTACCCGACCCGACCCTTGCTACAAAAAAGACAACTTAACAACAAACAAACTACATAAATAGTGTAAAAAAAATTATGGAAAAAATTATGATAATGAAACAATTCAGATGAAGGTTGACCCTTCTGTCATTTTCATACAGGAAACAACGTTTGGTTCTTTGGACACTCGTGGGATTGGAGTTCTTCAGTCTGTTGAAAGGCTGCTTGCTGATATTTACATTCCTGCACTTTCTAAGAGCTCTGGCTGGGGTGAACTATCAGACAAACATGGTGCCAGTGTTCGTCAAGGCTTCATGAATCAACTGGAGAATTTTGTTGGTAAGGAAGCCAAAGCTCCATGTATGCCAGCTGATGTCTGGGGTCATAGGGAGCTTACATCATGACAATCCTGTAGTTTTCCCCGTGTGATCACTTGTATGATAGTTATTTAGGCCAATCCCCCTGAGGAAGGTAATGACGTAGCAAAATTTTTTTTGTAAACTTTTTCATCTGAAATATAAACGTTAGTTTTGTTCCTACAGTTTTTCAGTTTCAACTTCAACCCCAGAGTAAAAAAGGCGGGTCTAATAGAAACACAGGTCACGTTCCACAGGTCAAGACTACAACTCCCTTCTCCACTGATGGACAACTAAGCCAAAAGTTTCTCCCAGACCTGAAACAACACTTTTGTAGAGTGATTAGGGCTAGGAGACACTTTTGGTGTTGTTTATTAAACTATTTATCTATATCTTACTAACTTGTACACTGACCTGTGTCTTTGAGACCCGTAAGTGTAAACGTGAGACTCTTCCACAGGACAGGCTTTCTGTCCGCGTGGAAGGAAATTACGTCAACACCAACCCTCTACTCATTTCTGTTCCCTGCAACTTGACTCTTTTTGCGGCTTGAAACTGGTTTTTTTCGACTTCTTTTGACTTTTTGTTTTTTTCACTCCGATCGTCAATTGGCTGCGGTTCCGCCTAGGTTAAATCGCAGATTGATTATGGCGGCATGCTTATAATGGTGAAAGTGATTTTAAAAACGAACAATGCCGCAAAAACTCTTTGCCATTCTCTTGTTGTCACAGATAATTAGACGGCGGCTTGCGGTTGCTTTCGTTTTTTCCTCGGTTGCGGTTTTTGTCCTACCTCGGTAATTTCGCAGCAAACACGATGGGTGAAGACGAAGTTTTCGGGCGTCCTATTTTGCGTTCGCTGTTGTTATTTTCTTAAGCCAGAGTCATAATCGTTAATCTTGAAATCTTTTTGGCCTTGTGGGTGATAGTGGATGACGATTTGTGTGCCCTTTCTTTAAAAACGTTGGCCAGCCTATCCATTCGCAGAAAATGATTTGTAATTTCGTTTTCAGGTATATTGTGCAGTGCACAAGCAAGTTTGAATGATGCTGTTACTCTTAAGGAATGTGACAGCATTGATTTGACTCGGATTTCCTCGCCAAATGATTACATAGCTGCAGCAAGTTCCTCAGAGACACTGGAACAAATTGAGGAGGTGGTCACAGCTTGGGTCAAACAGATTGAGCAGGTGAAAATCTTTTACTTTTTGTGCTTCCAGAAAGAGAGCCCTTTCTAAAAACCAACAATTTTCTTGCATGTGTATGAAAGTGGGTGCTCATAAGTTTCCTGGGTTACTAGACATAGACATGACGGAGGATGGGAGGGAGGGAGGGAGGGAGGGAGGGAGGGAGGGGATTGTGTATAAACTCTGTGTAACTCAGGCTACAGCTAGATGAGCAGGTTGTGATCGCTGGTGGCTCAAACTGTTTCAACAATTTGGAGGGAATGTCTTATTAGAAGAATTAACTCTACAGCACTAGGAGCCCACTGTTTCAAGTAACTGCCATTTGAAACATCATTAATTGCTTGACACGATGCACTCATCGATGTGACGTTATAGGTTACCACGGCAACAAAAGAGCCATGTAGAGATGCCCTTTATTTTGTCTTTAAGGCTTATAGTTCAAAAACGAACTCAATGGCCCCCATTTTTTATTGCTGGAATGTAATTGGCAAACTAAGATAAATCTGTCTCTGGAGCGGATTCAGAGCCACCTTAAAATTTTCCAATTGCGAAGGCATTTAAAGACAAAATATAGGGTATTTTAGATGGCTCTTTCGTTTTTTTGGTAACCTATTACCTCACATCAATGAGTTCACCTTGTGAAGGAATTGTTGGTGTTTCACATGGCACAGTAACTTTGCCTTTATGTGAAACAGTTGGGTAGATTCAAACCTTCTAACAAGACCAAGTACATTTTGTTGAAATTAATGAAACTGCCCGAGCCTCCTTAACAACTACACAGAAAAGCCCATTCCAACTTCATCCATCGCCTGCGTAAAACTTAAGGGAGCACAACTTTTGGCAGAACATTAACGACGGGTCAGGACGCAGATGTTACAACGACTTTTCGTGATTGTGGTCTAGGTCTCTGGTCTACGATTTGTGTTAGAATCTGAACAAATGAATAATAACAATCATTAATAGAAGGGCCGCATATTGTGCGTTTTCAGTTATACAGTGTACTTAATTAAACGTACTTTGAAACGTGACAAACTGTATATTGCGCTCATAAAACCCAATCTAACGTCATTTGGTTAACTACCCCTTCAATCGACTAATCTCACTTGTATACTTTTTCCGACGATCCGAATCTTCTTAATCCATGCGTTCCGTATCTCTGGTCCTAGGTTTTAGCAGAGAGTGAGCAAATGCGAAAAGAAGCCGATGATGTTGGCCCCAAAGCAGAGCTTGATCACTGGAAGAAAAGAATGGCGAAATTTAATTCGCTCTTGGATCAGGTCAAAGGACCGGAATGCAAAGCTGTGGTTGGTGTACTCCATGCTGCGAAATCTAAACTACTGAAGGTTTGCTTGTTTTTTTATGCTGTTCTAGAAGGCTCTCGAGGGGTTAATAATGCCACACTTTTTACAATTGAAAATAAGACACGTGATCGGTCTTCTCTTGTTAAGGACGGCAAAGATGGGAATGGATCGAACCACAACTTTCTTTTTTTTCAAGTTATCACACTTGCATGTAGTTTTAAAGCAATGGCCAAAAATCCTCTATGAATGGCTCTTCCTGCTAAACCTTTTTTTGCACGGATAAAAGAACTGATTTCTGCCAGTCAGGTTAGATCCATCGAAAGCAATAAGACTTCCGTGCCCCTTTAAAGATATGCTCTTACACCGGTAATGGTTTCTGCAGAAAAAAAAAAGGAGTTGTGTTAGTAGGAAAGACGTTTTTACCGGGTTGAACTCCTAAAAAGACCTGCAAGCCGATGTTAGGCCTTTTTTCTGAGGGATAGTTTTTACTTGCGGCAAAGTAACGTTCGATATCCGACTATTTCAAGAAACACACGGTAGACACTAGTATGAAAAACTGCATCTTGAAATTTAGCCTGAGATACAGCATTTCGGTCTCAAAACTGCAAGGTGTGGCAACATTGGTCAGCATCATTTGACACTGGATTGGCTAACAATGTTGATCGATGTCTTACCAATGTGCCAAATTCATTTTACGCGCACCTTGGTGAAATAATGGGTGTGAAATACGTTATTTGAACCTTTTCTTTGAAGTGTCTGACTGTCCCTCTATTTATTCTCAGACTTGGCGAGAGATTGATAGCAGAATAACGGATTATGCTAATGAAGCTAAAGATAATGTCAAATTTCTATATACACTGGAGAAATTCTGTGAACCTCTCTACAACAGTGACCCAGTGAGTAATACACATTTTCTTGTTTTATCAATATTCTTGACCCTTGTTTTGTGTGTGTCGTTGTCTGCTGCAAAGTGGAGTGGTATGAGTGCCGATCATGTACGTCCCGACGCGCTCCAGTTTTACTACGACGCGGTCGTTAGTGAGAACGCCACAAAACAACAATATCATTGGTTAAAAGAGGAATTATAACCGTGTTACACGTGCCGCACGCATTTTAGCACGTATTAGGGACTTTAAGAGGGAGATTCTCAACTACAAAACCATTAGCATGGGGGACTTCAAATGCTAGTTTCTCCTTTCCCTTTAACTCCACGATTGTCCTTTTTGGCCAAGTGTGTATTTTTGAACACTTCTCCCTCTGGTTGAAATCACAACAATAGTTGGTGAGTCACGTGGCCAAAAAAGAAACAGTCTAAAAACTTAAAAACATTTCAACAGTGCAAAAACGCTCTAATGTAAAATCTGCAGCATGGATTTAAAGAGAATTTATTTTTTAGTGAATTTATTACGTCATTAAGCCTCATTTTGATAATTTTTATTAAACATTTTCCTAATTTTGCGCAAACAGCAATCATATGCTACAGATTATGAACTATGATAATATGGCTCCGTTCGGATGGAAAAATCACTGCTTCATTTCTTTTCCTTTTTTTCATTGAAACGCGCGGTTGAGGACTGGCACTAGATGCGCATGCGCTCTTTGACCAAAAGTGATGTCGGATATTCATTTAAAAATGTTACTTCAAAGATTCATCCTCATAAGAATTTTGCATTGCCTGAAAATTGCTCTTGACTTCATACGGTTTAACTAAGAAAGGGAAAGAATGCTGGTACCAGTTATACGTATAATTCGCTTTCGCATATTCAAGTAAAAGTACAGAAAAGCCCCGGGGACAAGTTTCTAACAGTTAAGCTCCGAGAAGCTTTGTCAATGCGAGTTCAACGACAAAATCTTTCTTGCAAAAAAGTTAAAACTGAAGTTGTGGTTGCGACTCATTATACTTCTTTTCGTTTTAAGATTGGAATGATGGATGGCATACCTGGATTGATAAATGCCATTCGAATGATAAACAGTTACTCCAGATATTACAACACGTCTGAGAGAATGACAGCTCTTTTTGTGAAGGTGAGTGCAGTAAATTGTGGTGAGACTGCAAGGAGCAGTGATGGTACATGGGTGAGAGCAAGCACCTCCCACCAATGTGGCCCGGGCTCGATTCCCAGACTTGGCGTCCCATGTCGGTTACGTTTGTTGGTTCTCTACTCTTCTTCGCGATATTTTTTCTCCGGGTAATCTGGTTTTCCCCTCTGCTCAAAAACCAATCTTTGACTTGATTAGATTAGATTTCTGTACAATGTCCCCAATTAGTGCTCCAGCGTCAAGTTCACTAAACCCTTAAATAAAGTTCATCATGCTCACTGTTCAAGAGTGTTTGCGTTTCCTACTTGGTAAGGTTAAGACCGTGGGAGGGGGCGAATTAAGGAAAGGAAAGGAACTTTATTTAAGTGTCTAGTCTTCTAGCGCTGGAGCACTAATGAACGCAAATCAGATCACGATTTCGACTTAAAAAAAACCCTGTCATTTTTGTCCTCTCTTAGCAGTGTCGTTTCAAGAACGTGGCAGGTACTCAAACCGTCTATAATCATTGTCTTTTCATGGGTTTTTAAATAGTCTTGGTCTTCTGATCTTCTGATTGGGTCAAACCGAGACCACATTGCATTATTTTCGATAGAGAAAGTTTCTTTCTACAGTATACTCAAGGTCAATTCACCTTTATCACTCGGCGGCCATTTTGGAGTCCGTTGGGAATAAAGGCTTTGTCTTTGCATTGTCTTTGCCCGTCCAGCCTCACACTGAATGAGAGGTTCGACGGGCAAAATCTTTTGTTTGGACATTGAGTGATATGGGCCAATTTGTTGAGCTTTTTTGTTCCCGTGAAGACGTGTAGGACACAATGAATGAGACAATTGCTTAACTTGTCCAAATAAGTTTGAGGATCACTACTCTCGTTCGTCAATAACCAGGACTTCAATTAACATTTATTTCATTCATAGAGGCTTTGACGGTAATAAAAGAGCCCAACAGATTGCTCCCGGCAACTGAGTGGCATCCGGCATAGCTCAGTTGGTAGAACATAGAAACGGCATCGGAGAGGCAATAGGTTTAAATCCCGTTGGAACCATTATCATTTCTCGGTTGTTCATAAGAAACCATCGTTTAAATCGTCCAGATAAGTGCCAGCGGATCACTTCACTCTTTCGCCTTTGGTACACACTCTTTTGTCTATTTCCATACTGCTTTGGCGTTGTCTGGTAAATTGATAGTCTTCGTTCCAGTGAATGGTTGTGAAAGGATTTAGCAGATTGAAGTGGTAAGCAAAAACTGTGATGAATGGATGTGTGCAAATCTAGTGAACTGTTATGCTGTTTTTCAGGTCACAAATCAAATGATCACCGCTTGCAAAAGTTACATAACAGAGCATGGGTACAAGACGGTGTGGGATTATCAACAAGATGAACTTGTCTCCAAACTGAAGAATTGCATTCGTTTAAATGAAGAATATCAAAGATGTTTTCAAAAGACGAAACAGCGCTTGGAAGAAAATCCAGAGGAAAGGCAGTTTGAATTCAGCGAAATGTACATTTTTGGTAAAATCAATACATTTTCGCGTCGCCTGCATAAGATCATTGACATGTTAGACACAATGAAGGCGTTTTCGTGTCTTGGAGAGTCGCGGATTGAAGGAATAGAACAGCTGTGGAACAAATTTGTTTTGATCGTGACTACGATGAGAAAGAAACCATACGATTTGCTGGATTATCGGAAAATGGATTTTGATGCCGATTTTGAGGAGTTTAAGCGACAAATCAATGATTTGCAGGTACGGTCGGTCATAGAAAGAAATAAATGAGCGGTTGCACCTACCTTTGAAAAAACGAGTTCCATAATATCTTTCCTTTTGGCAAAAAGTACGGTTTCAATTTAACTTGTAATCATTTTTTGTTACCATGGGAATTGGAGGTAGTACATTTTTCAGTTTTTGATTTTAAGTGCCTCAAAAGTGAGTTTTTTGTTAAGAGAAATTTCATTTCTAGGTTTCGATTTTAATTTTTGGAAGGTTTACATACGGGCCAACAACAACAACAACAACAACAACAGAAACATTTTTACTGTACGTTTTAACAATGTGGGCAAGTAGTATCAAGACCTATTGTTGTCATTGTATTTTGCGGTAGGTCTAGATGAAAATAGCCCAATGTATTTGCAAGTGGAGATAGTTACCCTGGAAACGAAAAACAGCTGAGGCTAATGACACTTTAAAGTAACGAAATTTGTCTCGCTTTTCGTCCTTTCAGTGTAAAAAAGTGAAGTTTTTTGTAAGGTAACTGACGTTAACTTATTAGCTAAATTAAAAACTGGAAAAAAGGGTTTGGTAATTCTTGACCTCACTGCGTTACTGCAAGATTAATATTTCTGCTTGACCAAAGACAGAACAGGTCTTTGAGGGAAAAGTCTTTAAAATGTAGTAATATTGTTCTCAACAGATCCAGCTTCAGGTTTTTATGGACAACTGTTTCGATCGCATTCCATCAACCCAACGAGCCTTAAGGCTAATCAGGAAGTTTGAGAGGTTAGTCCGTCGTTGCATTGAGAGATTCATTTTTGTCCAGCTGTTTTCTCACTTTTTAACGTTGACCGTTGGTTACGTCCATAGTTCAATGACTAGAACCTTAGTTATGTTAGAGTTTTTGTTGTGACATCGTGGTCTTCTCGGGTTGGGGTTAGGGATGAGCTTTCAAAAGCAATCCCCCTCCATCTGAAGCAAATGTTATTAGCAGAGAGATCTCGTGAAAATTTATAAGGAAGCAAGACACAGTCCACACTCAAAAGGAAGGAAAAACAAGAAAAAGGAAAAGTTACAAAATTTTTGGTTCATTCTTTGCCCTTTTGTCGGATTAACTCGATGGAAAATCTCTTTGTTACGAGTGCATGGTGCGGAATTCAGTTAACCGTCTCAAACTTTCTCAACAGGCTTAATCTGGAAAGCTTGAAAGAGACGATCCAGGATAAGTACGAACGAATCCTGATGCATTTTGGTCGTGACATTGAAACAATTCAAAAGATTTACCAGAGGCATCGAAACGACCCACCAATAGCCTGGGACTTACCGCCAATCGCAGGCAAGATAGCCTGGGCCCAACAGATGTACCGGCGGATTCAAGAGCCAATGGAAATGTTTCAGAAGTATCCCACAATTCTTCAGAACCCTGAAGCCAAAAAGGTCATTAAGAATTACAACAAACTTGCTAAGGTGCTGTTGGAGTTTGAACTGCTGTACCACCAGGCTTGGAAGCAACAGGTAAAGAGAATGGTAAAAGCATGGACCGGGGCTCCTTTAATCAATAAACAAGACACTTCAGGTAGCCGAATTACTCAGGCTGATATTCTTTGATGGTTTTGGGTTCAAAGGTCACTAAATGATGAGGTATTTGGGTCAATTCAGTACGTACACTAAACACAAACACGAATTCTCGTTTTCGCTTGCCTATAACTGCATTGGAATGGGTCATTTTAATTACACCCGCTTGTAAGTTGTTGCCTAAAAGTTTCTGAACAGAACACTTTTTCCTCCGTTGACAGTTGGAACTCGGTAACCCCTGAGAAAAGTCATTACCAAACTTCCCCTGTGGACAATATGAGCGAAGTCAATATGACAAATGAAGTAATAGTCACATGTTTTGTTTCTTCTTGGTTTGTCTAGTTGAAACAGTCGGAGTTTTAATATACTCAACTCTCTTTCACTGATTTATTTTGACAGATGTTGTCCTTACAAGGAGTTGAACATGTTCGGCCTCTAGTTATTCGTGTAACCTGAGCAATGGACGATCAAGTAATACTTTCAGGGACAAACTAATTCTTACCTTTTTTAATACAGGTGGAAGTTGCAAAGTCTGGTCTCCAGGCCTCTCTCCTCGTACGGCATCCCGAGACCAAAGAGTTGTTTGTGAACTTTGATCCCCAGATAATAACTCTCATTCGAGAATCGGAGTGTATGGTCCGCTTGGGTCTGGACATACCCTTTGGTGCGCAGACTCTTCTCCAGAAACGAGAGGCCATAAAGAAAAACTACAACAGACTTGAGGTAAGGTATAATAATATAGCGATAACGTGCGTGTAACCATTTCCTAAATCTTTAATGTAGTGAAGCTGGATATCTCTTGGATGGACTGACCTGTCTTCTCCGAAGGAGGATTTAAGCCACATATAAATTTGATGGATATTAAATTGTAGCTTTTATTTTTAATGAATGCGAGGGAAAATTAAAGTCAACTGAGTGACAATTCTAGAGGGGAGCCTATTGTCCACTGAATCCAGATCGAATCGGACGTTGAACATGTTGCTTTCTGAGGAGAGAAAAACCAACTGAAAAACTGACGCATTGTCCTGTATTTGTCCATGAGTAAATCCATGCGACATTGGGAAAACTACTAGCTTCACCATTTTGTACTTTTCACCTTTCACTTTAATGTTGCTTTTTTGTTATTGTCTATCTTTTAGCTTCTGCTTGCTGAGAACGTCCGTGTGCTGAGTCGAATACCACCAGCATTTAAACCCCTTATGTCGCCACATCTCGCCAAAGTGGACGCAGCAATCGAACCTGGTCTCACTATGCTGAACTGGACTTCCCTGAGTCTTGATACGTACATCGACAGCGTGTACGAAGCCCTAAAGGAACTAGAGCTTCTGATCGACCGAGCAAATGACCTGGTCAAATTCCGGATTGAATCTGTGTTACAAGAGATGAGTGATACTACTCTTTGTGAGCTTCCGAGTGATGCACCATGGACAATCGAGAAGTTCCTTAAAAACACCGAGGTGAACTCTTCTTTCTTTGCTGTAATTTTCTTCCATGTTTGAGTATTCCTTATTTTTTTCAAATTTGGCGAAAGAAAAAATCCTTGGATTTTCCTAGATCTTGCTTTTTGTTGGAACTCGTATGAGGCGCACTTGAAGGTTTTCCTGAGGCAATGGTGAAAATTTAACCTTGTAAACAACAATCCCCGTTACTATTCGAATTTTTTTTTTTAGCAAAGGTAATTAACACCGATCATTGATTTTCTATTTGTTGCATTTTTCTATCATCGCAAATTCGGAAGGACGTGATTGTTTTCTCAAGCAATCTAGCAGCGCAATGGTAGGTTAGGAGTGACGTTTGTTTCCAGTAGCATGGCTCGGTTTCCTTTGTTCTCGCAGGGGATTATATTGAGATATTCCCCTGCAGTTATTCCCCTCAAAACATCGCCAGTGCAAATTATAACACGTGGGAAACTACACTTAAATATTCAACTCAGACCATGACAATTTTGTTTTCGCAATTTTTCACGCACATGGATGTAATTTAAGTCCCTAGAGACTACATATATATTTTTCTTTACAAATCTTCATCAAGCTGTTTTGCCGACATCTCAAACGACAGTGCATTTTTTAGAAAACCTCACCGATGTGTAAAATGAGCATTTTATCGGCCTTTCACTCGGGGATATCAGATTTATTCACCCCTGGTTCCGCCCGAGGGTGGAACCAGAGGTGAATAAATCTGATATCCCTTCGTTTCAGGCCGATAACCCTTACATATATTTCAATTGACAGGAACTTTGCAAGCGTGGATCTGAATTGCTGGAATCAAAGAGCACACGGGTAGAAGAAGCTGCCAACGAACTCATCTCAATGCTCCTTGAGTTAGATGAAGAAGATGAAGACGAGCTTAACAGCGACGAAGATCAGAGAGATTTGGAAGATTTGCCAAACGACGAGGGAGAGGAAGAAACAGCTGTCCCCAGAGAGGAGAGTGCTCGAAGCCGTCCGCGCACGGGTGGGAGCCGTCCAGATAGTCGCACAGGCAGTAGCCGATTAGGAAGTGCTGCCATCAGTCCAGCAGCGGCTGCAGCTAAGCGCAAGCGCGAAACTCGTGATCAGCTAAACATGGAGGCTCAGGAACTGCTGACTCATTTTATTCATAAGAACGTTGACGCGATTGTTCGAGTTACAAGGACAACGTTAGATTCCATGCGCAAGCGTGTGCAGTCAGCTTTCGCGCATCATTACGTTGACAAAGGAAGGGCACTTACGCAAGGAAAAGATTCTGGGCCGGATTTGTCACCGCTTTTTTCAGCTTACGTCACTTTGCAAATACCAAACATCACAATGCAGCCAGCTTTGGACGAAATTCAGCAAGGACTAAATAAGGCAGCACAATACGTTGTTTCCGTGTCGAAAGGCGTCTCACAGTGGAACAAGACTTGCAAAGCGCTCTTGAAAGCTGAAAAGAATGAAAAAGAGGATTCCGATAATGAAGGTCGGAGTCGCTCGGCAAGCAACGTAGGCAGTGACGATGAAAGCAGATCTGACGTTGCGCCCTCACGTCGAGTGACAAGAATGCCAGTCGATAGCGATGCGGGAACTGTCGTCAGCATGGCTATTTTCCCGCAGCGAGCGAACTACTTCAAGAACGTGGCTGAAAATAAAGAAATCGCGAAGCTTGTAGCTTTCCTTTCCACGGCGATTAATTCCCAGAAGAAGGACGTTACGACTTCCTTGGAGTTCTTTAACAAGTACGAACCGATCTGGAAGGAAGATCGTGAGACAAACATCGCTAAGTTTCTCGAAACAGAACCGAGGTTGTCGGAATTTGAAGCGCAGATATTGAAATACAATGCATTGGAGGAGACTATCCTGCAAGAACCTGAGTCTTATAAAGCTGGTGCCATTGCTTTGCTTACAGGTGAAACATTAGTAAATATATCCTTGAAAAGAAGGCATTTCCAGGGGTGCACACCCGGCTTCCGAGTCATACCACAGAGCCCTCCCTTTTTTGGTCAACACCGATAATTAAGACCTCTCTCTGCTTACGAAATACGTGCAGTCGTAGTGAAGGTCTCTTCGTGAGACCGTCAGGAACAAGCCTTTGCCACAAATTTGAGTATGCGCAAGCTCAGGGAGGGATTCGAAGACTTTCCGGTTCAAAATAAGTCAGTGTTGGTTATCTTTGCTGCTGACCTAAAGTGGATCAAAATGTTAAGTATTTCAACATTCGGTTCAACGCCCTTCGTTTTTTTTCTCGTCTGTGTGAAAAACTAAAGATTGGGATCCTTGAAACAGCGTTTTCCTTTTTATGGATGAAGGCTATATCACCTTTGAAATTAAAAAGGGGCCATCAGTTTTTTTTCCAATACGAAACCAATTTGGCCCTAATTTAGTGGGGGATCAAACAAAACAATTGGCAGCTGCTTTTCTTATAAACTGCGTTACTGTTCGCACTGGTTTTTCATTCCAGTGTGTGAAAAAGTGAGAATTATTTGTTGTAATAAAAAATCGAAGAATGAGCACTGATGCCAGTATTGTTAACGAAATGTGTTAAGTTCATTTATGCATGTTCGTCATAATCTTTTAGTGAGGACTTTCTCTCCTCTTGCCTCTAATTGGTTTTCTTCCACGTCTCAGAACGCCTCAAAACAGCGCTATGCGCGGAAACTAGAGCTTGGTGCGTGGCTCTTGGACGGAATTGTAACGTTCGATATCGTACAGAAATGGAGGAGGTCTTCACCTTTCTTGAGGATATCACGAAACGGTTGAGCCGGCCAATCAAAGACCTTGATGACATACGACATGCCATGTCAGCTTTAAAAGAGATCCGAGATAGAGAAATCATGATTGACATGTCTATTGGACCAATAGAGGTATGGTGCCATTATTCTTCTAACATGTTTGAGTTGTACATTCATTAGTACAGTAATTCAAAGTTCACATCCCCTCGGGATAAAATAAAATGGGGCTTGAAACTCGTTTTTAAAAGAATAAGTAGGGAACTATACGTTGGAGTGGAGTGCCCCTTTCTGACTGCACGGATTAACTTTGAAAATCTAAATTTTTTCAAATGTGCGTTTTCAGAACAGAAGCCTTGGCCTCTGATAGAACTCTTACTGCAATGCTCCCTTTTTTTGGTTTTTGCCTACTAAGCATAGCAATGCATTACCAAAGCAACTGTAAAACGTCTCGCAAAAGAAACCTGCTTAATTTACTTATTTCATGAACGTGCGGGCTCTGGAGTTCAAATTCCAAGTACCGTTTTGGTTCATTCCTCCATTTGCAATCACATTTACCGCAACGATTACCGGATGTTAAAAAATTGAAACAGGCAGGGTGGAATCAGACATGTGATAATGCAGAACACGACGCACCATTGACGCATTCGGCTGACAGTGACCGACAGCTTCGGAAACGAAATGGTTGATAGGAATTTGAACTTCACCGTCAAGCCGCAGTCAGGTGAACAGAATTGCATGTTCAAAACATTGGAGAGTTCGCATTAATCGTCATTGTTCTTATTCATGTCTTTTGTATATTTCGTCTTGCAGGAATCGTACGCCATGTTGAATCGTTACGAACTCTTGGTCGCCAAGGATGAGTCTGAAAGAGTAGACACTCTTCGGTATTCATGGCAGAAACTTCAGGCTTTGGCGGTATACATTATAGTTTCACGTGGTTCCTTTTAATCAACGCGGGACAATTGGGGAAAGAACCGTGAAGATGTGGCACAATCACACTTGGAGTTCGTGCGACGCACGTATAAATGATGCTTGGAACAGAAAGTTTCAGTTCCCTTGCCGTCTTGTCCCGGAAACATCCCCTCCCCCTTCCCCCCTCCCTAAAAAAAACAAAACAAAACAAAACAAAACAAAACAAAACAAAACAAAAAAAACGAAAGGGACAAAAAGGGAAAAAAAACAAACAAACAAACAAAACAATTGCTGGTGTCGGGAGGCGGAAGTACAAAGGATGCGTTTGATCGGACAGATTAAATTTCCCTGCCCCTGCCCCTGCTCCTGCCCCTGCCCCTGCCCCCTCCCCGTCCCCATAAAACGTGAAGGAAACGTCCCGGCTTTCAAGTGCATCTTTGGTGCACGAGACGGAATTTGAACCCCCAGTTGATTCTGTGACTTGTTTTCCACTTTCTAGACGGAATCGCAAGATCATCTTATTCAGATCCAGCCCAATTTCAAGGGAGATCTTATCGAGAAAGTGCAAGTGTTTGTCGTAGATGTTACTTATTTCTCTGATGACTATCAAGCGGTAGGTTAAATTATCTTGTTCTCTGCCGAATCGGTTCTGTAGAATAAGTACGCAGTTAAGTTCGGGAAATGTTCGAGCAATTAACGACATCATCTCAATACCTTGGAAATCCACTGTCCGCGCAATTCGATAAGTAATCGGGTGGAATCACTCAACCTCAAACCATGTGGTTTTCGTCGGCCTTTCTCTCAGGCACAAGAATATGGGAAAAAAGGAAAGGTTAGGGGTTAGGGTTAGGGTGAGTTCCTCGCATTTTTTAATACTCCTGTACGCATTTGAACTTAGATTTGGGCACAGCTCTCACTCGTGTTTGAAGCGTTTCTTTACTAAGTAATTTTGAGATATCACTGTTTTATAGTGAGATTTTAAAGTAAAATGTCGATTTCATCGAGTTGTGATTGTCTGGAAGCTGCAATAAACGTGTGCCGTGCGGTAGCAGTGTTCAGTCAATTCCACTGTTTCTTCGTAATGTATGTTTCAGGTTAATCGATGGTTTGGAGAGAATTCTCGGCAATATAATGATCACAGAGTCTATTTGTTTGTTTGTTTGTTCTTCTTGCACGGGGGATTTCCTCCCTCATCAAAAAGCAGCATTAACCTCTTGTTATTAGGGACCTTTAGATTCTACGACGAGGACGAGAACGAGTACGAGTTTTGACCGCCCGTTTTTAGCGAAAATACTTAGGAAATTTTTAACCCGTACGCTTAATCTTACTCTTTGTTAGCAGTATAGGTTGCTCAGTTATTCTTATCGCTGGTAACTGAGCCTTTTTGCTCATCAAAAAAGCCAAAACTGCTACCGTGTTGTTGACTTGTTTTGATACGAAGACATTTTTGCAAAACCTCGTACTAAAATGACGGCGGCATCACGTTTTTCCCGCCAAAATGACGCGCGCTCACTGTTGCCCTATGAGAAAATCTCGTACTCGTAGTCGTTCTCGTACTAGAATCTAAAGCTCTCTATTGAGGGTATATTGGAGACTAAGTAGGTGTGATCATTATTCGCTAACTGTGTGGTTTTTAATGTTCCTGTTTTATTCCTACAGAAAGGACCAATGGTTCCTAATGTCCCACCGCGTGAAGCCAGTGACAGCCTGATCATTTTCCAGGTTGATAAAACAATATCAGTTTAAACTTTTCAAAACGAGAAAATTTAAAACAAAATCGGGCAGACGTCAGTGATGCACATCTCTCGCCATTTGACATTTTCCCGCGCTCAGTCAGCGCGTTACGCAAACCATGGTGACAGATGGTACTAAACGCGGCAAAATCGTCGAATAACTGCTTCATTTCTTTGGTGTGATTGCTTAGGTGTGATTATGCGTCTGTATGCTGTATGCTTGTGGCTGCAAGTGAAGTCATAATGCCCTTATGTCTAGCAATTTGTACTCTCTTTGTGTACCAGATGACCACATTTTGCACGCCGCAGGAGCGAAGCTTGGGGAACCTATAAAATTAGCTGGAAATACACTAATTCACTGAAGTGTAACTTATTGTTGTTTTCTTTGGTTTTAGAATCGATTCGATGCCCTCTGGCGTAAGTATATCACATATTCTGGCGGAGAGGAGCTTTTTGGTCTCCCAGTCACCGAATACCCTGACCTCATGCAGATTCGCCGAGAACTCAATCTTCTGCAGAAACTTTATGGCCTTTACAACGACGTCATTGACACTGTAAACGGATATTATGACATCCTGTGGGTGGACGTAAATATCGAGAAAATTAACGTTGAATTGCAAGACTTTCAAACACGGTAAAGAATAGAAAGATGTCTCATTTACATCATTACGATTAACGCTATAGTATTTCTATCTAATGAGTGGCAAAAACATGATCATATTCTACCTCGCGTAGCGCAGGTTGCATGTATTTCCCATGCGTTTTGGTTAGCCCGTTTGATTCGTGCGATTGGGCACAACAATTCTGACCTTAGCTGTAGTTTTTACGCCTAGTGTCTCGTCATAGGTTCGAGCTGCCAGCACCTGTATTTATGCTATGAGAATGAAATGAACATTGTATCTATGGTTCTTGTGTGTAGTTTTGAATCCAAAAAAATTGTATTTTGTTGAACGTTATTTTTGCTTTGTTAGGTTCTCCAGCAAACGCAGACGCAGATAGTCCTATCTTTTTCTGAATTTTTTAAGCCTATCGGTTTTGAGATAAATTTTAGCTAAACATTGTCAGCGCTTTTCAAAAATTTCCGGTCAAAATACTATTTGAAACTTTGATGGAACATAACAAATGCAAAACGCTGTATATATAAAACTGAAATGCTGCCGAAATAAGAACATTTCTAAAAAATGACACCGAACGTATAACGAGACCTTAAACATAGTGTTTTCTTTCAGTGCGTAACCAAAATTGATACATGTGTATGCGTTTTCCTTTTTCAGCTGCCGTAAGCTTCCTCGCGCCTTAAAAGACTGGCAAGCTTTCTTGGATTTAAAGAAAACCATTGACGACTTCAACGAGAGCTGTCCTCTGCTTGAACTCATGGCCAATAAAGCCATGAAGCAGAGGCACTGGGATCGTATAGCAGCCCTGACAGGACACACCTTTGACATGGAATCGGAAACATTCTCTCTCAGGAATATCATGGAAGCTCCACTGCTGAAGTATAAAGAAGACATTGAGGCAAGACACTCGCCTTTTTTTCAATCCAGAGCTTAGATGAAACTGGGGACTTGTTGTTGTTTTGCCAATAATTTTATTAAATTACTAGCAAGCGTGTTTTGATGGTTGGAATACATTGTGCTTCCTCTCAGGCATTACCAGCACCTTTCTTTTGCTTCAGTAACATGGTCGCTGTTCTTTGTTTACCCCTTTAACATGGCTGCATGCTCTTGCGTCAAAAGAAAATGGAAACATGTTAGTTGGAGGGTTGTCCAATACAGCGATCGACATAAAGAGATCATGATTTACCTGACCTGGAGTAGGCGTCACAAATTGATCCTTAAACATAAGCTTTTACCAGTGCCCTAACCAAAAAGTAATACATAAGTTCTTATGCTCCAGAAGACACCTTGTGGCACATTGACGTGAATGCACTGTATCATGCCGACATGTATGGTCAGTTGACTGTGAGAATCTTTTATTACAAACTGTAGGTGCGCACTGGTTCATGACTCTCAATTATACTTTATCTGCGAACAATTGCACAGTTATGTTGTCGCAGTAATTTTGGTACTGGCGCAGCGTTGTTCAGAGATCCCCTGAACTGGGTTAAAATCGCTAGACCTTAGTTTTAGACAAACAATTTTTTTTGTAAGTGTTTAAAATATTTGTGGTATTGATACTGGAGTAAAATGCGAAAGTCGGTTTAAGCAGTGCAAGGAATCAGGTGTCTGCGCAGTTGCAATAGAGCTCGCCTTTCACCATTGTGTTCCGGGCTCGATTCTTGGACTTGACTTTATGTGGTTTGAGTTTGTTGGTTCTCTTTCCTGCCTCGACAGGTTTTTCTCCCAAAAATTTGATCCCCAGTGTGATTTTCAGTGACATTCTCGATCAGTATAGAACTTGTGCTCGACTGTATAATCTTGAGACCTTGATTAAGCTGCTTTTTTAGTTGCAATTAATTAGTGAAAATTGAATGAGCGTTCTTTGATCTCGACTTGTTGAAAATTGCGAGTCTGAGCCGAAGATGAATTTTTGCTAGTGCTGGAAACGTCATTTCCTGGTTTTCTTTATCGTGACCATATGACATTAGCTTAACATAAACTCGACCTCTTTTATCTTTCATTTACACTCAGGATATTTGTATTGCCGCTGTTAAAGAAAAAGACATCGAAGCCAAGCTGAAGGCAGTGGTCGCTGATTGGAGCACACGTGAGCTTACTTTTGCCAATTTTAAGAACCGTGGCGAGCTTCTACTTCGAGGAGACAACACATCTGAGATTGTGACATTGATGGAGGACAGTTTGATGGTTCTGGGGTCTTTAATGAGCAATAGGTAAACGCACGTCTTGGGCTGCCCCAAAAGATATTCCAACAAGTTATTTCTAGTTGAGGGAAGTCACGAAACTTTACGAGCCATTTTCGGGTGTTACAATTCCCTTTGTATCACAAGAACGGAGAGGATTTAAGTCGTCAAACTTCATAGTTATTTTTCTTTTTGTTATCTTTAAAACACGTTAAAAAATTGGCTTTCCAAAAGAAGCGGTTGGCATTTTCACAAATGGCTTTTCGGGCCCGAAAAGAGTTCGGGACGTTCGAGAAACGGGCTCCGGGTTGCGTCTGTTTGTACGGGGCTTTAGAGGTTGACGCGCTTATGCGTGAAGCTCACAACGAACAAATGTTTCGTATGCACTAAAGAAATGACTTTGGGTATTTTCCCCAGATATAACGCTCCGTTTAAGAAGAACATCCAGAGCTGGGTTCAGAAACTTTCTAATACAACTGACATCATCGAAAACTGGCTCACTGTGCAAAATCTGTGGATTTACCTTGAGGCTGTATTTGTCGGTGGAGATATTGCTAAGCAACTGCCAAAGGTTTGTGAACTTGCAAGATGCATCTCCCATTCTTTACTGATTCCGAAAAAAAAAGCTTTAATACCAATCCCGCTTTCTGACTATATGAAACCATTCACTCAGCAAAATGCATAGAAGATATTATACGGGGGCGCGAAGATATGAATATATGAATTTTATTTCGAGTAGTAAAAACAATACTTTACGAACTAGGGCAGCGAGTGAGTAAAATAATGTTTTTAACACGAGAAAATAAAATTCGTATCTGCAAGTCACTGTGCAATTTACTTTTTATTATAAAGATAGGATTGTTTTACTCGCCATTTTTCTTCTTGCAGCTCGGCGGCAGGAATTTCTTCAATTTTCTCATTTCTTCTTCATTTGCAAGGAACTCCTTGAATAATTTTAAGTTGTATGAAGTTTTATTATTCGTGGTAGCATTTTCTTGTTTCTCAGAGAAGGATTTTAAGTCAGCTTGAGAGAACTTCACGAATCTATCGCTCGCCATTTTTCACTGACTGTTTGCACAAACAACCATACAAAGGCGTCATCAATATCCTCACTATTGAGGATATGGAAAATACGCCACTCGGGTCCCGGATGTAGTTTCGTAGGAATTTTGTTAGTGGTGTATTTTCCAGTAAAACACTCCAGTCTAAATATTTTCTGAGGTCTAATCTGGGTCTAAACTGAGATCTAATATTCGTCAGCGTTCAGTAATATAAGGGCTATATTTGACCCTTGGTGTTTGTTAGGTTGGTTTTTATAGAGCGATCCTAAATATTACAATCGGATTAGTCCGTTCCGTCGAGCACAAGTTTCAAGATTTTTGTGGGAAGTGTAATCTGCCAAAAGTGTCTTTTACAGGGTTTTCATTATGAACTGAATGAAGTAGCTGGAGAGCAGGATGAAGTAACCAGAGAATCGTCGCAAAGAGCAAAGCTTTAATCGTTGTGTTTATAATGGCCACTAAGAGAAAAAAGTTAGCCGTTAGCCCTGATGAACTTTAAGCTAAAGGGATAATGATAAAGTAGTGATAGTAATAGAGTTTCATTTCGGCATACGCCGGACTCATCCATGGAGTTGTTGCTCTCTGGCTACGTCTTAGTAGAAACGGGCCTCTCTTATCTTTTGTTTTTGTTAATTATTAGGAAGCAAAACGATTCCAGAACATTGACAAACAGTGGGTAAAGATCATGACTCGTGCACACGAGAACTCAAATGTGGTACAGTGTTGTGTGGGAGATGAAACCCTTGGACAATTGTTGCCTCATTTGTTGGAACAACTGGAGCTCTGTCAAAAGTCGCTCAGTGGGTATGTTGTCGTAGAGTCGACCTATGCCCTCCGATCATTTATTCGCATTCTCTACCATTCAGGCTACAGGAGACTCATCATGGACCCTAGGACATTAAACTAGTTTAAGGTGACAATTTTCCTGCTACACTGCCACGGCTGAAATAGTCGAAACGGTTCATTCTCGCAGTTGTAACAAGTAGACGGTAAACACTGCATGACGCTGATAAATGAATGAAAAAATATATTTTTCCCTGATGATGACTCGGGGGTATTCGGAAAAAATCCGAGTGCAGTCGAACCTACGAACTTCCGTTCACTTTATTCGTATTCTCACGGTCGGACTAAAACGAGCAGGCTATGGAAGCCTGTGCAGGTAAAACAAATGACTTCCGAAAGAGATTCCTCCCCATCATCCTTTATATAGACATTGCGTTTCGAACCCATTGATACGAATATGGCCTCTTTTAAATGTTTCAAATGTATTTCTTGATTCTTTCTGCCATACATCAACAACTTAATGTTAAATTGCCTTAGGTTGTGATCCATTTAGCACTGTCAACCATTCCCAGTGATTTTAAACTAAAGTCGCTGAAATCATGCTATTTGAATGATCAACTTAGTGAATTATATGAGGCTCCTGTGTCTTGTGCTTTTAGTGCTACCTGCAAAATCACCATTGCCTGTAAGGTCGCTTTCTTTTGTCACAATACGAATTCTATTGAATCCCATCTTGCCAGGTATCTGGAGAAGAAACGGCTTGTTTTTCCAAGATTCTTCTTTGTTTCGGATCCAGTCCTTTTGGAAATCCTCGGTCAAGCAAGCGATTCACACACCATTCAGGTAAAAACAACAATCATACGTGTAAAATTGTATTTTTGAGTTGATCTTCACGGGATTCGAAATGTGTTGGGATCACATGAAAGAAAAGAATGAAATATGCCATGGAAATTTATTTGGCCCTTTATGTGAAGTTGACTGTCATACGCTCATCGATCATCATTATCGTCATCTTCGTCATCTGTGACTTCATCATCATACACATCATCATCATCATCAACATCTTCGTCATCAGCATCAGCTACGGCATCATTACTGCACTGTTCGTTGTCTTTGAAAACTTGACATTTGACTTCTGTTCATACTGGAGTTTTCCATTTCGATAACTGACAGACGTTGATTGCATTGCTCATTATATATATTTTTGTCACATTTCTTAGGCTCATTTGCTAAACGTCTTTGATAACACCAAGACTGTGAAGTTTCATGAAAAGGACTATGATCGCATTTTGGCCATCATCTCATCAGAGGGAGAAACAATTGAGGTCAGACCGATTTTTTTGTTGTCTTGCAGTTGGGAATAAGAAGGAGCTCATGATGTTCTTGTAAAGCAAGTCATCTTCAAATAATCTAGGACACCTTATTATAACTATTCTTTTTTCCTTCGGCCGCTCCCAAAGTTATACAAAACCAATCCAATTTCGGGTTGTCATCAATATTTTAAGATTTACGCAGTACTTATCCTTTAACTGCATCAATTTACCCTTAGACATGGTCTGGGATGATCTCTGTCACATCCCTTCTAATGCTATTACTTCAAGAGAAAGGAGGTTTCCCACATGTAGTAACTCTTTGTCCAATTTCCTGCAGCTTGAAAAACCAGTTATGGCACAGGGCAACGTTGAAGTGTGGCTGGGTACCCTGTTACAGATGTCACGCAAGTCAGTCCATCACGTGATTCGTACAGCGCATACTGCTGTACAGGACCAAGGTTTTAACCTGATGGAGTTTCTCAGCACGTTTCCTGCTCAGGTAGTTTAATAATGTTTTGACTAAGTTTTCGAATTCATAACATAAAAGACGGTTTAATATTGGATTTTTTTGGCAATTGTTGTCGAATGTGCCCGGCGACTTTTTGAAAGAGTTTGTTCACTTGACCAGCTGCCATTACGCCTAACTTTATTCCTATGCGATATGATTACAGACTGCTGAGAGATAAGGTCGTATCGTCATAAACAAGTGTTGAAAAAACGGTCTATTCCTTTTAAAATGAGATTGTTTTGGATGCTTGATTCCATGTCATCGATTTTGCGCTCTAATTGAAGGATTCCGTCTTCCATCTCAGTAGAAGCGGATTTCCAGAAGCTAGTTCTGGGATTCTGGATCCCTAGACTTAGTTTACGGATTTCAAGATTTTTTATTACGTAGGCAAACGTTTGGATTCCATAAACCTTGCCATACCATATAGTAATATTTGATGTCGTCATGATAGCACATTTTCTATATGTATTTGGGTAGATAGGCTTTACAGCAACGAGCAGTGAAAGAAGTGTTTCAAATGAGATCAGAGGTTGAAATCTGCAATTAGCTGGCTACTTACACGGCGTAATGGATTCGAATTCGGGGCCACTCCATGAAGACCAATACAGCCAAGGGAGGGAGCGGGATTTAATGCCTGCGAAACCGCATAAACCACACTGAACGGGATTATAGATTAGAAGAGCGTTATTTGAGGGCCGTTGAATTCACTTGAACCACACTGAGCGGGATTAGAGATTTGAAGAGCGGGATTTGAGAAGTTAGATTCGACCTTTCTGTTTCAGGTCGGTCTTTTAGGCATCCAAATGATATGGACGAGAGACTCCACCGAGGCGCTGACAAATGCGAAATATGATAAGAAAGTCATGCAGCAAACTAATACAGCTTTCCTGGAGTTGCTCAACGTGCTGATCGAACAAACAACCAAAGAACTGACAAAAGTTGAAAGGACAAAGTTTGAGACTCTTATTACAATTCATGTTCACCAGAGGGACATCTTTGACGATTTGGTGAGTGAAATTAGAATCTCAAGGATTTCATAACTTAACAAACGGGATGGATTAGCCATCAAGAATCACGGTTACCTGGGCTTAAAATGTGAATTTATACGTCACAGAAGTAAGGGTTGCTTTTCGCGAGTTTTGACTTGTTTATTGCGGGTGTTTAGCAAAGTTTTGGCATATACTAGAACATTATTTATCTTGGTGTCGGTAAGAGTGTTTGATATGTTCCTTTGGATAAGAAAATCATTCATAAATCCAGTCCATTTATTGAAAATGTTGTCAGAGTTATGCATTACTGGCTGATTCTGTTTGTTTATGACTTGCGTTTGCTTGCCTCATTTCATTAATTGGTGCCGCTGGCCTCTTAGAACCCCTACTCCTTTATAGTCTATTTTATGGCCAATTACAGACCCCATCTTAGTCAGTTTTGGGTAAAAATGTAATTTTAGCGACCCCAACTTAGTCACTTTATGTTTATGCGTAGACCTTACATATAGCCTTTTCATTATAATTTCAAAACGGAATGTAATGCGACCAGTAAATATTAAATCAAGATCGCCACAGTTCTTTCTGTAACAACTTTTTTAACCGCGAATCTTTCCATTTTTAAATCCCAGTAGCCAGAATTTTCTTACCCCCAAAATCCCGACAATTTGCGACCCCATTCTAGTAACTCTGTCAGAAACTCTGTTGAAAATGTGACCCGATTATATTCAATCCAGTCGTAAAAATGCGACCCCATCCAGCGGCACATCCCCATTAGCTCATTAGTAGGAAGTACCCCCCCCCCCCCCCCGGGATTTTCTTGTAATAATGGAAATTTTAAATTGTAGACTTGTCATGAGGTGTGTTGAGTTGTCAGGTTCTAACAACTTATTTTTCGTTTGTTTTTCAGTGTCGTATGCATATCAAGACTCCAACCGACTTCGAGTGGCTGAAACAAATTCGGTTCTATTTTAACGATGACACAGACAGATGTTTAGTATCCATAACCGATGTTGACTTTATCTATCAAAACGAGTTCGTTGGCTGCACTGAACGACTTGTCATCACTCCGCTGACTGATCGGTGTTACATTACTCTGGCCCAGGCCCTCGCTATGTCTATGGGCGGAGCGCCGGCTGGACCGGCTGGAACTGGAAAAACAGGTTAGATTGGACCGAATCGATTAACTTTTAGCGGAACGTTTTGGATCATTGTCGACGATTTATAAGAGAACGGTATTATTTAATATGTGCGATGTAGTTTTGAATCAGTTAATGTTAACAGAGTTGGTTTTAATTAGGACGAAGGCTGCCGCAAAATTATTACACTAGCCAACGACAGCAGAAAGACGTAAGGAATCCTTTTAGCCAATCACAGCAAACACTTACAAATGCCGGGAAGAGCGGGAAAATGCATATGCAAGCGATGCATCGTTGGTTTTGATTTAATCCTCGACTGGCTGAGAATGTAGCGCAAGATTCGGCCTTTAAGCCTAGTGTAGCAAGGCAAGACGATAGCAACCCCGAATCTATCTTTCAACGTAACACTGTTGTATTCTGCATTAATTGCCGTAAATCAGTCAGATTACTCATTTAACATCCTCAAAAAAGCTTAACGAAAGATTCTTTTTAACAATTTTGCAGTGGATTTTTTTTTTTTCAAACTTTAGGACGTGCTCCACACATTGACAAGTTTGTGTCCCAACGAAAGTGTGAAACAGAAACGAAAAAACGCGTTACATTGTGTGAAGATATGCAAAAAAAAAAAATCATTTTCTTTGATCTTACAGAGACCACTAAAGACATGGGCAAAGCGCTTGGAAAATATGTTGTTGTGTTTAACTGCTCGGATCAAATGGATTATAGAGGACTGGGACGAATTTTCAAAGGTAAGCGCCAAAGGCAAGTGAATTGAATTATGAATTACCTTGTCCATGATTTCCATACATTTGAAGCTGGTTTCAGTGGAAGCCTGCGGTGTACACCCTTTTCCCCTATCCCTTTGTGAGGGTTCCTATATGTTCCGCTTACCTGGCTATAGCAAAACAATGCAGTGCAAAGTCGAAAATGGCGTCTATTTTAAGTCACTGAGTACTAAACTGGACACGACCTGAAGTTTGGAAAGACGCTCTCTAATTAATTGAGCTGCGCTTATAGTTAAGTGTTTTGTTATGTAATATTTGGTCTAAGAGGGCCCTTCCAAACACAAAACGGAAGATTGTTGTGCACAATCATGCACGGGTAAACAACACCGTGATGTTGTAGATCTCGTGGTTCATATGCTCCATTCTTCGTTGTTGTTCAAACTTTTTTTTTGTTTTGTTTTGAATTTGTGTTTAGGTCTTGCACAGTCAGGAAGCTGGGGCTGTTTTGATGAGTTCAACCGTATTGACCTCCCTGTATTATCGGTTGCGGCGCAGCAGATCTACATTGTACTGATGTGCAAGAAAGAGAGGAAGAAGCAGTTCATATTTTCGGACGGTGATGTGGTGGACATGAACCCTGAATTTGGTAAATTTAAGCGAACATGGAGCGGACGTTATTTTCGTCCTGCGTAATTAATAACTTGAACAAATCGCTGAAAGCTAAATAATCCAATCAGGAGGCAATGCAAATACGCGCTACTGGCGCTTAGCCCTTGTGACTTAGCAAATGCCATAATATACAAATTATCCAATTTAAAAGGAGAAGGTTTTTTCGCGTCAAACCTTAAAGAATGGAGATCTTTTTGCGGATACGGCGGCCATTTTTATTTCTATTGTTTCGGAAGACATTATGGGATGCTCAGGGGGCAAATTAATATGTATTTGCCCCCTGGGCATCCCATAATAGCTATTTGAAACAATAGAAATCAAAATGGCCGCCGTATCTGCAAAAAGGTCTATGTTGCGGCTATTGCTAGTGATGATGATGTAATTGCCATGGTAAATAACAAAATTTCGTGTTGAACTCCCCATCCACGCAGCACCACAGTTATGTTCTTTAGAAACGAAGCCAGTAGCTTGGAATACTATCAAATATGTTCTTTCTGTTGCAGGCATTTTCTTAACTATGAATCCAGGCTACGCTGGGCGACAAGAGCTCCCTGAAAATCTCAAGATCCAATTTCGCACCGTCGCTATGATGGTTCCAGATCGACAGATTATCATTCGTGTGAAACTCGCTAGCTGTGGGTTCATCGATAACGTAACTTTGGCCCGAAAGTTCTTTACTCTTTACAAACTATGTGAAGAGCAGCTCTCAAAACAGGTACAGCGTAGTTGGCCCGTAGGACCTTTAAGGTTAAATCACTCACGCTTCAGCCTTTAATTAATCTTTCAGTGGTGGCCACTTTATCTTATCGACGCTTTTCCGCTGGATTCGTCGATTTCCTTTTTCCCATGTTTTTGTTTTGTTTTGTTTCTAAAGGTTCATTATGACTTTGGGTTAAGGAACATATTGTCCGTTTTGAGAACTTTGGGTGCAGCAAAACGTTTGAGTGTTGGCGACAGTGAAAACACGATTGTCATGAGGGTGTTGAGGGATATGAATCTCTCAAAACTGGTAAATATTTCATAACCTTGCAGTAACATTATTAACCGCATACTGACATGAGCATTAGTTTTTTCTTTTTTCATCGCAATGAACCTCGGTCAAAAGTACACAGCCTTTGTATGGATTGAACGTTTGCCATTCGCGTGTTTAGCATGCAGACCCACAAAAAGAAGAAGAGATTTTTTTTATCGCCGTCTGTAGCATATTAAAATTCATCATTTTTCTAGGTGTAAGGTTTTTCGAAGTGGGATTGAAAAGATCAGAGGGGAATAAACTCTCAGGAACTCCTTTTCCTTTCAATGCACTGATATTTAAGCAAACAATTGTGATTATTACAGCACTACTGTACCCGATTTGTCTTGACAATTCTCAAACTGTTTTAAGATTGACGAAGACGAGCCATTGTTTCTGAGTCTGATCAACGATCTCTTCCCTGGAATTGTTTTGGATAAAGCTGGTTATCCGGAGTTAGAACAAGCAATCGCCAATCAAGTTGAAGAAGCTGGGCTTATCAACCATCCATCGTGGAGATTAAAACTCATCCAGGTACTGGTCATGTTGGCCAAGAGAACCCTATTAGGTTTTGTGCTTTTAAGTCGATTTGGTTCACACGACCGGTACCTTGCCTACATTGTGGCATCTCCCATGTATAAGCTTCCCGAAACCTCCGAGATGTAGTTGTAGGATATTCGGTTTTCCACTGTTAAGCTATTTGACCACTTAACGCCAAGGAAAGAGCATGGTTGACGTATGAGAGTGTTCTAAATGTAGTCGTCTCTCACCACTCTAAGACGGTGAGTACTGACGTATTCTTTGCTTATACATTCATCGCCTCTCCTGTCTCGAAAAAAACACTGGACAATTCGCCAAAAATCAACCTTTGTTTAATGTCAAACCATCAAATAAGAAAGCCTTATCATGTTCAATAAGTGTTATAGTCATCTCAGACTATTTATAGATCATGGGTAATTTTTACTGTTCTTCAACCTTCCGCGCTGTCCAGAATGTATTACTCTCATTGAACTAAACTCCCCTCGTTTTCTGTAGAAGAGTGTGTATAAACAAGGGAACTTATCTTGCAGCTATTTGAAACTCAACGAGTGCGACACGGTATGATGGTGCTGGGTCCGAGCGGAGCAGGCAAAACCGCCTGCATTCATTTGTTAATGAAGGCAATGACAGATTGTGGTACGCCGCACAGGGAAATGAGGATGAATCCCAAAGCCATCACTGCTCCTCAGATGTTTGGACGACTAGACGTTTCCACTAATGATTGGACTGACGGGATTTTCTCTACTCTCTGGAGAAAGACACTGCGTGCTAAGAAAGGTTTGGGGAATTATGTCATTCAGTACTAGTGTACGTGCAATGTTTCTGTTTCGATATTCAAAGCACTTTACAGTCTTGAATTGTGTTTCGTATTAAAACACATCTTGGAATAGGGAGCAGGGGTGGCACTAGGATTTTTCAATCTGGGTCCTGGGACCCGCATGTTCGGCCAAATTGGGGTCCCAAGCATTTTTTGGGGGTCCCAAAATCTTG
>OX421447.1:33609103-33624103 GCA_949126865.1 Montipora capitata
TTTGAGATCATTTTTTGGTTGAGTTCTCCAGCTGTTAGCATGATCTAAAAGAGAGCAGTAAATTAGAATAAGAGAATTTTGATGGTTTTATGACAAGGAACTGGTCCAAATTTTTCTTTACCCTCAAAACGAAAATCTGGCTAAATGTCTTCATTGTTGTGGTTCTTAATATTTGAATTCTGTTTTTTGAATTCGCTCTCGGTGACATCCCCGCCTTGGGAGACGTTTGGGTCCCTTATGTTACCAGGGGCAGCAGCCCGTTAAACGCAGTCTTATAAAATAAAGCGTTATAAGGGTGCCAATTGTCCTGGGCAGCCACACAAACTGAGGTGTTGGTCATAATGCAAATGTCAAACTTCAACTCAAGATCAAACATTAGGGAGTTGAAACAAGGACCACGGCAACGTCGATGAAAACACCACTTTAGAATATAACTTAGCGCTGTCGTAAGAATTTCGCGATTGTTCATATTGTACAAAACGGGCGAACTATCGTATACCTGGATTGGTAAGAACGGTTAAAAAGTAAAGATAGAAAATGAATGGTTCATTGTTGTAGTCAAACTTGAAAATTGCTCATTTCATTGTTGTTTTGTGCAGTACGTCAAAGAAAATGATATGGAAATTCATGTCGCTCGTGCAGCACGATTATCTTCTACTTTTAACCAACGATATTCTTGTTTTGTTACGTTTCCATTTCCGCAGCCGTCGTGGTTGCTTAAACTTCCCATTAAGCATACCGGTACATTTTTCTCGTGTTTTGTCAGGTAACCAATGAAATAGTCCGTCAAGTCATGGAAAACAAGGGCTTCTACAATTTGGATAAACCTGGTGACTTTACTTGTCTCGCCGACATTCAATTCTTGGCGGCCATGATTCACCCAGGAGGAGGGCGGAATGACATTCCGCAAAGACTGAAGAGGCAATTTAGTGTGTTTAATTGTACTCTACCGAGTAACAATTCCATAGACAAGATTTTTGGTAAGAGTTGTTTTCCTGTCAATTTGGATGTTCTACCATCTATTTTGAATGAGTCTTCAATTTTTCTCAAGTTTTTTTTTGTTAACCAATTCCTGGCCTTTGCTATCGCTAATAGGCCATTTCCGAGTTCATGTCTGCCTCCTCTTCAAAGCGAGTCTAAGTGCGAAGTTTTTGTGATGGTAATTAGTTCTACTTTACATATGAATGAAATAGAAGATATTACATGGCCGCGCGGGGATACGAATTTTATCTTCGAGTGCTGAAAATATCTCTCATTCGTTCGCTTACTTTCAGCAACAAGATATGAAAGTTATGAAAAACAAATCATGATAATGTAAAATTTTGCAATAAAAATGTTAATGTTGTAGCGAAAAATTATATTAAAGCACAAAAGTATCTTACAATGAAGAGTGAGCTCGCGTTTTATTGGCTAATCGTGTTCGTTACCATGACGACACCTATAAGATAAAAATGATACGTTCACTGCGCGCGGTGAAGATATGATTTCTTAATAAAAGGAGAAATCCTAGTATTTCATCAGTATCTATATAATAAATCCTGGTATTTCATCAGTACGTATCTATATAATAAAACTAATTTTCATAAGAAAAACTTCGCACGCAGACTCGCTTTGAAGAGGAGGCAGACACGAACTCGGAAATGGTCTATTGCTTTAAGATCGAGTCAGTTTGAATAACTTTCTAGTGCCAAGAGCTCAATGATTAGGGTTGACCTTGCGGCTATAGTGCTATCTTATCATCCGTCATCCAATTTCAATGTTTAGTTGCCTTGCTTTAGCTTCACAAGCATATGGATTTAGAAAAAAAGGAAATGAAGAAAATACCCCTTGCACAATTATTACACGTATATTATCCGGCGTAAACGCAACATGAAATATTTATTCTGTTATTCTGTCGTTAACGTAAGGTAAAACGTATTGTCTGTTATGTACTTTATGGTATTGTCTCTTTTTTCCTGAAGGTGTTATCGCGGCTGGCCATTTTTGTTCCGAACGAGGCTTTTCGAATCTTGTGCAATCTCTTGCCACAAAACTTGTTCCCTGCACACGGAGACTGTGGCAGCTAACAAAGGTATACATTGGTCAATTCTAATTGAACTTAGGAGGGGAGAACTAATGCAATAGCTTTTCTGAATACTTTTAACATCGGTGGATGAAACTCTTGGTGACGTCAATAGTCTTTCTACCATGCTCCAGGCTTTTGTGCGAACGAGGCTGGGAAGGAAGGCCACATTCTTTGCGTTGTACAATAAAATACTGCCCACTCCCTTGCACCATGTTTTTTGCGCAACGAGAGACCTCACAGAAAATATTAGCTCAAGGAGTGTGTTCTTTCGTGAAACCAACCTCAGTCGTCAAGTTGGAGGACCTGAATTACTGCAGTGGCACCACAGTCATTTTAAAAAAATTCAAAATTGTCCTTGAGACTATTACAGGGCATTTACTCACGTAGCCTCTCTCTCTCAATCTTTCTTTAAGATTAAAATGCTACCCACGCCAGCTAAATTCCACTACATCTTCAATCTGCGAGACTTGTCCAGGATTTGGCAAGGCATCCTTTACTGCATTTCTGAAGTTGTGTCGACTGAACAGTCCTTAATGTCTTTATGGAAACACGAATGTATACGAGTGATATCCGACCGTTTTACGAATCAGCCCGACAAGGACTGGTTTGAGAAAACAATGAAGCGAGTCGTGGGCGAAGAGCTGGGCGATGAATTGCAGGCAATGATTGAGGATATTCCGTACCTAGTGGATTTCTTGAGGTTTGTACATGCCGGCGTGTCGACTTGTTCAGGTGCGCTTAAGGATGACTTAAACGAGATACGAGGAACTCGGTGAGATGCGGAGGCAGCGGTGAGATTTGACAATTAGCCAATATCGAAAACACCATAATACTCTTTGTTTGTCCCTCCAAAATTTTGCATAAGCGTTGTTTCCAGTTTCTCTTGGGACCATTATAAGTCCTAAGAGAAAATTAACACAATGCTTGTGCAAAATCTTGGAGGAACAAACAAAGAGTATTATGGTATTTTTAATATTGGCTATTAGTATAAATACACAGGTGATTATACAAAATCGCGCGCTCTCATTGGCTCGCTATCTCGGATTATCAGCCGATAATCACCTCGACGGACAAAATGGCTGCCAGTAGTCGTTTTGCCACTGTAAGTGAAGATGATTTTCGCGTTGAAATGTTTTTTTTTTCTCTTTTTTGAAATAATCACTTGTGTATTTATACTAAAACAATTATTCGCCTTAGGCTCAGTGATTATCGGTGAATATTCACCTCGACTTCGTCTCGGTGAATATTCACCGATAATCACTTCGTCTTCGGCGAATAATTGTTAAATAGCTGAAGAGTGATAGCAATGGGTGATGAAAACGGTTGACATGTTTCGTGGGTGAAGGCAATCTTATGAGGGTATAATAAGTGTTTTGAACAAGTGACCACAATTAACACGAATGTGCCATGATTGGTGTTGGATAGATGACAGTAAGAAAATAATTGTCGGCGATAATTTGCAAGAATTCACTCGACGTAATAAAAGAAGATAACAAGTGGAGATGGTTGAAAGAGACTTTTGAAAGATTAACCGAAGGTCAATCCGAATTTTTGCTTTAAATTTTGGTAGTCATACCTCATGACATTTTGTGTATTATTTGTGAAAGGAAAGGCGAGCGGTGGTGTCAGTTGGAAGTATCGCTATTTCGGCATTATTTTGTATCATTTAGGGATGCTCCGGAAGCTACTGGGGATGAGCCCGAAGATGCAGATTTCGAAACGCCAAAGGTTTACGAATTGGTAAGACAACAAACGTTGGTAAATAAAGCGCTGTTATTTGAGTGTGGGAAGCGACTCTGCGATTGTTTGTTTGTTTGTTTGTATGCTTTTCGAAGGGAATATGACGAAATATGATCCAAAGCGATATTTGAATAAGAGCTGCAGCCTTTCATCGGCTTCCACACCACTGATGTCCTTGTTTTTTTTTTGTTTTCTTGTTTTTCTTTTCTGTTTCTTCCTTTTCTATTAAAACTTTTGATACCCAAAGGGAGTAAGTGGCATTTAAAAAAAATGCAGAAAGGAAAGGGAAAAAATCCAAGCGGTGTCATCGCGGCGTTGATGAATTTTCTGCTTTTTTTTTCGCTTCAGTTGATAATCTCTTAGACCATTTAAAAGAATAGCTGTGGTCCAGGAAGAAGTTTGCAGGAATAATTGGATATGTGGATTTTGAAAATGTGTCGAGCTATGTCTGTTTTTGAAGAGATTTCAAGGGCAAAGCGAAAAATATTTAAGGCCGGTTCTCCACATCGAAAGCCATGTTTTTGTATTTGTTGAAGGCCCGGTTGTTGTTATTGAATCTGCTATGTAAGGGTTCATTTTATATCTTCGGTTATTGCTTAAGACATTAGTGAAAATAAAATGGCTTTCGATAATAAGTTCCACAGATAAACTTGCTTGTTTCTCATGAGACCCTTACCACTCTTCAATTGTCTATTTTAGTAGGGTAAAATAAGTTTTTGCCAATCTTCTTTTAAAGGTTCCGTCGTTCGAGGGCCTTGAGGAAAGATTGAAGATGTACTTAGAACAGTACAACGAAAGCATCCGAGGCGCTGGTATGGACCTTGTATTCTTCCAGGACGCCATGATCCATTTAATGAGGGTAAGTTGAAGAGCAGGTGTGTCTGAAGTATCATCACGCAGCTTAAGCAGCATCGGCGGTAATAACGATAGATAGAATGAAAAGGAGTGAAAAATCGGCTTGTTGCGCGTGTGGCATGCTTTGTATTTCTTTTTTTCCCGTTCTCAGCGAAACAGCAAACTTCAGCAAGGGGCGTGTCAGCATAAAACGCGCTCAATAGTGCATGTAATCTCCATCCTTGCTTCAACATCGTTCCTACCAATCCATTTGTACCGTGACATTACTTCGCCAAAACCAGGCAAAAGCGGCTATAGGTCTGTCCAAACGGTAAATGTTTTCTATCGTGTTGGATATGATTTGGATTCTGTCAAACATTTGTTAAAACATAGTAAAACTTTGTTTTGTTTTCGTGTTTTGAATGTGCGAGTCCACGACAATGATGTTTTGCGACACGGGATCTATCGAGATCCCTGGTAATACTTACTAACGATGATTCAACTGAAAGCTAAGTACTCTTTTTCTAGACAGTTGACGTTCTTGAAAATAGGTGATTTGTCAAGGACTTAAGGTGATTCCCTGGTTTTGTATTGCGCAACCCTATTGCGCATAATTTCTTGCGTCACTGGCGCCCGCAGTAGCGCGGGTACATTGATAAAATGGCGAATTGTCATTGACGCCAAGCCTAATCCGTCAACGAATGGTTATTTTCTCCTCAACGAGTACGGTGACCCCCATTTTTTCGGTGTCTTCATGGAGTAGTGAAAAAAATCAGTGAAAATCTATGGCAATTTCATAAAATTGTACAGAAGGAGCCATTACGAGTCGAACAGCCCACACTTAAGTTAAATCTATTTTGGAGTGTGAAGTACTCACAAAGGCATTCAAATACACTTTTCAGGCACGTACTTGAAATGGATCACATTTGTAAAATCGAACTAAATTTGTCCAACATTTGGGGTGCGCGGCAATTGTCAAAGTAGCGCAAATAGCCGTATTCGTCAGCGTCGCATCATGGAAACGAGCACGGTTACCCCCTTTTCTTATTACATTTTTTATGATCTTCTTGATATGTTTTAACAGTGTGTGAAGTTTCATCGGAAATCTATGATAAGTTATATTTCTAGGGAATCACCTTAACTGATATTTTCTGTCTTTCCAGGTGTCCCGTATAATTCGCACCCCACGAGGTAACGCCCTTCTTGTAGGTGTAGGGGGCTCTGGCAAGCAAAGCTTAACACGTCTCGCTTCTTTCATCGCTGGCTACAAGACATTCCAGATTACACTTACGAGGTACAGTGACCGAACAATATGTTGTACGTATTAATAGTATCATCAATACCGCCGATTAGCGACAATAAAAGTGCATTGTTTGACAACAAGATTGGTGAGGCGAATGCGGAAAATACGCTACTGCGATTTGATGTGCCTCATATTTGGTGCGAGATGTATCCGGAAGTAGAATGAACAGTCACCGGAAGGGCTCTTGCTACTTTCAAGCGTGCAATCAACTTGTTTGCAACAGGTCGAGTCTAAGGATCTTTTTGACCTAGCCGTTAGTCGTGTCACCCTCTACACTTGTAAAAGTCACTGTCCTACTCGGCCATTCAGCTTCCTAAACAACGCTTTAGCTAGACTTGCAACTGGAATCCGGCAGATTTTTCGTTCTTGTCTTCCACTTAGCTAAACACACCAATGTCCTTTATCCATTTACGGTGGGTCAGTCAGTTAGGCAGTGATGCTAGTAAGTCAGTTAATCGGTCGCCCCAAAGCGGGCCTTCTTATTCTCCGATTTGTCCTCGCAAATAGATGCTTTTCACGTCACTCATCGCCATCATGTAAGTGAATGAAAACAAAAGATCGCTCATTAGCTCCTAGCTCTTCGTCCACCAGCGATTGAGATTGGATGCAAACCACCTATTATTCATTGCCTTCTCACTTCTTGAATATTTTCAGGTCGTATAACGCATCCAACTTGATGGAGGACCTCAAGCATCTTTACAGGGTAGCCGGTATGCAAGGTCAAGGCATAACATTTATCTTCACTGACCAGGAAATCAAGGAAGAAGGATTCCTTGAGTACCTTAACAACCTGCTTTCTTCCGGAGAGATCTCAAATCTTTTCGCTCGTGATGAAATCGATGAAATTTGCGGCGAACTTATTCCAGTCATGAAGAAAGAGTTTCCCAGGAGACCTCCCACGGGCGAGAATCTTTACGACTACTTCTTGACTCGCGCAAAGCACAATCTTCATGTCGTGTTGTGCTTCTCACCGGTGCGTTATTGTCACTTTTTTCATGTGCATTCATCAACAGCAACAGAGTTAGCCAGTTCCAGGCTCTCGGATACTATGGTCGGCACGAGCAGAAAGCGGACGCGAAAACAAGATACACTCGCTCGCTCATATTTGCGCTTTCCCTACTATCTCGGAGCCTGGAATAGGCTACAACAGAGTGTATCTATTACCTTGTAATTGACACCCTAAGAAGCATTCAGATGTGGCATATCATCCCAGTTGTAAACGTCAAGACTTGATAGTAAGAGTGAAAAAAACTTTCCATATTTTTTCACCTTTTATCGAAGAATTATGTTTGTAACCAATTGAAGTTTGCAACTTCGTGTCTCAAAATTACCAGAAATACACATTTTGCTCTGGAGACAGACACTCTGAAGGCAATTTAAGCATCGCAATACTAAAACGCCTAACTGCGTTTTTTTGCAACTTATTTTTTGTATTACCGCTATTTCATTTTACGTTTACAGGTTGGCGAGAAATTCCGTAACAGGTCTTTGAAGTTTCCAGGTCTGATCAGCGGTTGCACAATGGATTGGTTTAGCCGCTGGCCAAAGGATGCTTTAATTGCAGTGGCAGATCACTTTTTGTCCAGTTTTGAAATCGTTTGTGCAACTGAAGTTAAGAAGCAAGTGGTACATGCAATGGGTGTCTTTCATGATGGTGTGGCCATTAGCTGCACTGATTACTTTCAGAGGTATCCTTGATGTGTGACTTCATTTTACATTTCAAGGTCTAAAGTTGGGGTTAAGTTAGCCATTTCACCCACCAGCCTATGTGACTTGTGTGCTTGATCTCACCAGGATAAAATTTCTTCTGGAAAATTTCATTGGATACTTCAAAAAGAACAAAATATTTTGTATGATATATCTAGATGTGGGTCCTGTGATTCATCAGGATCCTAATGGGGCTCAGGAAGTCATGTAGCTATGATTTCGAATACAACTGGTCAAAGATTGCCTTCCTTGCGTTAAATCGTAATATCCTAAAAACGAAAGCCCACTCAACAAATACGACAATTGGACTCAGTTACTACGAGAAAGTAAGACCTTAATACTAAGAATTCCCTTTTGAGATTTCATTTTATGCTATATTTAAACGGGACAATGATTAATAAGAGACGTTGTGGTGTGTATGGTAACAGAAAGTTAGGAGTCCAGGAGGTAGTTTACCTCAGATTTAACAAACTGGAGGGAGGTGCAGTTTTCTGGTAATCTGGACGAAGCTGATCAGGTCACATGTCACATTCTACGTGACCTCAATTTCGTTGTAATCAAGACACTAGCAGACCAGGAAGTTCGATTTTTAGTTTCTTATCAGTGTAGTTTCAAAAAAATTGTAATTTTTATTATCACCATTCGTAGTCCTGCACAATCAACATTTATGTTATCATCAACGGAAAAAAAATTAGAGATTAACCGGAGGGCTTAAGTGGTACTATTTATGTCCCCGTTTTCAGATACCGTCGAGCAACCCATGTCACCCCGAAATCTTATCTCTCGTTTATAAATGGCTACAAAACAATTTATGCTTCCAAACGAGAACAAATTGGCGAGTTAGCGCGGAGAATGAACACTGGCTTAGCAAAGCTTGTGGAGGCAAGTGAATCAGTTGCTCAGCTGTCCAAAGAATTGGCTGTGAAAGAAAAGGAGCTGGCTGTGGCATCAGAGAAGGCTGAAAAGGTAGGGATGTTCATAGGTGATCAGATATGCCCAGAAAGGCAAGTTATGAGACGCGCTCTGCTTTCAAAAACCGCCCAAAGTGTCACCTCACTCTAGTCCCTAACTTTAACATCTCAATGCAGACAATTAACATCACCAAGAGTCCATTACTCAAGAATAAGAATCTGGTATTAGGTTTGTCTCCATCAGCGTCAAAAAAGTGTCTATTTTAAGCCAAGTGTTGCGGGAAAATAAACAATGGACTAAATAGGCTAATTCAGTGTTGTACCCAATTTTTATCTCCCGGGGTTAGGATTCTTTGTGAATAGTTCATTTTCGAAATATCAAATATTCATCTTGATAGTGAGGCAGTGAGGACAAAAACAATAGAAACACGTTGGAATGAATGTGAAGAATACTTACGTATCATCCACTTTTTTCTTTGTCTTTGTCCTCTAAAGCTCTCATTCAAACTGAATTTTAACATATCGAAAAAAGGCCTACTTTATTTGCATCATAGTGTCAAAGGGTTTGGATTGGGTACAACATTGAGTTAGCCGATTTCGTCTGTTGTTTATTGCATCATTCTGAAATTTCTGAACGGTTAGTTTGGATGACAAGTTCAAAATTCGTTTCTGCGTTTGAGAAATAACAATTGCGATTGCCTTATATGGACATTCTTTCTCAATAAAATCGCACTATAGCACACCACAGAATTCTCCTTAGTAGGAATTTTGAAAGAAATTAAAACAAAATACGTGTATTTTTTCTTCCAATCCTTCCAGTATTCGTTTCTATTTTACACTTTTCCTTTATCCTTTATGTTTTCTTCTAAACTGTAGGTTTTAAGAGAGGTCACTGAGAAAGCTCAAGCAGCAGAGAAAGTCAAAGCTCAAGTCCAAAAAGTTAAAGACAAGGCCCAAGCCATTGTGGACGATATTGCGGTAAACACAGCATTTCCCTGTTCTAAGCATAAACAAGCATCGTATGACTCTAGAGTAAACTGATTTTTGATCGAGCTTGATGTGTTTGTTATTATGTATTTAGGCTGACAAAGCTGTCGCTGAAGAAAAATTAGAGGCTGCAAGACCAGCTCTAGAGGAAGCTGAAGCTGCTTTACAGGTGAAGTCAAATTGCGGTTTTGATAGGGTGAGGGTAAACCCGAAAGCGTTCCGGTCTATAAATGGACCTCTTTGGCTTGTAAGTTTTGTTTTCCCATTTCAGACCACGTGATGTTACTCTAGGGAACAGTTTCTTTTTCAAATGTCGTCTTATTCACGTGCATTTGTGCGCATGACTTATGAAAAAACAATAGGAAAATCCCCTTGGGAACATCACATGGTCTGAAATGGGAAGACAAAACGTAAAAGCTGAAGAGGTCCATTCCCTTTCGAACTGTTTGAAAAGGGTCACGGAAGCGTTCAAGTTTGCCCTCAAGCAAAGTCCGGAAATGATTTTCTTTCTAAGGATTGTCGGCAAGAACTTACTTGTTAGGATAATAAACATAACACAAACCGTCGGTTCTTACGCCTTAAGCAGGCCATTTAAAATGTGAAAGGCATGTTTACCCGGCGATTTGTGAGAACAAATGGTGAAACTTAACAAACTTCTCTTCTTCCCACCAGACCATCAAAGCGGCGCACATTGCTACAGTACGAAAGCTGCCGAAGCCACCACATTTGATCATGCGTATTATGGACTGTGTGTTGCTCTTATTCCGAAAGAGGCTGGACACAGTTGTTTATGATCCGGAAAGAAATTGTTCCAAGCCTTCATGGAGTGAATCTTTAAAGGTGAGATTAAAGCTGAACTATTCCGAAAACGTGAACTGCTCTCCGTGGCTTTGTGAAATTTTGAAAGTCCAGTTACTTTCTTGCTTTTGCTCCTCGAAAGTCGCCAATTTTTTCGGGACAATGTCCGAAACTAACAGGACAAGGAACAAGAAAATGCTTCCCCGCCACAACGCGAGGAATTCATCCTTTAAAGGAATCACACTGAGTGGATTAATTGAACAAAACCGTTGACGACTCCTTTCTATAGACGCTTCTTGCTCACTTTATTGAATTCCATTCAACTATGTGAAAATTGTGTAGAATTTTGCCGAGACCTTCGGCTGATCTTCAGGTCATTTGAAAGGGAGCAACGTCAATGGTATAGGTTGTCCCATTTTCCATATTCTGAATTTCATTGATGCTTTTCCCTTTCCTTTGTTTGAAAGAACTTACTGCAGTTGAAAAGTCACCGAAAACAAGAATTTATCTCTTTCAGATGATGAGCCAGTCCAACTTCCTGTCAACGCTTCAATCCTTCCCTAAAGATACCATTAATGACGAAATGGTCGAACTTTTGGCTCCTTACCTGGAAATGGATGACTACAACATGGAGACTGCCAAAAGGGTAACACATCTCTCCATTTGTTAGGCTGTTTTTGTCTTCGAGTTAAAGGGGCTATGTCGCGCAAAATGATGTAATTTCACGACACCCAAAATCCCTGAAAAGTAGAATGAAATATTGCAATAACCACTTAAAACTGTTGACCAACATTAAAAAAAAAATACAGCAAAAGAAGAGAGAATGATGGATGGACACAAATGGACAAGATTGAAACGGATTGCTTATGGGTAATCTTGAAAAGAATTGGCCCGACGTTTTTCAAGTTTATGGCAAATCGCCTGGATAAAGGTCGCTTTTGCTCAGCGTCAGCGTCATCTCGTCATCAGTTTTAAACTCGTGAGTAACTAAAGATTTTCCTTAAACACCCTAAAGTAACGTGACGTAGCCCCTTTAAGAAAAAAACAGAGCGAAAAGTGATAAAAGGGCCCTCTTACATCACCAGCTAATGGGTGTCTTTACCTTCAAGTCACAATGTGGACAAGGACACTCTCCTTACTCGTTCAAAAATGATAATTTTAGCGCAGTTAAAAAGTGATGAATAGTAGTGGAGTATCCTCGGTGAACGGGCGTTTCTTGGAGCAATTTGCGGTCCTTCTTTTTCTTTTGGTCCTGATGCAGTTTCTTAATGGAATTTAAATATTCTGGGGCTCTCTGTTTACAGGTTTGTGGAGATGTCGCTGGTCTGTGCTCGTGGACAAATTCCATGTCGATTTTCTTCGGTATCAACAAGGAGGTGTTACCTCTAAAGGTAATTTGTATTTTCACGCGCTTTGACAGCAGTGCTTCGTTTATGCTTATATTTTCAATCACTAAATGTCAACAAAATGCTGAGTTTTGGATGTTTGTCTTCACAGGCTAATTTAACCATTCAGGAAGCGAAATTGAACGTGGCACAAAACGATCTGAACGTGGCACAGGCCCAGTTGGATGAGAAGCAAGCTGAACTGGATAAAGTACAGGCTATGTACGACAAAGCAGTACAGGAAAAACAGGTAGAACAAGTTTTTGATGAGGTTATCTGTTTTAAGCAAAAGTTGCTTCAGTGGGGTAAGAAAGCCCTGACCGATTTCATTTTTTCCACTAACAGGATCTTCTAGATGATGCAGAGACCTGTCGCCGGAAGATGCTGGCAGCTTCCACACTGATTGGTGGTCTGGGAGGCGAGAAAGAAAGATGGACTGAGCAGAGTAAAGAGTTTGAGGCTCAAATCGGCAGGTATGGCCACACAGGACTCCCCACGAAAGACATTTTATTATGTTTGTGCTTAGGATCTCAACTTTTTGTATGTGTATTCTTAATAAAACTATTTTCTGTCTATGGAACTTATGGATAAGTTTTTAAAGCTGTAGTTTAAGGGCTGAAGAATAACGTCACTTACCCTGCGAGCAGTTGGTTTCTCCTACGCTTCCTGAGAGAGAAACCACTGCGGGAAACCGTTTCTTTGAGTGAGCCGCCGTCCAGCGCCAAGGACGAATAAATTAAATTTGAACCGGCAAAACGAGTCATTAAACTTGTTTTGGCGCTCTCGCATGCGTTCAGCTACGTAACTACCGCGTTTGGGCGAGCCTGCTATATAGTGATTCCATATTTTCACGCAAAATAACACGAAACGATGTCAAATGAACCACGTGGGGCTCGATGGAAAATCTAAGGGTTGCTCGCAGTGGTTCCTCTCGGGAAGTGTAGGAGAAACCAACTGCTCGCAGTGTAAAAGTCACTACGTGAGAGAAGCTGTTCGAAAAAAGGCATTTCATTATACATAAACCAAATGTTAATTCTGTGGGTGATTCAGTTTTTTCGCTGTTACCAATTTGGTTCTAGATGATTAAATTTTCTTGATTTCGTCTAAAATTTCGAGTACCTTAGTTATCCCAGTAGTGCCAATCCAATCATGTTTTTTTTGTTGTCGCAGATTGGTCGGAGATGTATTGCTTTGCACAGGCTTTTTGTCGTATTCTGGTCCCTTCAACCAGGAATTTCGTGACATGTTGATGGCAAAATGGCAAAAGGACATGAAGTCTCGCAAGATTCCTTTTACTGCTAATCTCAATGTCACCGCTATGCTTGTTGATGCCGCAACAGTAAGTAGTTTTGTTCATTTGGGTTTCTTTTCCCGTTGCCCAATTCCGAGTAAAAGTGCTTGGTAAAGTGCTGTACTGTAGAATACGGCCCGCTAATTTAGCCAATCACAGCGCGCGTACTATCTGAGAGATGTAAGAAACTATAAAAAATCAGTTTTGTGAACTACAATAGTTCAATATCCATTCCAAAGTAATGGTTTACGAATTAATTAAGGTTCAAGCGATTTACCGGCAAATGCCATTTTTCAGTAGTCATTGAATTTACGAAGTAACCCTGTTATTGTTACTTTATTTAATCCGTTCAAGAAAGGTACATTATCAGGAAGCTATTGAGTTCATTAAAAAAAAAAAAGGGAAATTACATACAAAAAAGTAGAACTGAGAAGGGCACGATATAGTAAACACTAAATAGAGCCCTGAATTGTATTCAGGTATTACCGCTCGTTATATAAAAGACAAAAAAAAACAAAAACAACAACAACAACAACAACAACAGAGTCACATCCATGTATAAGGGTACATACCAGCGAGTAAGGAAATCGGTACTGAGCGAAATTTAGTATTGAAAATTTGCTTTTTAAAATGTGATTTTAGACGTGTAGAATATAAAGAGGAAGGTCATACCAAAAGTATTTACCAATTGTGATGTTTCTCGTGATGTCACCCAGTGTTATTAATATGCCAACCAGAACCTAATTGGATGTTGAAACAATTACTTCTTTTGTTCCGTGGTTGGCAAATTTGAATATCAAAATAAATGTGACGTTAATGTTTGTAAACAAGAAATATCGCTAAAACAGATGGACAGAATTTTCTTGTATTGGTGCTAACATAAGGAAGAAATAAATCCTCCAAAGATGCATTCCGAGTTAAAAAAATTACATGGCTTGTCAGCACAAAGATAATCATAAAAAAAATGAACAAATATACACTTTAACAATATCACCAACCTGTGACCTTATGTGTCCTGCGTATCCAGGTGGGGGAGTGGAACCTTCAGGGTTTACCAAACGACGAACTATCCGTGCAGAACGGTATCATCGTTACAAAGGCAACAAGATATCCTCTGTTGATAGATCCACAAGGTCAAGGTAAAGCCTGGATCAGGAACAGGGAAAAAGATAACGAAATGCAGGTAGGTAATCGATTCGTGGTTGATCAGGCAAATGCGATTTCCAGCGCAATTGAATTATTTTGGGCTTCGTACTGTTTCACTCTTGCAGGGGACAGTTCGGCCAAGTGGTTTAGACGCTTGCCTTGAGACCGGAGATCCCGGGTTCAAGACCCGCCCTCACCACTTGTTGAATTTGATCTGGTAGTCCCTGGTTCAACTTCTCGGCGGCTGGTTTGTCTCCAGCCAGTTTCGATTCTTAACAGTAATTTATTGTTTTGTTTTCTTCTTTCATTTGTCTCATTTCATTGCCCCTGAAAAGCCCCAAAAGGGAGTGGTCAATCAACTATGTATGTATGTGTGTATGTATTTGTTCCTCACAAACCAGCATGCTCACAAATCAAGGGATCGATTGCTAGACCATCTAATCTCCTGTCGTTTTAATGGAGATGATTTTTTTCTAAAAATGACTTTTTAGAGTATAGCCGTGCTCTTTCTGAATGTACCCAAATTAGTCCCTTTTGGAACGGATGAACATTTAATGTTTAGCTTTTCCTTTCTCAAGTTTTGCTGCAGTCTTCTTAATCTTTTTCTTTGTGGTTGCCAAAACTCTCATTTACTTTCCAGTGATCTCAGAGAGGGCAAAGAAAAACGTTCACTAAACTATCTTTTTTGTATTCCTAACGCGTGCGGTGTTTTTTCTTCAAATTTCAACAGCGCTTATTTTAATAAAGCGGGAGAGTTTAAATTATACATGAACACTGTTTCTTTTTTAACAGGTGACTTCGCTCAACCACAAATATTTCCGAAACCACCTCGA
>OX421447.1:33631603-33669103 GCA_949126865.1 Montipora capitata
TGGTTGCAGGTAAAGCACAGCGAGTTTATGACACTCATCAAAGGCGGAGCCTCACTAGACTTGAAAGCTGTCCAACCAAAGCCGTGCAGATGGATAACAGATATGACCTGGCTTAATCTTGTGGAGCTTAGCAAACTCCCGCAATTCTCCGATATACTGAATCAGGTGCATAAATCCCGGCCCGAGAACGCTTTGATCATTGTAGCTGAAGCCTTTAATATGCCGTTTAAGAGACACATTGACGTTAGCCTTTACCTTACTTTTTCTCGTTTAAACTCTCCAATAGCGGATAATTATTGGCCATACCCTCTGTGTTCTTGGTTTTTACCAACGTGACAAGGCGGCCATGTTGGATGGCAATAGAATACAATTTCTTTTCGCAGAATTTGCATAATAACATGGCTATCATGACGTCACATTCAACCCACAATATTGAGTTATACTTTCAGCACCAACGAGTTTTCTCTTTCTTCCTTATTTTTTCCTTTTTTGAAAAGCTTTTTATTCTCATTTGGACTTTTTCCCATTAAACGTAACGTTTATCTGTAGATCGCTCGAAACGAAAAACAGTGGAAAAATTGGTTTGACAAGGATGCTCCAGAAGAAGCAGACATTCCTGATGGCTATGCAAACTCGTTGGACACCTTCAGAAAACTCTTGTTAATCAGGTCAGTGCGGCATCTTAGTGCTATTCTCTCCCAGACATTGCTTATATTCAGAGCTTTCATTTCAAAGTGTTGTAACGTTCTTAAAATCCACCAACATATAGTCCAGTCGCGCAAGGTCCAGGTGTTTTTTTCATTCAGCCCTTTCCTTTCTAAGAACCTTTCCTGAAAATCTGTTTAATTTGCCACTGTTTCAAGTCTCTTAAGTCTTCTTGTCAGTGTTAGCGTGACATTTCAAATGCGATGACTGCTTAACTCACTCCTTTGTTCGGTAATGTCATGACTAGATCTTGGTGTCCCGATCGAACGATGGCGCAGGCACGTAAATACATCGCCGAATCCATGGGAACTAACTACGCTGAAAACGTCATCCTTGAATTAGAGAAGACCTGGGAAGAGAGTGATAACAAAACACCGCTGATCAATTTTCTGTCCATGGGCTCAGATCCTACTAGTCTCATTGAAAACCTCGCCAAAAGACACAAATTTGGTATGTACAACAGCTCTTAATCCATTTTAAGGCAATTTGCAAGGTGTGTAAGGAAAGTGAACTATTTTTGGGTTATCTTGAAAACTGAACCCAACAAAAGAGCTCCTTTGCCTACTTTTTTCTTTTTTATTCTATTTTTTATTCTTGCAACACTAACTGTTCGGTAATTACAATACCAACAGTACTTACATTACTTTCAATATTATAAGTTTAAAAAATAAGCGACAACAGGAAAAAGTCTCAGCAGCCAACTAAACTACTGGATACACGGCAAACATTTGGATAAAACATATAAGCTTATAATTAACAATTTTTCAGTCTGAACCAATTTCAGATGCAAAGCGAATTCACGGCGTGTCGAAAGAACAAAACATTTGAAAAAAGTCAAAGAGGAGACTTTTCTCGGAAAAATCGGAAAAATAAGGCAGGTAAAAAACATATCTCGTAGTAGGATACACAAATTGCTAAGCAATTTGACATAAATGTCGTGTAAAAAGGCAAAAAAAGGAGTACGAATCTGGTGACAGTTAGTTATTAGTCAACAATATCACTCATTTCACTCAAAATTGTTGCTTTGCTAAGCAGATACAAATCCTAAGGTGCCTTCATAGTTTTATTTACAGTCTCTTCGCATGTTCACGGAGGAACTGCTTCTTCAAGCAAGGATTCTTTGCGGCAAAACATCCTTTCGTTGCGCAGCAACGTCCGAAGACAGCGCCATTACAACCTTGCCAAACAACACGATCGAGCTTTCCTCTCGCTGACCCGTACACCGTAATCCGTAGTTTAGCAAAGACAGCCAATCCATTTCGCTGCTCGTAACCCCCTAAACGCTGATTCTTACCGGTTCAAACAAAAAAACCGGAAAAGTAATGAATTTAGACGGCGACTGTTGTTCGCAGTCTTTAGACGAAGATCTGAGACTTTTTCAAAGTAGTGCAAATAGTTTGGTTAAACTGGCTTTGATTGAGCATGAAGACCGACGACAGTCAATGTGATTTCCCGCCAGAAAAACTCGGCTTGCCAAATGCAATGATGACCACGCGATTTCCCGCCAAGGAAATTTGCCCGCACATCCCCGTCCCAAAGGCCGTCTTTCCTCCCCACCTCCACCCCGACAGTCTGGGTGTACGCTGACGTCATAACCAAACTTTCTCGCATCGAAAGATTTCTCAAAATTTGGTACCCATGGTGCTCCGCGCGCCTGAGCTCCGCTGTAAGTAATATGTGTAAATTGCGCAAAAGGAACACTTCTCTGACTCAATTAACCCAATTTTGAATAATTTGGTATTTGTAAACAGGATGTTATTTAATAATTTGTACTGAAAAGACCAGACATAAGTTTCACTTGCAACGTTACAGGGGATTGAGAACACTGCGTGCAATAAGTTTAAAGCCCCAAGTCGGCTGACAAAGAAATGAATCTATTTGGCTGTTTAGATTTATTAGCAACCAGAAGTGAATATAACTGTTTTGACTTAGCTGAGTAGGTATCCAATTCAGTATTATTACATTTAAAAGACGCAGGATCGAATTCTACCAATGGGAAAGAAGATAACTTGTCCTTCGGACTACCGAAAGCAGACCATGTCGAAAAATTATAATCAAGCCCTATATTCTTTAGATTTTCAAAAAACTTATATTATCCAAGCTAAATAATAGATCATTTAAATAGAATTCCAAAGTCTTCATATTTTTCATAGAAAATAGGCTTCTGATCAATTCTTATGTCTTATGTCTTATTCTTTGTTCTTATTTCTTATTCTTATGTCTTCTTATGTCGAAATGATATAGAAATGAATCATATATTGAACTGCGGATATGTAAGTGAAGCTATGTTCCTCGCAGTTATGAACGCAATTTTAGCAATTGCGTAGAGAAGCCTGAAAATTTCAGAACTTCAAAGAAGTCCTGAATTTCTCAGGCTTCTCTGCACAATCACTAAAATTGCGTTCATAACTGCGAGGATCATAACTTCACTTGAGCTTATATCTTTATTATTCCACTTACATAGTGAGCGTAATTAATATTTCCCACCTTCCCCAACTTCTCAAAAGACAGTAAAAACAAATTACTTAGGAAAAAAAATTGAACTTTCATAAGTCCATCGCTTCATACTTCGTATTCAAGCAGAGGAATCCAGAAAGTAAGTTCTCCAAAACCCCTCTTCGCGGAACTATAATGTTGAACGGGACCAGTATAAGACTTCCCAAATTTACCAAATATGAGGAACGTGTCTTAAGACTGTAAGATGGGGTTACTCGCTTGGCTTGCTCGCCCTCTTATCAGTATCTTGTTTGTATTTAGATTGCCGAGCGATTTCTATGGGCCAAGGACAAGAGATTCATGCAAGAAAGTTGGTTGGACAATTCATGCAAACGGTATGCGTTTTGCAGTTTGGACCACTCTTCTCAGTTTTCTTGGACTTCATATACCTCTGTGGGATTAGGCTATACCATCGCACACTACAGTTTGTTTAGTTTTACTAAATGCTTATCAGTCTTCTCCAATCAGTATCTTATTCACCAAAGCTTGACATTTTTATATAGTTAACATTGTTTCTGTAGGGAGGTTGGGCGCTTCTTCAGAACTGTCACCTCGGTTTGGAATTTATGGATGAGCTGATGGACACCGTGGTAGAGGCTGAGAATGTCCATGATTCATTCAGACTCTGGATGACTACGGAGGAGCATGCCCAATTTCCTATCGGCCTCTTGCAGGTAAGTAGACTGGGACCTACGGTTCTCTCTGCAGATTATAGATCCTAAAAGACGCCGAGTAACAAGAAGCGCTAATTCTTGTGTTCTCTATGATTTCTGGTTAATATACTTCTCCTCACTTTATTTACAAACAAATCATGATTGTACAAATAAGACCATGGTAGCCCACAGTTAGTATAGCTATTCTATTCTACTTACACCTCTGTCGCACAATTCATGGATTATATCGATACCCTTCCCTTAGTGGATTCCCCTGAGGTCTTTGGTCTGCATCCTAATGCTGATATCACGTAAGTACAGATGTGAAGGAATCACCCGATTGCTTTCAGTGTTGTTAACGTTGAGGCAACAGCCTTAATATGGGCAAGTGATAAAAGTTATGATATTGCACAATTGCACTTGGACTCAAAAAGCAGATGGTGTCGTTCCGTCTTAGCAAATGTTCATTCCCAATGTTTGTGTCCTTGTTGCATTGACAGTAACCGGCTTTGTCTCTCAGCAAAGAAAGAAAAGAAAACAAGCGTTTAGAAAAGGCTGAAGCAAATCCCGTGTTGTGTGCCGCATACTTTCCTCCGGTGGTGAAACTCACATGGTCATTTAAACAAGACAAGGCGTAATATCACTTTAAGCTCCACTGGCTCATTGTCGCCTGTGTAGTGTCCAACCCAATCAATTTTCGAGTATCTATCCTCTCTATTCTAGGCTCAATCGTTGATTCTCGTTTTTTAGCTACCAAAGCAACTTGGCCACGTCCTGCTTGGATACAATCCTCAGTATTCAACCAAAAGACAGTTCAGGTGGTGGAGGTGAAACCCGCGAGTCTGTTGTACAGCGGTTGGCTGATGATATGTTGGATAAGCTGCCTGAGAACTATATCGCTCATGAAGTAAGTCATGTCCTTAAAGTAATACAACAATAAAGGGAAACCATGGCAGCTGTTGAAACCTTATATAATATAAGTTGGCTGTTTTGTGTGAGCGTAAGATTGTGCTCTATCTGTAGCTCCTACATGAGTTTTTCGTGAGTGCAGTCGTGGAGAATCACTTGTCTAGTTTATGTTATATGACCAGCTACTATCTATATTTGTCTCCATCATTCGGTCAGTAGAGGTGTGTATGCCACAATTAAATTATTTGGTCTCTGTTTCTTGTCTCTATCAAGCCTCAGAGGACTATTAGATGTGACGCTCCATCTATACTCTAACAGAGTAACCACTCATTTCCAGTTACGTCTGCAATTGATTGTGATTTCCATCTGACAGTTGTATCGATCTGTTACTTTGCAGGTAAAGGCAAGGCTGCAGAAAATGGGAGCTCTTTCTCCAATGAATATCTTCTTGAGACAGGAAATCGATCGAATGCAGAGGGTCATAAGTGCGGTTCGACAAACACTGACAGATCTTAAACTTGCAATTGATGGCACCATCATTATGAGCGAGGTTAGCTCTTATTTCTTATTCATATATTTATTATTATTATTATTGTTATTATTGTTGTTGTTGTTGTTGTTGTTATCATTATTATTATTATTATTATTATTATTATTATTATTATTATTATTATTATTATTATTACTAGTAGTAATCACGGATTAGTATAGTGCGTTCGGTGTCGATGCCTGCTATCTGCCGGCAGTACGCAGAGAGAACTGGAATCTTCCGTGAAAAGCAGCCGAGTTGACAAATCACAAATTGCCACGCGGGGGCGAATTATAGTGTCTGTTTTCTACAGAACAGACCACTACACAGCTTTCTGATGTTGTGATTAGTAGCTTTTAAATTAGTATATTTGCTAGTGATACTTCGAATAAATTAACACAACTTCAATTGCGTTTGAAAAAAACAGCGAAGAAAACAGGCGAGCAACCAACAAGCGCAACTGCGAAGCACGTGGAAATATGGGGATTTTTTACCGCTTTTATTTAAGCATGCCGGCATTACGTTACAAACCCGATGTCGAGGCATGACAAACTCACATTAACATCCGATGGAGGTGATGTGCCCGTCGGCCAGCCAGTCCAAGATTGCGTCCAAGCCCTGAAAGTCCATGGCATCACGATCGATATCCGCGAAGCCTTTTTGGGACATTCGTAAAACGACACAACCAGAATGCGCCCTCCTTCGTTGGAAATTATTATTATTATTATTATTATTATTATTATTATTATTATTATTATTATTATTATTATTATTCATTTATTATTATTATTATTATTATTATTATTCATTTATTATTATTTTTAATATTTTTTTTTTGCGGCTAAACACTTCTACTTCGCAGTTGATGTTTGTATTTTGTTTTGCTAAACCAAACCGCAATTTGGATCGATGGTCTCTAAGGCCAACTGTCAATGCAGGACTTCGGAAAATTAATGTATTTCCCCCCCCTCTCTCTCTCTCTCTCTCTCTCTCTCTCTTTCTCTCTCTCTCTCTCCTCCGCTCTCTTTATCTTCCCCCTAACACCCTACCCCTCATCGTAGTTTTCCGCTTCCATTCAAGTTGTCTTTGCTCCATTTCCGCCCTCCTCAATTTTCACATGGCTGTTCGTTTCCATAGACGACAGCAACGGTAACCCCACAAAATGTGTATATTGTCGTTTTAATGAGGAGAAAGAATCGTACTGCAGTTGCGGCACACCTTTCATTACTTTTCTTTGCCGTGCTCTTCACAACGACAACATAAGATAACCAAATTTAAGGTTAATGACGACATGAGAATACGTCAGTGAATCGCTTATCCTCAGGAATGACCCGGAACGAATATGGGACAAACTAAAAACGTCCTCGCGCCGGCGCATAAATGTCCATCTTTCCCCTTATGAGTCATGAGCAGGAACGCATTCTTAATCTTTTGTTTTTTCGTAATTTCCAGTTTTTATCTGGTATTACACAATGAAGAAACATGGTTTTAAAAATTTGGCCGCACACACAGCATTTAAGATATAACTATCTTTCTTCTTAGACCCTCAGGGACTCCCTTGACTGCATGTACGATGCAAGGATTCCGACTCACTGGAAAAAGGTAAAATAAGATGCTTGTCGGTTTACGTTTTGTTGGGTATTGCATTGTGCATACGTCAATGACTAATCGGAAACGCGATATTGTGTTGAGTATATAATGAAGAAATTTAAAGTATTCTCAGCCGTGGAACACCATACGTATTTTCAGATTTCGTGGGAATCATCCACGCTTGGATTTTGGTATACCGAATTGTTGGAGAGAAATAATCAGTTTCGTAGTTGGTGTTTTGAAGGAAGGCCAAATGTTTTTTGGATGACAGGGTTTTTTAATCCTCAAGGATTTCTCACAGCCATGAGACAGGTATGCCTGGGTTACTTATCTATTCTGTTTGTCATATCTTGTGTAATGCTTCTTTTCAGTAGAGGACAGTGGAATAGTTCTCACGCTTTCGATCTGGGATATGAAAGCGCGTGGTTTCCTTTACCCGCTACGAACTATAAGTGAGACCCGTCCTTTTTCCCGTTTTTCTATCCCTACCCTTCTCAACCAAGTTGCAAATGTATGGCTTTTACAAGCGTTTAAAGAGAATTTCCGCATTGGACTTGTTTTGTTAGGTGTTGTTGCTTTGATGAACGGGACTTATTACATCCTCGTTTTGTTGGCTTTAGAGATCACTCAGGCAGTCAGTCATTCATGGGAGCGCACCGTCGGCCTCCATCTTCTGACAGAACTACCGACGAAAACTGAAGTAACTTTAACACTTTCATTCCCAAGATCGAAACGTCCATTCTCCTAACTAGTACAATACATTTCTTTGTATGTTGTGTAGTCATGAGGATTTGGTGTTCTATCAAGATCACACCTCTAAGCTGATAATATTCTTCGTTCTCAATACCTGTCTGACTGACATGTCATTGAAATTGTGAGGGTAATATACATGCTGATCACTCGTGGGAGTCAAAGGCGTAACTTTACCTTTACTTTTGAAACAGCAGACTGCTGCTTGTCATAAAAGCATGAATATTTAATTATTAGATAAGCAAATAATGAGATGAAAAACCTGGATCCGTTAGTGGTACGTCACCGTATTCGAAAATTTGCGTAACTGGCTCGCCGGGTATGTGTGGACGCAAGCCATATTCGAAAAAAGAAAATTGCGGATACAAAAATTTCCAGATACGTGTGGTCGGGGCCTTAGTCTAAACCATTTGTTTTTGAATACATTCAGGGTGTTACAATCATTTGCAATTTGTTTTTCGACTTCCATCGAGGTGAAGGTTCTTTCTCATAATTTTATCAGCATGCGTTTTACCCCTTGCTATCTGAAATGAGAGGGAGTTAAATTGCACATTGTAATGTGCGCTTTCTTTTAAAAATAGGAGGATTAATTCTTAACGTACGTTGTTCTGCAGGAAGTAACCCGTGCGCACAAGGGTTGGGCCCTAGACTGTGTAGTTCTTCACAATGACGTCACTCGCTTCTTTAAAGATGACATCACACAGCCCCCAGCAGAAGGTGTCTATGTGCACGGGTTGTACCTTGACGGGGCTGGTTGGGATCGCAGGGGCTGTAAGCTGGTGGAACCCCCTCAAAAGGTTCTCTTCACATCTATGCCTGTCATTCATATCTACGCAATCAACTCAACAGCAGGGCGAGATCCCCGGATGTACCAGTGCCCGATTTACAAGAAACCCAGAAGAACGGACCTGACGTACATCGCAAGTGTTGACCTGAAAACTAATCAGAATCCAGATCACTGGATTCTTCGTGGTGTGGCCTTGTTATGTGATATCAAGTAAACTACTCTACACACGGAATGCGACATAGATTTGTCACGACAAGACAATGATTTCGTGATAACAAAGATGGAGCTGAGGTGTCTCTGCAAATCGCGATAAACTTTCTCATTGGCGCCTTTGTAAATGTTAGTGTGCATTACGTGTCTACGATATGCACAGCCTTCACCCCCAGCACTCCTTAATGGAGCTGTAAGTTCACATTTAACTCCGCGAGTACATATTTTTAACCCTATTTATTGTAAACCCTTGTTTATAACACCTTTCTAACAGTGTTATCAAAATAATTGTACAAAACTACTTGATTAAAAAATAGTTAACGGAAGGACTAGTTATGAAGTCTTTAGTCGTCAAAACTTGCGCTGATCTGCGATGGAAAGGGCCTTAGCTTTGCGAATTTTGTTGAACCCTTATGCAAAAGGTGAACATACTATGCAGGTCGTTCCTTTTCGGTTCACCAGTGAATAAGCTTGAGTTTGGGTTACATTCTCGTGTTGCAGGCATTGTCTCGTCCCAATTCGCTTCATTAACTACCTTCACAAATCATTCCTTGCGCTTTCTTCGATTTGTTCGTGTCCCTCTATCTAATTGTTCATGCTTGAAATTAAAAACGGTATGGGCGGAGGGTAATGTGGTAAGAAAACAAAGGCCCCTTTCCAGGTCCTCCTACTTCTACACTTTCCGGAATTTTTTTTCTTTTCTTTTTTTTTTTTTTTGCTTGACTTTATCTGAGAAAATCGGAAATCATTCTGGAACAGACGATGGATAAAGGGTGGACAATGGTTTACACTCATCATCCGGAAACTGGAGGTCTGTTTCGTCTTCCCTGAAATTAAGGAAAAGAAAATAACGAGAAGTACAGTTATTTAAAGAAAAATATGTAATCAATGTTTATGTTGACCGACTCTCCAAGCAAACTCTAAGAAAAATGCTCTGAGAAAGAAGAATTACTAAAACACTTCTTATACTTTTAGTGACATTGTGCACTGTCGTGGTACTCTCTGGTCCAAATAAATTCTTTACATGCACCCCCTAAAGGAATTTTCTGTTTCTGAAAGTCTTATTAATTCAATATCTCAAGACAAAAAAGAGGCACGCCGCAGTCGAAGGCAACCCCAAGGCTCCTTTTTAATAGCTTCTACCGTTATTACGACTTGTCCCCAGTAATACTGGTACTCATGTTACCGACCTCAAATGAATAGAAAGCTGAGTGAACTTTGGAACACGGATTCGGAGCCCCGGTCGCAGCGCTTCGATGTGGTTCTCGAGCGATATCCACCACAATACGCGCCCAAATGTAACAAAAAAAGTGATTCAATAAAACTCTTTAAAGAATGGAGGAGGTGGTAATGGTTGTGAAGGGCAAACACTCAGGACAGAGTAGATTCTCATCTTTGACGAAGTGTCCAATACCAAATATAACGGGATGGTGCGAAGAACGTTACGCTTAATACTTCCTTTTAAAAGACTGACAAGGCAAGCTGCTGAAAACACCCATATTTTAAAATTATCCACAAGCAACGCCTGATAATTTCAAAGCAGTGCTAAAGCTCATTGCAAACTGCTTCGTGAACTCGATCTCTGGGATTTTTTTTCAGTTTTATATTCAATCAATGGGGTTCTTGACAAACTGTGCGTTTGTTTTTTGCGATAAGGGACTATTACATCAAATAACTGTCACCACATGTCCATTGTCATTTCTAATCACAGAAAAAGGGGTTCGTGGAACCCTGGCATTCTCTGTAATGCATGGTCGTCATTTTTTGTGTTCACAATGAAGTATCCGTAAAGGAATTCCTAATATGCCTTTAATCACAGCACGCAACTCGTGCCAATTGTGGACCATGCATTTCGATGCGATTTCTAACGCCATTTTTTCCTCATTTGTAGAGAGAAATGCAAGAAAATGGGGAGAAATGGGAACTGTATTGAACAAAGGACTTATAATGTAATCATATCTTTGCTGAAAAACGAAAATTTGTATTAAAATGGTCTAAGCCAGTGCTTAGCTTTGGTTAGATCACGTAACTGATCAAAACTGGTTGGCGTTTTGATAACAGGAAGGTTTGTTTGAAAAAGAACGCGGTGGGCCAAAACAACAACAGCATCAACAACAAAAATAAAGGAGTTGGGAGGTATCGTTAAGGGTCTTCCACTTGATATTACCTTGCTACGAGCCTCAACACCAATTCAACCTTCTTGGTATAATCAACTTTGATTGGGTCAGCAGGGACAAAATGCTGAGTGCTGTGACCTTGTAACGTTGTTCCTCCAGCTCTCCATAATGGGTCATTTTCATTCAAAACGAGTCCCGCCCCCATCTGTTGCCTGGGCGTCGCACCCGTTGTAACAGAACCTGAAAGAAAACCCCTGCTCTAAGCCGCAAATATACCATCAAAAATGTAACTAATAATACTAATAACTGTGCCGACAGACTTGAAAATCATCAAGACTGAGGAGAACAAGATGAAAAAGTACATGTATCAGGCCTAGCAAATCAGAGGAATTTATGGAGCACTGGAAGTGACGGTGACACCCATCGTGATTGGCCCACTCGGAACAATCTCGAAGAACGCAAGGGCCTGGTATAAAAAGTTAGGTCTACCTGATATCAGCCATACTTGGAACTGCGCATCAGTGTTGTGGAGAGTATTGTCTCTCTACGCTGCGGGAAGTTGCTGAGACATGCCTTATTGTTCCGGTGACTTAAAAACGTCTCGATGATTGACAAGAAACATTTGAAATATTAACCCCGATTATGCAAGACCGCGTGCTAGACTATCAGGTTTCAATTGCAAAAAGGACAATGTGAAATTTTATTGAATGTACGAAGGATTTTTAAGCTTTATGTCTGTGTTATATGAATGCCAATGTTAACGAGGACACGCTTGGACAAATGTTTGTCGACTATTTTACTACATTTTCGTTTTATTTCCGATCGAATTTGTGTTTCAAAAATACCGAATTGTAAATGCAATTTTCTGTTCACACAGCTTCAGATTACTGTAATTCTACAGTTACCATTAAATCCTGAAAATCCTAGCCCGTTCTTCTTGATTTCCCGAAATTCCATTTATCGCCGGTCCACTAATAAGACCCAGAAGAATATCAGAGAACTGGTAAGAATATTAATATCGATAGAACGCATGCTATTTTGGTCGTTTTTCCAGACTTCTCGCGTTGTTTTTTGATGACGTTGCTTTCGATGCGAGTTGATATTAAAGTTTTGGGCAGATCGGGATGGCTGGCTAGCATTTCACCTCGATTTCATGCGGTAAATGATCGCAGGCATCCCGTCATGCGAAAAGCCCTGGTTCTTTGTGTTCGCATATTATTTTCTTCCATTCCTGTGTTAAATTCTTTAATTTCGCCAGGGTGAACTGAGTTTGTGCCGATTCGTTCAAAGTGTCTCCAGCCAATGTGATTCATACTAGGCAACAGAACATCAGGAAGCTGTGTACTGGTGTGTTTTCCAGGAAACAGACGCCGCAATTCGCACCGCCAACAAGTCCGAGTTGCGATGTGTCGACTTAGTTGCTTTTCACAGGAGCGCGTAAATAACTGTGACACCCGACCGATATATTCCCTTCGGTCATCACAATTGATAAGATGAAATGCCAACCATTTCAATTTGCTCAGCTATGGATTTCTAAAATACGAGTTTCTTACCAAACACACAAATCAAAATACACCGTAAACATTGTATGTAGCTAGATTGCCTTTTGTTGTTAAATGCGCTCACGTTCCTACGATTACAGTGTGACCATGTTATCGAGGCCGGAAGACCTGACATTGTTGTTGTTGAAAAGGAGAGTAACAAGGCAATTATTGTGGATATTGCTTCACCGTGGGATCACAGAGTGTACGAAATGAAGGGTTAAAAGATTGATAACTACCAAGATTTGAAGAGGGAGATTGGAAAACTATGGGCTATCAGACAGCAGGAATTGGTACCAGTAGTTGTTTGTGCACTCGGAGCAGTAAGCAAAAGGTTGGATACATGGCTTGATAAGCTAGGGATTACCATTAGGACGGGATTGCTGCAGAAAACAGCTTTGTTGGGAACAGCAAGGATTTTAAGGAAGGTGTTGGGAAGGTGAAGGAAAAGGAATGACTCAACGGACCTTTAGCGATTGGATACGGCTCGCTTCTAGCCTCTTCCAGGCGTTCCGTTAGTTGGGGCGCAGCGCGAAAATCGGCGCGCGAAAAAATGAAGATTTCGCGCGCCGATTTTCGCGCTGCGCCCAACTAACTGAACGCCTGGAAGAGGCTAGCTCTCTTCCTTGGTGTAATGTCGGTATAACATCCACCAGAGTTAAAGCATTAAGATGATGATAATAATAATAATAATAATAATAATAATAATAATAATAATAATAATAATAATAATAATAATAATAATAATAATAATAATAATAATAATAATAATAATAATAATAATAATAAAAATATTACCCCGAGTGGTTTTCTGAAGGGAAAACCTCCCTCATTCCGAAAGAAGGCGAGTTCCTGAGTGAAAATCAAAGGCCTATTACTTGTCTGAATAACATGTATAAGTGGTTTAATCTTGCCTCCTGGCACCCGTGGAACAACACCGTGAACATTTATGGCCTGATGGACGGTCCGCAAAGAGGAGCGAAATCAGGGTGTTTTGGTACGATGCATAACTTGCTAATCGATAGAGCAGTAATGCTGGATTGCCAGAGAGGCAAACGGAACTTAAGCATGGCATGGATTGACGTGCGCAAGGCTTACGACTCCGTCGACCATGATTGGCTATGCGCAATGACTGACGTGCACAGGCTTCCCATCTGGCTGGATAAGGTCATACGCAAGTTGTGTGCGAGCTGGAATACTAAAGTAGTAGCTACAACAAGGCAAGTGAAGTCTAACAGTGGGTATCATCATTGAACGGGTCGACTCGAATATCTCCATGAGGGTTCTTCAGCAGACAATTCTTTTGCGCCATGAAAAGAAAACAACCGTACATGTACCTCATTAATGTAGAGACTCTGATCTACGAGTATGGGAATTTATTCCCCCAAGCAAAATCATCTGCAACTAGTCGTTTGTGAAAACCTCTCTATTTTGAAACTGAAAAAGGCAGTCGGCCATAACAAAAGGACTTTACTTTGTGAAATTTCATTTATAGATGAATTGAAAGATGGAGAATTTAGAGTCAATTTAGAGTTTTAATACGACCAGCTCCAGGGGAAATTCCAGTGGGATGGGCGATAAATTGAATGAAAGTCAAATATTTATCCCAAACAATAAACACATACATACCAATATTCAAAACAAAACAGCTTCTCAAAAGTTAAAAGAAAACCTCACAACAGAACAAGTAACTGATTTAAGGTTGCTTCCCACCTTCGCGGGTGTAGTTCGGGAAGAATTCGTACGCAAGCTAGCTTCAAGAAAATCCTAACAAACTATACATCAGAAGAAAGCTTAACAAATGTAGTTTAAGAGATTTTTCTTTTAGTAATATTTTGAATATCAGAATTTCCCGACACACTTTGGTTTGTCATCATCTTTGGAAGGTTTTGGCGAAACGTCACGAAAATCGGTCAAATCTACATACCCTATAAATTCGCTCAAATTCAATAGGAGAACCCTCGCCTCGATGGTTTCACTTCTTACTGGCTGGTGACGCTTACTAAAAGGAAAACACACTTGAACTGTATAATTTATTAAGCTTTCTTCTGATGTATAGTTTGTTAGGATTTTTCCCGAAGGACACCCGCGAAGGTGGGATGTAACATTACGCTTGAACGTTGTAATGAGCATTCCAATCGTGTTCATTCACATCTCGCTCAAGCCTTAAATGTACAATTTACAAGAAAGTTACCCTTTCAATGTTCATTCTGACGGTATGTGATCCGTCGAAAAACATCAATGATATTTTTTGCGAAATCAAAAGTAGGCCTTTTCAGTATTTTCCGAAATGATTTATCCAGAGCATCATTTGAGCGGCGAGAAATAATAAGCAAGTTCGGAGTTTCAAAAAAATATGTGCCCGCATCGGAATAAAAACAAGCATCTTTTGTTATGGAAATTGCTTGCAGAAAATTGCTTTCAAAATCTTTTGTACTTTTAATATAAAATTATACTTGATTTTATCCCGACGCGTGCACGTGTTTTTTTGGAACTCCGAACTGGCGTATTGAAGCAGAAGAATGGTTGGTATCTAGTGAGTGTTTGATTGACATGCTATTAATGTCTGTTCACTTCGGAGTCTTAAAATGTTATGGGGTAGATTGCAGGTGATTTTTTTCTCTCTTTCTACTCGCATCCCTATTGCCTTGTCATTTACCCTTGGTTCAACTTTCACGCAGCCCTTCCTTTTCACAAATCAATCCAAAAAAATAATAATTTGACACCGAAACCGCCTGCTATGCAGTTGAGCTCTGGACTATGGCTTTGTTTCGCCTATTTGTCTACAAAAATTGCATAAAAGGCATGTTGACAAGTATTGACCTTCTTTGTGACCTTCATTAAGACCAAAAGTTAAGGTTAGCATTATTTTAAGCTTAGAGCAAATGTAGCTGTTTGTCCCCACTTGAGAATCAGCGTTTGGGGACACTTTGTGACGTTGCTTGTCTGTATTCAGAGACACGAGTGATGTTGAAGTTGGGGAGAAGAGCAAGGGGACACTTTGTGATACTGAAATCCACGTGCATCTAATTACTTGCACTTCTGGACATACAAAAGGGAGGGATAGCTCAACCTCAACTCCGAGATAGATGCATTGTATAAGATACAATTTAACCAACATCAAAATTTTCAAAGCCTGATGCAATCACTGGAATTTTTTTTACTTGTGACTACCGCAATAGTCTGGAAAAATAAAACCCTTGGCAACAAGCAAATAAATTGCTTCGCTGGCAGCTGGTTATGTCCAAAATTTTTTTTACAAAGAGCGAGTAAGCACTATTCAGACAATTTCAGTGCTAGCAATAAAAGCCGGACAATTTTTACATAAGCTTAGTTTACTGGCCTAGCTTCCACGAGTCTCCTATACCCCACTGGCAGATCATCCGAAGTAATAATTTAAAGGTTGTAGGTTCGACACCTGCAAAAGTGATTTTTTCCATGAATCCTCGAGTCACCATCAACAAACATTGTGGTTAACATTCCACCATCTCCTTCACTATAATACTGTGGCAATACACCCTTCAGACAATCTCAGACCTAGCAGTAAAAGTGGGACAATTCCTACACGAAACTAGTTTAATGACTGTCAGTTGGTATCGCCACATTCACAAACCACACCTGCTTCTTTATGAAACACAGTGATGCCAGTGGTGTTGGATATCAAGTGCTTGTAAGTTTGGATCTTTCATTGAACCTTGACATCATCCTTTTGAAGAGCCTTTTCGACTTTGTGCTCCCACTATTTCTCTGCAACCTGGATGTTATACTTTATACATAGATTCCAGCGTCGGGTATTTTGCCCTTCCAAGCATTGTGTCAGTGCCAGCTTGTTTCATGACCTAGTCAGGTTACCCACAGTTTCCTCATTCTCCTTGCTATCATCACTCGATCAAGGCCTTGATAGCTTTGGTTCTGAGATATTGACCCTGAGCAGCCAGTACCAAGCCTTCGGTTTCTCTGTTCAAATCTCCATCACTCATCCAACCTTTCCTATCCCCTAAGATACTGTCCACGTAAGATCTTACTCTGCCAATTTTCTCTGCGGTTCTTTAGTTTTTCCTTCCAGTATTGATCCTTTTTCCCTCTGATCGCTGTGATGTAACCTTGAACTTGTGACCTTTAACACTTGATAATATTTACCAAGGACGTCAAACACCAGATTGTGGTTGGGATATGGCTGTTTTATTCCACAGCACAGTTGTCTTTACTTTTCCTTATTATGGCTACTTCTTTGCACTATTTTTCCAATTGAGGATACTGGGCCCTCTACCCAAAGGCACTGCTTTCTTCCCTTGGCCTTGATTGTCAAACCTACTTTGTTAACCTTACTTTCAGGGGCCTTTGGTAAATGAAACTCTGTCCTATCCATCATGGTCTTAGCTCTACGATTCTCTACTACTGGCACTGATGTACGTTGCTCATACCATAAAATTGTCGGTTGAGATGTTATTGTCTTCATATTGCAGCGACATTAACGCTCAAATTCCATTCTGGTTTTCCACTTTTCTTATAGATACTATTCACTGCAGTAGAAAGGAATTTGTGATGAATTTAGGACTGGGGTGCTCAACCTCTAATGTTTTTCCCTCGTTCGTCTTGGTCGTTTGAATTTGAATTCATGATTTTTCTTTGATGAAGAAGCAAGGTGATGCGGCTTAGGGTTACGTAGATTGTGCAAATTCAAATGGCTTCCAAGACTCACAAAAATAAATGAGGAGGAAGGGTTTTTTTGGACGAGAATGTCAGCATCGCCAAGAAGAAATCAAATATGACAAAGAGCAGTGACGAGGATGATGCGAGCGTCAGCACTCCTTTGCTCATAACAACGTGGCGTTATCTGGTTTCATTCTCCAAGGATGGCTCTGTTTGGCCTCCTTCTTTCATTATGATTGCCTTTTGGTCTCAAAGATTTTGAGCTGATTTCTTCAACTAGCGTAGCCTTTAGCTTCCCAGAATTGCTTTGTGAGCTCCATTAAGCCTATCCTCCTTCTGTTGTTGTTCTGCTTCTTTTTGAGCTTTGATCAGATCTAAATTCATTTTGAGTGCTCACTTTGTTCTTGTGCGAGATGTCCCTCCATCGTTCATTTCACTGTTTACTTCCTCGTTCATGAATGGGTTGCATTATGATGGCTATACTCACAAGAAAGTCCGGTTAATGTGCACGAGAACGTATATCGCTCCGACCTACGTTTCCCGAATCTAGTCATCGTCACCATCATCGTCATCAATATTTTATCTTTTAATGTATTTGTTTATTTTTTTATATTTTGGGTGAGATAAATCAGTTTATCGGAATTGGCCATTTACTAACGACACGGAAAAAAACTGAAGAAGGACTTCTTAGAACAACTTCAGCAAGTGGTAAAAGTGAGAGTTGAATCCAAAAAAATGATTTCAATTCCAGCACCCTAATCACTCGACCATACTGCCTTCCTGCAAAGAGTTGACTAAAGTGTGTGCTTTATGGTCCTGAAATCTGAACTTTCACAAAAACAAAATCGATTGTAGGGGTGCTTTAAAAATCGATGACAAATTTCTCAACAATGCCTAAAGAAATTTGTACTGACTAAATGCATACAATCTCCTGTGTTGACCAGCCCAAGAACGCAAGTACAAGTATGATAAACATAATCTAATTTCTACCTAAGAAAATTCGGGCTGTCTAAGATAAAATAATAAGGGGCAGATGCGAATGATTGATCCCAAATCTAGATCACGAAGCTATCATGACCAGCTATATAAGTTGGGATTGAACTGAATTACTCACATGTGGGAGCTTGTGGTGTTAGTGATAGTGGAACTGCAATAAGACAAAGGAATTAGCAACAGGAGCTAAAGATTTGATACCTCAGTCTACAAGTAACTGTAATTGGGTGAAAATAGTGTGCACCCAATAACATCAACAACAAAACGTTTATAGCCGAGCGTCAATCATGAAAAACAAATTGTGAGAACTGAAATAAGTGAGGAAGATTCTTGAAAAAGAAAAAAATGTCCTTTGTGATTGGTAAATAACAGCGCAAAGTGTGTTATTGGTTCGCTTGTGACTAGTTGCTGCGTTAAATGCAAGTTGAGTTGTCATAATCATGATGGCAAACCCGACACTGTTCTGACACTGTTATGTTTAAAAACAGCTAACACCAAATCAATCAATTCATTAAAAACAGTTGCACCCCTAAGACAGTTTACATGCTGTTTTTATTTCCTGCAATTGCACTAAATGAGTCGCAAATTACCATTAGAAGCTTATAATGATTCCTGCAATTTTTAATTCATTAGTATTTTCATTTGAAAAGTAGTCATAAATATACACATACACAAACGAAATTGTACTCAAAGATATGTTGCATGTTAACCCGGCTGAGTAAAATGAACTGTTTGTTTTATTTAGTTTCCCCATTCCTGGTTTACTTACGTACTTTCATTTCAACTGTGGGCTTTAGCAATGAAGACAACTGTTGTCAGTCACAGGGAATAAGGAAATTGATTAAAAACAAGCTTTTAAAAGGTATTTTCAGAGTTGATGAACTTGTTAAATGTCGCTGCCAATACACAACATTAGATTTCGTTAAGTTTATTGTTAACATCTCCGAACAAACGACCAACTTTTTTTACAAGCGCGCTTTTTTGGAGTTCTTATTTTTTTCCAAAACTATGATCATGCTTGAAAGTTGGGAGTGCGGCTTATATACGAGTCTTTACGCTAGTTCTTTTCTCTTTGTATTCTATTACAATAATTTCGTTTGTAATCAAGAGCTTTATTTTTCGATGTTGACTCGGGGATACTTAAAAAAACCCAAGAGCTCCTTTGCAGGAATCGAACCTGGACAGTGTGGCCCAGTGGTTAGGATGCTTGCCTTGAGATCCGGATATTCCGGGATCAAAACCCGTTCTAATCACTCGTTGAATTTGTTCCTGGTAGTCCCAGGTTCAACTTCCCAGCTGCAATTGTAAATAGCCAACTGGTTTGCCTCCGGCCAGTTGGGATTCTTAACAGTTGTTGTTGTGTTCTGTCGTTTCGTTGATTGTGTTTCATTGGCCCTGAAAAGCCCATATGGGGAGCGGTCACTGAAGTATGTATTGTATTATTGTATTGTACCCACAAGCTTAGTTCGGATGCTCTACCACTGAGAAATAGGAGACTCATGGTAGCCTGGCCATTAAAACTAGGTTCATGTCACAATTGTGCCACCATACTGCAAGGATCTAAATGGACAAAAGGAAGCATATTTGCCATTGCACAAGTTAAGATGCTCTATCACTGAGCTATAGTCTCACTGGAGCCATTAATCAGTGTACCAATGGCATGGAACCCACAAATCTCCTACAGCTAAGTGATAAAGCATCCAAACTAGTAATCAGAAGGTTGTAGATTCCGCGATTCCTGCAAATTAAAGGAGCACTTGGATTGTTTTGGTGCCACCACATTAAATGGCGTCAATCTTATTTAGTATCAGGTAACCATAGTGACTAAAGAAGAAACGTCAATACCATGCAATTTTTGGTGGCATGATAACAGGCGCATGCTCAGAGATTACATAGATGTGCTTTTGGCTTCATCTGACTTAGCCTTTGTGACAGTTATCCTTCTCTTTCAAGGTAAGGAAAGTTGCATTTATTTTTTCGCTGTAAAACACGAGTAAACCGGTTGATGAGAATATCAGAGATTGCCAAGGTTAAGATAAATTCTAAGTTTGCTCTTACCCAGCGCTTTTAGTATGTCACGAACTCCTTTGTCTTCTAAAGTGTAAGAGATAAATACAAAACCACTGTTAAGTGAAGTCAATTGATAGCCATGAAACTCAAATGTGAGTCAGTTTGTTTCTATTTTGTCCCTGTGCAGTTTGACAATCAATTAAATGAACAATAGAAAAATGCCTGCAGAGGTTGCTGAGGTACTTCATGTTGCTAATATTGTCCACAAGAAACCTTTCCTTTGTAAAGGTGACAGTAGCACAATGGAAATCCTCAAACGTTGATAAAAAGAAAAGCTGGAAATCTCAGGGTAAGAGACATTTTTTCAAAATCTTTTGAGTCAGATGTCAGCTATTTTAATAAACCCAATCATATCCCTACCATGAATTCACACCCCTTAATATACGTAACCGCTTACCTTCAAATCCATACTCTTCTTCTCTTTTCGAAACTGCATAAGATAAAAACAAAAAGTTCACCCTTACACAACTTATTATTATAGATAATCAACAGTCTTCGACTGGCACCTTATAAGTGAAAAACCAGTAGCCCAGTTATGTTTAGAGTTTTACATTTACAGGAGAAAGGGACACATACCGTGCATTTTTTACCTTCGACACACTTATCCGAAAAATTGGTTTCTGCCTTGAGCGGGACTCGAACCCACCATGATTACTAGTCGGGCATGCTAAGCCACTACACCATCAAGGCCACCACGCTGGCAACGCAGCAGATTAATGAGATGACGTAGCAGCGTGGGGATCCCTAGGGCCCAACTTTCCTTCACTTGCGTGTGTATCCTTGCCTCTTAAACCCCAGACAGGGTTTAGAACACACGAAAGTTAGAAATTTCGAGGCAAATGAAAGGTATAGACTATATATACAGGACAAAGGAACACATACCGTGCATTTTTTACCTTCGACACACTCATCCGAGAAATTGGTTTCTGCCTTGAGCGGGACTCGAACCCACGTCTCCCTGATTACTAGTCGGGCATGCTAAGCCACTACAACATCAAGGCCAACACGCTGGCATCTCAGAAGATTAATGAGACGACTTAGCAGCGTGGGGATCCCTAGGGTCCAACTTTCCTTCACTTGCGTGTGTATCCTTGCCTCTTAAACCCCAGACAGGGTTTAGAACACATGAAAGTTAAAAATTTTTCAAGGCAGAAACCAATTTTTCGGATGAGTGTGTCGAAGGTAAAAAATGCACGGTATGTGTTCCTTTGTCCTGTGTATATAGTCTATACCTTTCATTTGCCTCGAAATTTCTAACTTTCATGTGTTCTAAACCCTGTCTGGGGTTTAAGAGGCAAGGATACACACTCAAGTGAAGGAAAGTTGGGCCCTAGGGATCCCCACGCTGCTAAGTCATCTCATTAATCTGGTGTGTTGCCAGCGTGGTGGCCTTGATGGTGTAGTGGCTTAGCATGCCCGACTAGTAAACAGGGAGACGTGGGTTCGAGTCCTCCTCAAGGCAGAAACCAATTTTTCGGACGAGTATGCCGAAGGTAAAAAATGCACGGTATGTGTTCCTTTCTCCTGTATATATAGTCTATGCCTTTCATTTGCCTCGAAATTTCTAACTTTCATGTTTAGAGTTTTGCAAATGAGAAATTTCTCAACATTGCAACTTATCTGATATGTGGGACAGCTCTCTCAACAGTGGAGTTTATGAAAAGCAAAGAACACTACACATGCACCTGCTTCGAATGCAGGGATTTTAATGATTCCATACACGCTCTGTCTAGAAAACCGTGACAAACAAAGCTGATCCTCTACAAAATGAACTTACCTTCCTGTTCCAATTCCATCCAATCTTTGCTACATTGAAAGGAATAAGGTAGATTACAGTTCACATATCCGTCCACAAAGCATTCATTAATAAAAAAGTGATGCTAATTAGCGAGCGTATAAAATGACTTTTGCAATGGCTTTAGATCACCCTGGAAGAAGACACTAAGCAGGAGTGTTGAAACGTCGGGTCTTCTATTGTAACTTTTTAAAGTTGCATTCATTTTAAGCCGAAGTAGCCTGAAACTATGTTTGACTGAAAGGAATGGTTCGCTATATCCTCTATAACACATTGTTCACTTCTTGTTAACTAGCACATTGTGACAATCCTGTCAAATGACAGAAATCTGTCATTAAAGATAATTAACTCACTCGTGTACTCACTTATGCATGCATGCATGCATGCATCAATTCAGTCACACACCCACTCCTTCACGGACGCACACAGTCTCTTACTCACGCATTGATTCATTTATTGTCAACAATAAAAATTAGGGTTGCCGACTGACGTATTACGTAGTTTTTCTGAGATAATTCTGTTTCGTATGATGACAACGTGATTGTAACTTTGTCAAATGACAGAGATCTGTCATTAAAGATAATTAACTCACTCGTGTACTCACTTATGCATGCATGCATGCATGTATCAATTCACTCACACACCCACTCCCTCACGGACGCACACAGTGTCTTACTCACGCATTGATTCATTTATTGTGAACGATAAAAAAATGGGGTTGCCGACTGACGTAATACGTAGCTTTTCTGAGAGAATTCTGTTTCGTATGATGACAAGGTGATTGTAAGTTTTTTTTAATTCAAGTTAGCGCAATTTTGCTACATTTAAGCTACTCTTTTGTTTTTCAGCATGAATTTAAGAGCATTTCTTTTGCTCAGCGTGAAAAAATTACTTCAGAGGCTGAGTTTGTATTTCTTTGAAACATTGCTGTAGACTTATTACGTATTCAACTATTTTCACCAAAACTAAGGCGAACAACTAGTCACTGGGTAACCTCGGATTATTGAAATGCGTTCGACAGTCGCTTTAAAGGATAAGAGCACATACTTCTTGAGTTGGTTTCAATAAGCGCTGAGTACTATGACTCATGTGACAGGATTGAAATACTTTGCCCTTGGCTAGACTCTGAATCATAAGCATAAAGTGCGAGCTGTTTGATTTAAGAAGGTTGTTGTGGTCAAAATAACCCCGCATCATTTTTGAGGGAGGAAGGTAAAAAAGGAGGAAGGTAAAAAACTAAATTTGTGGAAATCTGGATTTTGACGAAATTACGGTCTAAATGTCCAATGTGAAAAATGAGCGTGTGGATGCGAATGGACTCCATATGTGCATGTGACGTAACAAAGCACGCACAACATACATGTAATTCAAGATGGCGCTGAAAAAGCAGAAGAACGAAAATAGCTCACCCTTCGCACAGGATCCCCAAGATAGAAATTGCATTCTCCCAAGTCAAAAGCAATGATAACTTTATTACGATTGCTCTGGTGATGGGTGATTATCGAAGATGGATTTTTTTTTTTGTCGTGCGTAAATGACACTGACAGACAGATAGATAGATCATTTGCAACGCCAAAACAGAAGCCCCACAAATGCAAATACAGAAGAAAACCCGAATGCCCTCTTGGGGGAAAATGTCCACAAACGAATGTGTTTTACCAAGCGACTATAATAACTGCAACAACAACAACAACAACAACAACAACAGAATCATACGTTGGTACGGCCACGAATTTTAAAGAACGCTACAGTGACCATTTTTCCACCATCCTAACAGACAAAAAGAGACAAAACTTTCGAAATTCACGCTACAAAAATATAGAGAAGTAACATAAAACGATATGCCATATATACCCTACAAAAATAAACACTGCTTTTTCGCGTTTTCAGGCGTTCTGCCTGTTAACTGGGAGTTGACAAGGAAGCAAGCAAGCACAAACTGAGCAACCCAAACTCAAGAACCAAATAGACCAAATCGGCTTTATGCAGTCCTAATGATTCTGGTGAGTAGTGTTGGGAATTGTCTTCAAATAGATAGCCAACACTCTCACAATAACAACTGTTTTTATTCTTGATGCACTTCTTACACTCACACCTCTCCCTTGAACATAACACTGTATCTAATTTGATTGACTCACTCTTCCTCTCGACTTCCGATATCATGTGTCTTTTCTATTGTTAAAAGTTCCAAAGTTCGATCACTTCAAATTCTCGCTTACACTTTATATCAATCAACAAAATCACTTAAATCACGCAAACATAACACAATAAGAAAGACTTGTCACTATACACTTTCTGACAGTAGTTTTTTTCGTCCGTTAGTCATTCAGCTTGTGTGATATGTACTAAAACTATTACTCACATCAAACATAACTATTAGAAAGTAATGTGAAGTGCCAAAAGCAACTGCAAAGAGTTGAAACAGCGCATCCCCAACCCCCCTCCCCCCCCCCAAGCAAAGTTGTTTCCATCTGCACTTGGCATTCACACTAAAGGGCATCAACATTGAAAAAGGGGGAAGGGAGGGAGGGTCGTTGGGACTTTTCTTATGAAATGGAATTGGCATTTTAGTACGAAGAGGTGAATTTTCGATTCAGTGTTCAACTTTTTTGCAACTGCTTGTAGTTTTCCACCCATATCAACCATGTGAACGTTAGCCCTACTAATGGAAATGGGCCCACACATGGACGGAGAAAATCTCTTACCAGGGTGGGAATTGAACCCATGACCTCCAGGCTAGATCACCGCTGTTCTACCGACTGAGCTACAAGGTCAGACGGTAGCAGGTCATGGGAATTTAAAATGTCAATGTCACGGCAATGAATATGTACAAGTACTAGGAAAGGTTACGCTTTTGCAAATGAAATGGGCCCACAAACGGACAGAGAAAAACTCTGACCATGGTGGGAATTGAACACACGACCTCTGGGTAGCTCAGTCGGTAGAGCAGCCGTGATGTAACCCCGAGGTCCTGGGTTCAATTACCACCCTAGTCAGAGTTTTTCTTCGTCCGTGTGTGGGCCCATTTCCATTACTAGGGCTAACGCTCACATGGTTTATATGGGTGGAAAGGTATCTCACATTACTTTCAAATAGTTACGTCTGTTGAAATATAAGTGCTACACGGCCAAAGTTTGCAAAAACGTAACCTTCCCTTGTGTTACTCACATCATTGTATTAACCTCCACTTCAGTAAGATGGATAAGTGTCAAAGTGTCTCCCAAATGCTGCTCTTCACGTAAGGATAAACAGCTGCATTTACCCTAAGCTGAAAATAATGCTACGTAACCTTTACTGTTACCTTATTGTTGGAAATAAGTAGCAAAGGATTAGACTTAAAGAGAGACGTGCATTTAATTCTGGACATAAATGCAGATGTCATTTTTTTTTTTATCCATTCCATAACAGCTATCATATTTACCTCTTGTATTCTTCGTCTGTTTGTGGTTCTGTCATCCTAAATGCGAGAGAGGATCGATGTTCTATGCCATAGTCTAACCAAAGAAGCAAGAAAACCAGACATTTCTGTCATCAATATGTTGACCGTGTGTTGATACATACATATGTTAACAATTCATAACTGATAGAATGGGACGTATACACACCCCTCACAAAACTTTCTTACAGTAATTTATGTCTCTGTATGTCAAATAAGTAAACTTTAGATTTCACCAGTCTTTCGAAATCATAACTTCAATTTTAGCACAAACATATTTTTGATAATAACAATGGAGCACAAATAAAATCATCGAAGATGCCCGGGCATTAGAAAATAAGCAATTCTCAAGTTGACTTCCTTTTTGCTACAAACACTATGTTTGAAAATATGCCAAAGGTTCAAAGTTATCATTTTTGAAGAAGTGAAGATTGCCTTGACTTTTTCACCAAGCATTAAAACGGAATTAGTAAATTTTACAACTGTGTCAATCAGTGGCAAAAGTATTATCTAGAAATAAATGAACGTTATTTGGGCAGGGCCAAACCATTGGGATTTCTTTACTTGACACGTTCACAAACTCCCCAAATCAATATTGAAAGTTCTCAAAAAAGATTTCAGATGATTCGGCCCTTCAGTGGCTTGAGATTGAGATTGAATTGAGATTGATCAGTGTCCAAGTAAATAAGTTTGTATTGTTTATTTTAGATGCATGAGAATTTCACAGAGGAAATTAATTCTTTAACATAATATTAACTAAAGGTCCCTGACATCTACCTTTTGTCTTCAATATGGTGGTGAAAATGGAAAATTTGACAGAATAGAGTTGGTAACCTTCCGACTTTTCCACAGTTTATTTTAAGTTCTGAGATGAAATCTTACCTTGCAGAGAACCCAGATCTTGCGTGGGATCAAAGATCCTACCCTTCATTTTGATCCCACCCTTCATTAAGAATGTAGCTCCATCTATCTTCTCGATGTTGGTTCTTGACTCAATGTGGTTTAAGAGATCCTTGAATGTCTCCTCAGGATTACATCGGATATCTAGGCGGTCCCAAGGCGAAAATCCAGGCAAATCAGTAATGGAGACAGAGATGAAGAGGACCCTTACGTCAACCTTCAGCTGAGACCCAGAGTAAATACCGAGGCTTGCTAGGGTATCTGTGTCCTTCGCATGGGAGAGCTCTCTTCCGTTGACATGAAACACGGCCTCTTGGTTATTCTCTAGATTTCTGCACGATGGTATTTCTGTCATCAGATCACTTAAGGGTTTTTCTTTATCAATCTTCAATGTACTTAAATCTCCGTTATGAGAATTTTCTACTGTTATCTCGATGTATTCAGGAATAGTAACATCTACAGTAGGGTTTGAACTGCATAGAACTTCCAGTGGAAGGCTGCTCCGTGGTGTGTCAGACAATAGCGTTTTCCCATGATACATCTTCTGGTCCTTGATAGGCACTCCAAGCCTCGTTTCTACTTGTTTCATTAGATCATTGACTTTTGCTTGGCTCGGTCGAACCCTGACATTGATGATTTCACTTGTTGACACTTTGATGGTAATATCTAGTTCAGCGTCAATTAACTGTGGGATCATTCCAGGCGTTTTGATCACATCGCTGTTTTGAGAAAAAAGGATGAAAAATCTCGTTAGCGCAACACAAAAGAGAGAGAAAAAGGGAAAAAGAAAAGAAAAGGCAAAGGTAATAAAGAGAAACCACCCAGCTAAAACTCACTTCCTCTTGTTTGATTTACTGATGACCCTCTGGATGCATATTTCACTTTTGATTTTTTCAATTTGTTTTTTCTTATTTCAGATTTTGATTACACAACAACCAGAGTCAGTTTTCAACTTTTTAAGGGGGGCAGGGACCCACCCCTGTCATAAATTCGGGAATTAACACATAAAACACGCTTACGCAGTAATAGGCAATTCTCGAAATATCAAACATTCAGCTTGATGGTGAAGCAGTCAGGACAAAAACAATAGAAACATGTTGGAATGTATGTGAAAAATATTTGCATATCATCCACTTTCCTTTGTCCTTGTCCTCTAAGCCTCTCTTTCAAGCTGAATTTTAATATATCGAAAAAGGCCTATTTAAGTCACCTATCTCACTATGAATTCTGACAACTGAAACTCTAAATCTGAATACTTTGAACCCGTAGTAGTTTCCTGTGTCAGAGCTCTTTTTGAATACTTAGCACATTTTCGATGGATACAGAATTCACAAAGCAAGCAAATGATATAGATGTTATTACTGACGTTTCCAGCGGTTATATTTGCTATTGCCTGTGTACTGTTCTCTGTTGTTTTACTGTCTAACTACAAGTTTGCAGGAATCTAATTAGTGTTGTACACCACCCCAACTGCCATGTCGACTGTACGTAAAAAAACTACCTACAAATAAACCAGTAATTAAAAGATATCAAGATCATATGCAACAGTAGGGGTAAACGGTACTCATCAAGCATCAATCTGTTGTTTGCCAAAAATCGATGAGGCAGTATGTTCTCATGTATTCAGTGCATGCCTGTTGGCATTGCTAGAGAAAAAGTTCTATAAAGACAGAAAAGGTTTGAAACACAGCTACGGTTGTGCATCTGACTGGCATTCCTTCAGACGCTCTAACTTTCTCTGTTTTTCTCTCTCTTTTTTTTCGTTATCTACTAAATATCTGAGACAGCAACCTGTCACGCGGCTTGGCATAAAATGATCTACACAAGAGCACCTTTGAAAATGACACAGTTTTCATAGTTGGTTTCCAAGCTAGAACCTGTTCCCGTTTGGAAGTCATTAGCTCAGAATGGTGCTGCAAGAGACAAACCTATTCGGAAAAGGCTGTCGATCTGGGCGCAAAATAAACGCAGAGTTTGTGTGTGTAGTGGACAACAATACAGGGGAGCAGGGATGGCTGAGTGGTGAGCGCACTCTCCTCCCACCAATGTGGCCCAGGTTCGATTCCCAGAATTGGCGTCATATGTGGGTTGCGTTTGTGGGGGTGTAACGGTACATTGAACTATCGATGCATCGCGATTGTAAGTGTTCCGATAGCAATACATCAATACCGAGTTTAACTATCGATAATAATCGTGACAGTTTCATCAAATATCGATAGTTACAATAGTTTTTAAAAGATCTCCTGAAGCGTCTTCCTTGAATTAAGAAATATCTCTTTTCTTCTCGTCTGTCTTGCTGTTCATTATTCCAAGTATAAGTGACAATAGCCCTTTTCACGGTTAGTTTTTCTCATTTGCATTACAATGTAATCTAACGTGGATGCGAGGCAATTTCGGGTTAAAACTACAAAATAGCGCGAAATTGCCTCACATACGTGCTAGATTATATTGTAATGCAAATCAGAAAAACTAACCGCGAAAAGGGCTATTTTACGCCAAAGCAATCTTCCCGACATGGCCCGCCATGTTTGTTTTCTAAATTCGCCTCCAGGCTCTTGTCTGCATTCAAAATGGCGGCAAAACATTGTATTGCCCCCCCTCTAGGAAGCATTGCGACATCCGACAGTTCAAGTTAATAAGACTGAAGTGAGATGTTGATAGGCATTTCTGTGACATACTATTATGTTCAATTTACATAATAAAAATGAAGAAAATCTGTGGATTCTTATTTTTTTCCTCAATTTTGTATAACTTGCATTGTACAGGGAAGATGCAATGGGGCATTTATATCAAACATATCTTTTTATCTCAATGAAATACTAATTGTCACACTAAGATGTCACTATCGCAATAGTATTGCAATAGTATCACCACTATCGCAATACTATTGCAATGGTGTTTGAACTATCGCAATACTATCACAATAGTCAAAATGGGTGCAATAGTCAACATTTTGCGTTTGTTGTTTTTCTACTCTGATCTCAGAGATTTTTCTCCAGGTACATATATACAATACCACTGACTCCTGGGTTACAGCAGTCTCACTATTATCATCCCTTTCAAAGAGAAACTATACACGTCTTAATATCTCTCTTAGCAGAAGATAAATGAAAAATATTAATGACAAATAATAAACTCAACGAAAATGGAAACAAGCAACGTTAATTGTGATTCCAATGACTTCTTGACTCAGCACTTTGTCTGATCACTATCGAATGTTCAGGCTCTGGGGTGGGTGGATAGAGGTGTGCACTGGGATTTCAACCCAATCTGGTGATGGGGAAGCTACCATGGGGGATTCAGCAGTCAGTATGGCCACAGCTGTTGTAGATGGGGGCCCAACAGGACTGTCCACCGTGGGCACTGATGGTTTTTCAATGGCGGGGATGACCTGCTGATCTGAAGGTTGTTGATCACATGACACATTGCCCAAACATCTGCGTCACTTGCTCTTTATTGGCCGTTTTGCCATAGGATGATTTCGCTTTAGCTGTCCTTTGCAAATACTCCTCATAGACCACGGGAAGTGGAGGCAAAGATTGGTGTAACAATGATTCAGACAGGCATGATCAACCTTGCTCAACAGCAGGAGAAGCTCTGTTCCGGGAGTAAGTCATACCATAACGTGGAGTGCTTCTATGCTATAAAAAAGCTTGTAAGCTGGTCAGACTATTTTTAACATCTAAGCCTTAGGGTGCATTTCTTTGGGAAAATCCATAAACGGATTTGTGATCTCGGGTCAATGGATTCTTCAGCTTAAAAAAATCGCAAATTCCGAAAAGGATTATTTTCCATGACAACGCAAACAAACAAACAAACCCAGAGTTGCTTGCAAATTAAAAAAACAACAAACAAAAAAAAGTTAGCAGTTAACTTTGTTTTGGAGAAATTCTTCAACGAAAATGCCACCAGATAAAAAGGAATAACGAAAAACATGCTTCTTTAGCTGTAGGAAAGGTGCTAACAATATTAATGCTGTCAAGAAACTTTTAGTGTAATTTCTGGTGTGAGATTTGCAGGAAGCCTAACTATTTCCACCCATTCATGCTTTCGATCGTACCGTAAAAATGGCGCGAGAAAAACATTTCGGCTAAACTGTCACGTACAGTAGCTGTTGCGTATCATTTTTGCATGAAAAACCGCTTGTCAAAAATACATTTTTCAAATCCTTTCCCAAAAAAAAAACGCGTAAGTGATGAATCTCAAAATTCCAGATTTAGATTTAATCCGAAGTATCCTCCTCGAGTGTGGATACTTTGGATTCATGATCCGTTTTTGGATTTCGCCAAAAAAAACCCCGCAAAATCCGTTTTTAGATTCAAGAATCTGTTTTCGGATTTTCCCAGAAAAACGCACCCTTCGCAAAGTTCATAAACTCTTGCAAGACATATTGGGGTCCATTGTCTGACAAGAACTTCTTGGCAAAGCCATGATGGGATACGTGTGCCTTTGTGACTGAAATAGCATTTGCCTGCAGTTATGTCCTCATTTAATATGTCAACTTCAAACCAGTAACTCTAGCGGTCAACTGTCAAGGCATATCACCGTCCACTTTGCTTGAACAGGTCCTGTGAAGTAAACTACCACAGGCCTTGTGGAATGAGACAACATCGGTTCTTTGGGCAAGGACCAACTGTAACTAACACACATAAAGGAGAATTGCCGCCTGCATTCCAGGTCAATACACATCACTTCACAGGCCCGAGGCACCATACCGTCACCACCCTGATGTCCTTAGTGGAGTTTACTCAACATCTTAGGTTGTAATTTCAGCGGTATGATGACCTTATGGGACATGTACAGCACACCATGATATACAGAATGAGTAATAGTGACAAAGCGCTGTTGGAGCATAAGATTTATCAGATGGCCAGCCATTAGCCACAAACGCACTCAGGACAGACAGCACTTTGTATTGCAACCTTTATTTCCTCTAATGTGCCGGAGTGCATTGCTGGGGAATCTAACTCTAGGGTCTCAACGTCTGTTCTGAACAACTCATGGTCCTTTTAGGAGAAGAAATAAAACACTTCCTCTTGAGAGCCACTGGTCGTGGACAGTTTCAACGCAACTCTTGTTAGGTTATCTGCCAAATACGCGTACACTATTGTGAACTTAAAGGTTGAAGCTCTAGCACTGTATGCTGCAAGCATTTAGGGGCATTAAAGGCTTCTTGAAAGTTTCAAATGGCTGGTGGTCTGAACTTAGAACAAAACCTTGCTTGCCCTACAGGTACTGGTAAAACTTTGTACATGCAATTTTGATGGCCAAACACTCTTTTTCGATAGGAGCATAGTTCGTTTCAGTTGCTGACAATGTGGAGCTGGTGAAAGCCACGCACTGCCCGTCTCGTAACAGTGCTCTACCTAGGACTGTGCGACTGGCATCAACTTGTAATACGCATGGCTTGTTCACAAAAAACAATTCAGCATTACGGCACTTGCTATTACCTGGGAATCGGGGATTGGGGAAATTCCATTACCAGTGAGAAGGGTTCCCATCCAGGTAACTTTGTATACCTTTAACTGAAATTTCTTCCGATTCAAGGTTCACTTCTTTGCAGCGCATCATCAAGTGTCATAAGTTTACACCATGAAACGTTTCATCAACAGTTTCTCAGCTTCCAAAAACTACGACGTGTCACTCTTATTAACTAAAATTATCTTTCAAACCTTCCAGCACCTCATGTTGCCTTTGCTGGTACTCTTCCGGCCACACACTGACTCCAAACAAACCAGTCACAGCCACTGGTAACACATGAATGGTTGTTAAAAATGAAGAACTCTCATCCGACAAAAACTTTGTGAACCCTAAACATCCACACAGGAAAGAACTTCAACATTGTTCAAATTGGCAGTAAATCATCAACAGTTGGAATGGGGTACTTCAGGACCACGGAGGCTTTGCTAATGGTTTAACTGGGGTCAACACAAACGTGTATGCTCCCCTCAGGCTTTTCTCTGCAAACACTGTTAGAAATCTGCCGAGTAGGCTCCGTAACGTCTGTTAAGGGGGGTGGCTTTTAACTACCAAACCTCTGCTATGGACCCCTTCAAATAGTTATTTCTGAAGTTCCTTTAACTCTACAATTATCCTTTTTTGTCAAGTGTGTTCCATTTAACATTCCTCTGTCTGGTTCGACTCACAACCACATTTGGTAAATCACAATTAACACAAACCAAATCAAAAGTTGGTCTTTGAGGGGAGGGGAAACCCGGAGTACCCAGAGAAAAACGTCTCGCTGCAGAGTAGAAAACCAACAAACTCAACCCACATATGATGCCAAATCTGGGAATCGAACCAGGCCACATTGGCGGGAGGCAAGTACTCTCACCACTGCGCCATCCCTGCACATTAGGGTTCATAGTGATGTGAAAAGGCTCGCCCAAACTTCCTAATACTTTATGAACATCCTTAAAAATGTCCAGCACTATGGCCTTGATCAACTTTCCCCAAGAAACTAGTACATGAGGGACACTACACAGGTCAGGACAACTCACCACTGTGCCATCCCTGCACAATAGGGTTCATAGTGATGTGAAAAGGCTCGCCCAAACTTCCTAATACTTTATGAATATCCTTAAAAATGTCCAGCACTATGGCCTTGATCAACCTTCCCCAAGAAACTAGTACATGAGGGACACTACACAGGTCAGGACAAGTAGTGATAGCCTCTGTATAAACAACTGTAGCAGTATCATGTACTACACTGTCACCCACCACTAAGTCAATATGACTGGGTGAGGCCGATGCAGCATGCACAAACTCTTCTGGTGGAGTGACGTGTGAAGTGGTGAGTGTGGTATCCAATTTTGCTGAGTCACATTTCCTCTGAGGGCCCGAACCTACTGTAGTTAATAATAATAACTTTATTTCTATAGCGCTCTTATCCTATGTTCAAGGCGCTTTACAATCATGTATATAAACAACATTATCAATAAATATTTACAAATTTACAATCATATTCTATTATATTTACAATGATTAAAAAAAGGAAAAATTAAAATAAAGCAATATATGCAGATCAATAGAAACAATGATCTGTTATTACTAAATTTACTAAACAAGTACGTCTTAGGTTATCTTATTAAAACTCGAGATTACAATGATTAAAAAGGGAAAAATTAAAACTAAAGGAATATATAAAAATCTATAGAAACAATGATCTGTTATTACTAAATTTGCTAAACAAGTACGTCTTAAGTGATCTTTTAAAACTCGAAATGTTGTTGGACTTCCGAATTTCATAGGGTATTAGGTTCCACTCTCTTGGTGCATGAACAGCAAATGCTCTGTCTCCATAAGTCTTGGTATACGATCTAGGTTGCATTAAGAGTTCATTACTAACAGACCTCATTGATCTAGTATGAGAACAATAATGCAGTTTCTGAGCTAAATAGCTAGGCGATATCCCATTCAGTGCTTTATACACTAAAAGCAGAATCTTGAAAATAATACGGTATTGAATCGGCAGCCAGTGAAGCTCGCACAAAACAGGTGTGATATGCTGAAACCTACTCATTTGCAACACAACTCTAGCCGCCGTGTTTTGTACATACTGCAATCTTTGTAACTGATATTTGGCAGGCCATATAATAATGCATTACAATAATCTAGTTTCGATGTAACAAATGCGTGAACAACAACTGCTGCAGATTCTTTAGTGAGATACTTCCTAATTCTAGATAAGTTCCTGAGATGATAAAATGATGAACTACAGATGCTAGACATATGTGCATGAAAAGACATGTGCTCATCAAAGATAACACCAAGACTCCTTGCCGACTGAGAAGCAGCCACGCTCTCATCACCAACACATAGGGACTGAAAGGATGGAGAGGGACGATACTTTGAGTGGATGAGCATGACCTCCGTTTTGTCGTGGTTTAGCTTCAATTCATTAAGATCCATCCAACGACAAATAGCAGAAATGCAGTTCTCGACCCTCGATTTAGTTGCATCCACATCCGCCGATTTGAATGCAAAATATAACTGAGTATCGTCGGCGTATAGATGATAATCCAAGCCATAAGATCTTATCACTTTTGCAAGTGGCGCGGTATATAGAAGGTAGAGTACAGGTCCCAGAACTGAACCTTGGGGAACTCCCACGGGAAGATCTCGTACCGTAGAATTCGTCTCATTGATGTGAACAAACTGAGTTCTTTGAGAAAGATAAGAATTAAACCATCGTAGTACAGTTCCTCTGATGCCAAATGATTTCTGCATTCGTGCCAGCAACAAGGTATGGTTAACGGTATCAAATGCCGCCGACAAATCCAATAAAACGAGGAAAACATTCTCGCCCTTGTCCAATGACAGCATAATATCATTTGTAACGGTGAGAAGCGCAGTCTCGGTGCTGAGGAAAATCTTGTATGCCGATTGAAGAGGCTCATGTAGATCATTTTCGCAAAGGTAGTTATTCAATTGCACAAACACTGTTTTCTCTATCAATTTAGATAGGAACTTTAAATTCGACACAGGGCGAAAGTTACTAAACTGCTCAAAATCTGCATTTAATTTCTTAAGAAGAGGTAATAGCAGCGCAACCTTAAGTTCCTTGGGCAACAATCCAGATGATAATGACAAATTAATGACCCTTCTGAATACAGGAACAAGACTAGAATAGCATTGCCGCATGATACTTACTGGAAGTGGATCCAGTGCGCATGCCTTAATAGTTGAACCTCTAGTCAACCTTAAGACGTCTTCATCTGTTATCATTTCGAACTCGCTAAAGCATGACGTACACTCAAAATCCTCCATAGTGCGCTCCCCCAGATATTCTTTCCTAATCAGCAACTCATCACGAATTCGCACAATCTTAGCACTAAAGAAATCAGCAAAGGCATTCGCGAGTTCTTGGTCACTGTTCGCAGACGGATATCTTTTGTCTTTGTTCCTTTGCAGTAACTTATCAACTGTGCGAAAAAGTAGCTTGCTATTATGGACATTGTCCTGAATAACTGCTGAATAATGCTGTTCTTTCGCCTTATAGAGCATAGCATTTACAACATTGCACTGTTCCAGATAATTCACCCTGTCAATTTCAAGACCAGTCGAACGCCATTTACGTTCAAGCCTTCGCCTCTTTCTCTTCTGGATGGCGATCTCCTCATTATACCAAGCATTTGAGCATTTGGTCGAATAACAATAGTGCGAGTTCTTTTAGGTGCCAACCTGTCCAAAGCCTTGCATAAGACCTCATCATACTCCCTAGCCAATGACTCAATACTTTGCGAGGCACACTCATCCAACAAACCCGACGATCCAATAACATCATTAAAAGCATCAAAATCAAAACCCTTTAATTTACGAGAGACGACAGTTCTCCTCTCATTTAGTGGTTTCCGTAAATTCAAATTAAAGCAAACAACCTTATGATCCGAGATAAACTGTTCCATGACTGTAACATTCTTTAAGCCTAAGGCACCCTCAGTCTCATTCCTTGTAATGACCAAGTCCAATATATGACCTCGTTTATGGGTGGGTACACACACATGTTGCTTTAAATTGAACAAATCCAGTAGCTCTCTAAATCGTGTCGCGTCCCCATCGGCCTTGTCGTCAATATGGAAGTTAAAGTCCCCATATATCAAAAGCTCTTCTGAGCATATTACAGTCTCTTGCAATAGACTAGAAAACTCCTCCAGAAAGACTCCAACTGAAGCACCCCCCGGGGGACGGTAGACAACGACGGTTGACATCTCATTGAATCATTGCTTTGCGCCCGCCTCAGGGCTGACAGTGATGGACTGCCCTTTATCACAATGAGACCTGGCTTGATATAATCAGAGCTACTCAGTAGGGATGGTTGTGATTCCATGACTTCTTCACTCAACAGCTGAAATTCTAGAGGATAATACTTTCCTTAGGTTTCACAAACCAACTGTACCTACCCCACAGGCCTAATGACACCTCCATATGTGTGAAGAGTTGCATGAAATGGCCTAACAAGAAAACTTACATTAACACCTGCTAGATGCAAACTCTGCAGTTCGCCCAATGCCAAGGTATTGATTGTCGAAGCAGTGTCCAATTGGAGTGTCTTCCATAAAAAACAATTCTTGACTACTGATAACTTGATTGAAGCAAAGAACGACTCAGATATGACTCAGGATCAGACTCATCCATCGCATTCACAATATGCAATTTTCTTATGCACTTCCTGGCAACAAGGTCTTACTTACCACAGTTCCGATACACGTACTTGAATAAAACTGCACAACACTTTTCTCTAGGGTGCCTAGGCTTAGCTCCACAATAGTTTGAGTGACTTCGGTGTGATCCCTTGCGCTGAACAACACTTTGGTGGTGATGGTTCTTTCCTTTCGAGCGAGAGCTTTTATCTGCCCATTTGACTAGCTCCTTATCTCCCCGTACTTGCCTCATCAGTCTTTTTTTCATCCACAGATGATTCATAGTCCCTCCTTGTTTCCTTGACCATTAGTGCTTACCTTCCTTGTAACGTTTCGTCTACTGAACCCGCAATAACCAACACGCGATCCTCAAAATCCCCACATTCACAATACTTGGCCCCATCTACCACTCAACATTCTCAGGAACTAACTGATTCTATCTCAGTTTGAAAGATGCGTCCCTTCTTTGTTCGCTTGGCTTGAACACTCATACTGCCTCCAAATCTCTTGCTGAGAGCTTGAAGAACTTTTACTGCTATCCTTCACAGATAAACCAAGTATGTTATTACTCGGGTTTACTAACCTCTTCATCCCTTTTGAAACCACAGGAGACTGGACATGCACAAATCCACAGAGCCTTTCCGTCTTTGCTGTCAATTTCATATTGGCAGGCCCAACTTTAGGAACAAACCATCCCATTACATACAATGAACAATGTAATCCAGTAGCGTAGCAACTCTCGGTAATCTATGCCTTCCAGAATCTGTAGTACTGGAAAAAAGACCAGCTTACACGCCATTATAACACCAAACACCAGTAAATTTGTGATAACCAACTTGACAACAAAATGGTCGGAACAAGGCGAATGAAAACCATGAGCACAGTTCAAAGTCATGTAATCAAAACAGGACAACTGAAACTCACTGTAAACTGCAGGCAATTGTTCGCTAACCTCTGACACCATGTTGACCAACGGTACCTTTGACAGAACAGTAACGTTTATAACTGGGATGATCTGCACCTTAACTTGATTTTTTCCGCAATTCAAATATATATCAGCATTCATCATATCTACATCCTCCACAGGCTCAATACAAACTCATATAATGATCAGCTACCAGATGCCTTGATGGCTCAACTGGTAGAGCACTGCACCAATATCGCAAAGGCCAGAGTTCAAATTGTGTTCAGGCTTTCCTTTTGTTACTTCTCAAGTAACGTTTA
>OX421447.1:33674103-33699103 GCA_949126865.1 Montipora capitata
TTCAGAGAAAGAATCTGGTCAGGATCAGGTGCCTTATCCAACTGCCTTTGTATTTCAGTTTTTAAATCACCAATCCTGGCACTTGGGGCGAAATGCACGATCAGTGGCTGAGATGAATCAGGAATAATCACTGGGATGCCCACAAAAGCTTCTGGTGTAAACACGCACTTTATCACACCGTTTTCATCCCGTCCTGACTCAATGCCTGCTTCCTTAGGTGCTCTTTTTACGCGGTAAAAGGTGAATTTCTTGGCTTCATAAGCAGACCTCTCTATTGTTATTTCCTGCCCGCCATCCACAACCCAACCTCCAACGTCATAGCCGTCAATAGAAATATCCAAATTACAACCTTCAAAAAAATAAAATTCTACTTAAAAGGTTGATTAAGTACATTTTCACACACTTGAATTGTCTAGAAAAAAAAAGGGAGTCTATCAACCAATGCGACGCAAAATGACCCCGACCCATTGCGACATTCTCTTTTAACTTGAATTGTCGGCAAAATGTCAAAAAAAAAAAAACCACTGAAGCACTAATTGGGGACACTGTAAATTGAAATTAACTATTAACGCAACTCAAGTCAAATGTTGGTTTTTGTAAATCCTTGCAAGGATGAAAATAAGCATTAGGGTCTTGGCAAGGCGGCGTTCAATTCTCAAATGTAAGGCACTTTTCTCACAGCCTGTAATGGCAGGAAAGTTTGGAATGGGTAAGAAATTTTTGATTTGTCTATGACAATCCTGGAACATCTTACATAAGTCAAAAATAGTTGATGACATGGTCACATAGCCCAGCATCAGCGCTGGACTGACGTTTTCAACCAAGATGGCCATCAACATCTTTGCTTTCAAAATGAAATTGAAACAATAGTTAAGTAATGCTTATAGGATAATGTAGTGTTCTAACCTTCCCCGTCTCTGTTCTATTTTTGTTTCAGTCGTTGCATGGTGTCTTGTTCCTTTGTCTTGTGGGTAAGAACTGCAACTTTAGTTTAATTATTATTTTTTGTGTGCATTCAATTCTTTAACTACCCAATTAGTATAGGAAATCTCATAAACACGAGTGCATTCCATGATATAATGGCCACAAGTGATTTTTTTTTAAGTTTTCAAAATACCTCATTAGTGATGTTTTGAGTTTTCAAAACATCACGGGTGACCATAAATCACACAATGCAAGAGAAATTACTCCATTACTTTGCTTCCATAGCAACTTCCGCTTTGCACTCTATAATCTATTTATGCATCAGTCATTGAACAACCAGAAATGCGATATTCTGTTGAGTATATTTCACCCATTCCGGCTTAACAGGCTACCTGTCACGATTAGCCTGCATGGTTATTGCAGGTAGCCTTCAGTCTATTTATTTTAATAATTCTTACAATGACCCATTTTTTATTTGTATAGGTAATCACTTGATTTCTTTTGCAATTTGGAACAAATAAGCATGAGTACATATTCTCAAAGACGAACAAAATTGCCTTACGAGTCCTACGGGCTCGTGTAATTTGTAGTCTGAAAAAAAATTCAAGTGCTTATTGAACCCAAATTGCATTAGGAAAATCATGTAATTACTTATTAATAGTATACATGAAAACATTTGAGATGGTTAAGCAGAAGCAATGCATGCGTATTACGCAATCACGCAAAAATTGGGCCATCAAGGGCTCACATTTGATTTGCTGCCTGTATCTCTGACTTTGTTTGCTCATTGAAAGGAAAGGAAAGGAACTTTATTTAAGTGTACGTCTAATCTTTTAGCGCCGTACAGCACTAATCGGGGACACTGTAAATTTAAATTAACAAGGAGTAGCCGGAGAAAAACCTCACAGTGCAGAGTAGAGTACCAACAAACTCAACCCACATATGAAGTAATTTTTCAGGTATATTGCTAGTTCTTGAATGAGCGAGTGTAAATACAAAAAAAAAATGTTGTTGTTGTTGTTGCTGTTAAGCTTACCATAAGGACGCGAATTTTTTACATGTATTTTGTACTGAGTGCCACTCTTCACTTCCACAAACTCTCCGTCTGGTGTCTTGAAATGTTTGCCACCAAGAATTTCCACTGAGTAGTCACCATAAGCCAAAAAGTTAACATATCTTACAGGTGCTGGTCCTTCAGACGTACTCTGTTGAAGCCTTGTCGAGGACTGTGCTTGCGAATGTGAAGATGGAGCAGGCGCAGGTCCTCTTGTGCAAGAGGGGGTACCTTAATTATATAGAGAAAGATGATAATAAGACAGAGAAGGTGACTGGTGAATAGGATCATAGTTACGCTGTAGGTAACTCCATGAATTATCACTACGGTTGGCTGTGAATTTCTTCCTTAATACTGGTAGCGTATAAAATAACCAAACCTTTGCCAAGTGTCTTTTGTTTCTTGAGGCTTCTCAAAAATCTTCAAGCTCAAGGGGCTATTTCTCAAATTCAACAATTGTGGTTTTTTAACAAGTTTTCCAGATAAAAACGAGAGGCTTTGTAAGACATTTTGTGTCATTTACTTGCCCCTTCTCGCCAAACAACTTAACTCAGAAATTACTTTTAAACAGCACAAACCAAAGCATAAATAAAAATTAAAGTTACAAACAACAGAGATCAATTTTGAAAAACTTTTAGGCCGAACAGTTTTCAAAAACACCAATCACAATGATTATCCATTTTAATCATCTTAAATTTTGTCCATTCCTGCCTCCCTTTGTATTTGCTGTTTTATCCCAACCTTCCTTCAATGTTCCAAGTAGTGTTTTTTTTGTTTCGATCGATTTGGATGCCAGTATTAAGTTGCTGAATTTGGCTACATTACGTGACACAACCCCTTTGAAGCAAATTGAGACAATAATAATAATAAATAAAATAAAATAAAATAAATAGTTACAGTAATAATAATAACAATAATAATAATAATAATAATAATAATAATGATAATAATAATAATAATAATAATAATAATAATAATAATAATAAAATGAATCACCATCATCATCATCATCATCATTCTAATACATGTAAGTATAATAAGGGTGACGATTGTGACAGTATTGATGGCGTTAATGTTGTAAGATTTCACAGCTGCTACATGCACCATTTTCTATACATGTAGGGTCTCTCTTTTGTGGCATACCATGGAGCCACCTCAATTTTTCAGTTTTCTATTTAAGAGTCTATAGGAAACTTATAATAAGCATAGACGACGAAATGGCAGGATTGGCTAGATGATGACTGCCAGAAGTAAAAGTTTCGCACGCCAATGTTCTGCGCTGGCGCGAACTAGCTTGAACATCCAGGGATCGTCGACTACGAAAGTCGTGTGGGTTTGCTGTTCTCGTGAAAACGTACACGTAAACGCAAAACAATGCTTTTTGCTGGTAAATCACAATTGTTTTTCATTTTAAAATAAGAAACACTGAAAGTAGAACCATTTGGGGTTACAAAATGGCCAATTGTTGATGTCATATTGTCGATTCTTCCCATACTAAGCACACAAATACTTTCAGGTTCAGTTTGATGAAATCTGCAATGGCGGCAAAGCAACTACAACCTCTTGAAAAGAAATGTAAGGCCGAATCTTTTGAGAACTAAACCAAGTAAATTGATACTTCGTGCTCTTTGGCCACTTACATGTACGTTTTGAACTAAAATATAGCACCCCCACTTTATTCTAGCAACCATGAAATATTTCAAGTGGACTTTCCAGCAAGACGTGCTTATGTGCTTGAAAGCTATTGTACGTGAGCTTTACAGATTCAAAGTTAGAAGTCCAGAGATGAGATAGCATTGCCGCTCGTCTCAGCAGTCTTGATCAGCCAAAGTTTAAAGTCACTAGAAGAGCAGTTCACGACCGCTACACCCTACTAATTAATGCACCAGTCAAAATGGAAGAACTGAAAATCAAAAACAGGGAAATGGAGATTGCAGCAACTAAACAAAATGAAGCAGCAAAGCGACAACAATCTATGTTTGGTTCCCTCATGCAACAAATGGAACGACAGCAGCAGGTGCAACAACAAAACATCCAAGCAATGCTCGCTCATCAAAAATACAACCTCACTACCATTTCGTACTGTCCTCCTCTCACTGAGTGCAATTTTTTTGACCGGCCTCAGACCTCTGTTAGTCTTGCTATCCAAGATGTCGGCCAATAATTCTTACCAAAAAAAAAATACGCCTGCTTTGCAGGCTAGCTAACCTTAGGCCTTAAAACTTTTGTTTAGGCCTAATTAGGCCTAAGGTTAGTTTTTATGCATGTTTAGGACACTTTCTGTATTCATATTCTGATATCATATTTATCGTTATGGCGAAGGGGGAACACACAGCACTAGTGTTCAGTGTTCCACGGCCCGGGGAACACAAAACGCTGTGACACCGGCATCACAGAGGCCATGGACTCGAATCCCCTTGAAGACACCTCAATTGTTCACGTGTCTATATGAGATAACTGCTTCAAGTGGGAGGATCACTTCTCTCTTTCAAATAACGTTTATGTGTTGTTGGCCTCGAATTTTTCAAGCACCTTGTTCACAAGACTTTGTTCCTCTTGGAGTGTTTTCCTCCGTATCCAGCTCCTATCATCAATAGCAAATAATTTGCAAATCCTCAACTGAATGCTTTTCTTTCTATATCAGTAAGTGGATCATAATTCATTTCACACGCAATCTTTTCCTCATTTCCTCCGCTTCCCTCACTATCCTCCAAACCTGATGCAGGCACACTTACATGTAAAAAAACATGTTAAACATGTCAAATAGAGGGAGTACAAAGAAGACCCGCACGCTTCGTTAAAAACTGTTACACGCGGGAACCAGGAACAGTTACAAACCTCTTGAACGAATTAAACTAGATACCCCTGAAGAAGCGAAGAACAATCTCGCGTTTGACCTTCTTCCACAAAGCAATTCACGGTGATGGCGGCCTGGTCTTCCCAGACTATGTTACGAAGCGCAGAAGACTTATAAGGAACTCTAGCCAAAACAAGTTTATTGAACTGCTGCCAAATACTGAGACTTATAAGAATAGTTATTTTTGTAGAACTGTTAAGGACTGGAACGCGTTGCCAAGCGAAATTGTTAACATCAAGTCCGCGGATCGTTTTAAAAAAGTTTTATTTGAGTATTTTAGTCAATGATGAATTTTCATATTACATAATGATTGATGCTTATTATTATTATTATTATTATTATTATTATTATTATTGTTATTATTATTATTATTATTATTATTATTATTATTATTATTATTATTATTATTATTATTATTATTATTAATGGAATTTTTCATTCATTTTATTTAGGCGTCTTGCGTGATGGTAACCCGTTGCAGGACTATAAATTTTTGAATAAAGGAATAAACTTTAAGGCCTAATCAACCTCTGCACCACTTTAGCCAGCAAAACTATCATTTCGTGCAACCTTTCTTCAACTTGCAAATCAGATAGTTAGAGCTTGGTCAAATGTGCCCCTTTCTTTCTACAGCCGCATCATTCCTTGTGCGTGTCCTCTCTCCATAGGAATGCCTCCCCTATATATATCACATTCCATGACATAATTGTTTCGGGTACAACAGAAAAGAAACAAAACTAATCATCCCGGTTTGAAGAACACTCAACGCCACAGTATAAAATTAATACATCACTTAGTAATATTATTTTATCATCAAGCTTTACAATCTTGATTGCAGTTTTTAAGTTTATGACAAGCTATTGCCTTATTAATTGGAATGACTTAACCCCTCTTTATGGACCCCAAAAGCACCAGAAAGCTTTAATTAAGTTTGGTCTTGTTAGTAGCAAAATTCTTTATCCACAACAGCAATCTAGTTGAAGAAGCGTTGCTCTTTTCTCTTTTCAAACTGCAACTTAAAGAAACTTTAATGACCGAAAGGTACGTGTATTGCAATCAGAAACAAAACTTCTATAATAATAAATGGAATTGCCTTATTCCAGCTATTCAGTAAGTTAATTAAGCTAAAATTAAGCATAAATTAATAGTAGTTTATTTGTGTATATTGGGTTTTTATTTATTTAGTTACATGTACTTACCTTTAATTTTTTTTTTTTACTTATTTTTTGTTAGCACTGCTTGTAATGGATCTGCATTCATTTTTTTTCATTCCTTCTGTTTCTTCCAGTTTAATCATAATTTTATGTACATGTATCTTCTTTTTGGCTGGTTGTATAATCAATAAAATAAAATAAAGAAATAAAGGAATAAAATTAATAACTGTTGCCTTCTTACAGTATTTTCATACCATTTTTACACTCAGTAAATGGAAAACAATCATAGCCATAATACAAGTGCAGAAAATCAATCATGTTGTTTGCTTTCAGCTAGAACCAACTATGAATTATTTAATATGCATTTCAAGGGCCCCAAAGTGTGGAATTCCTTTGAACAAATTGTAAAGTTAACCTCTAGCTTTCAGTAAATCAATTTGAAAGAAAAGAAGTAACTTCTATTAGCGAGTACTTTCCTTGTCTCAATATCTGATTTTTTTTATATTTCCTTTGCTTTAATTTAAATGTATTTGCTACTTCAAGGTTGATCATTCGTTTTTTGTTAGATAAATACTTGTGTTATGTCTTCATGTTGTGTGTGTGTTTTTTAACTCACTGGTTATTTTTGGAAGCCAATACGCTTTGCCTTATTTCCTTTAGCTTTATGTACAATTCATTCTGGTGCTCTTCCCAAGATGTGTCATACACCAATAATATTATTGTTCTTCTGACATGGCAAAATAAAATTATTGATAAAAACACTTTTCTTGTCCCATACAAAACCGGAAGAAATTTAATCGACCAATTATTAACTATGTACATTAAATGAGTGGAATAGCAGATCAGAAATGCAGCCTATAGCCCTAATAAAACAACCGATGTTCTGTTAACAGAAAAACGAAGCAAGAAATCACCAACGAAAGATCATCAAGTGTCCTTGGCAAAGCAATTACAACTATGGAAAAGGGGACAGATTCAAACGTGTCTTGTTAACTCTCAAAAAGCTGACCCGTCCAAGGTCCCCAATAGCACACCTTGGCTAAACAGTGCTGGTTTGATGATGACCGGTGCTGGTCCACCGCAAGAGCTAAACTCTCGGAGACGGTCCTAGTGTAGGTCACTATCCAAATGTGAAGAAAGGATAACTTATAACAAAAACTCAGAGAGAAGAAGCTCCTAAAACAATCTTTGAAGGGATGGCCATATATCTCCTCACAGGGTCAAAGGCACCAAGGTGCAGTGCTAGGCTCTAGAGAATAACTCAAAGAGTACCGGTACATAAACGGCACAGTGTAAGACTAGGTTCATTAATTAAGTATTAAAAAGAAGTGTGAAGTGTGCAGAAGTTCAAACTTCACACCGACAAGCCTGCCAAGCAGCCTTTAGGTTTGACCTAAAACGTCGCTGGACTTACACTGCCTGACATTGAAGACCATCTCAGACCAAATGAGTGTGCAAGAGCAGATGTCTTAATTAATTCCATCAGTGACTTTTTAATAACACAGCTGCACATGCACTGAGTGAACAAGATCTACAATGTACAGGCACTGTCATTGCAAATGGGGGACTTGGAAAAACAGATCCCTGCCAGGCTGCGGCCTTGGAGTATAGTGTCAGCAAAGATAATTGCTCTGCTTGTTCAACAAATTCTGTGTCAGGTACACGCACTTTCAGACGATGCTGAAATAACAGCATTACAGCAAAGTGCTCACAAAGAGAAGGATGAAAGATTGCACAGGGATGTAGTGGAAATGAAGAACTCTCTACCGCAGAAAACCAAGAGAGCTGTTAATCTTACTGTGGAGAAAGGTGCATCTATAGATATGGCTGGGAAATCCCTGAGACTCCATTCAATTGTGTCTGTGGCAAAACTTTTAGTGTGGACCATACCACGGTTTACTGGGTTACAACACAGAGGCTTTAATTACTATCAAGCGCCACAATGAGCTTCATGACCTTGAAGACCACTTGTCTGTGAGTGTGCAATAGCACTGGACACAGCTGCACATGGCATGAATGAGATCTACTGACAATACAAGAATGAACTGGGGAACTTGGGATAACAGACCCTTGCCAGACTGCAGCCTTGCAGTATGCAGCATCATAAAGCTAACTGTTCTGCTTGTTGAGAAAATTGTGTCTCACTCAACAAATTCTGTGTCAGGTACACGCACTTTCAGACGATGCTTAAATAACAGCATTACAACAAAGTGCTCACAAAGAGAAGGATGGTTGTGCAGGGAACTAGAGGAATTAAACTTGCTACCTCAGAATGCCAAGAGAGCTGTTGATATTGCTTCAGAGAAAGGCACATCTAGCTGGCTGATAGCTATTCCTATTAAGGAAATGGGTTGAAATCTGCAGTTATGTTTTTAGTATGGACCATGCAATGGTTTACAGACATACGTAGCGGATTTACTATTCAGTGCAGAAATGTAAAAATTGTCTGCAATGATGTTAAGTAGACCCTTTTCTGCGAGAAATAATGAGAGAAATCCTCGCAATGAGCAAAATTAAAGCCCCATGTTGTATACACATGCCTGAAGCTTCTGGAAGAAGCAAAAATCAGCATTGTTTAATGTCCTGAGTGAGTCATTGTGATGCAGATTCCCATCAAGACCTAAACCCCAAACCAAATTTTGTATATTGCCAGCATGAAAATGAAAAGAATTCGAAACATGTACGCCAACAGATTCACGGAGGTTGAAAAGGCCACCTTTACTCCTCCAGTTTTCCCCACCATTGGGGAGGGGGGAACGGGGGATGGGGGTGGTGGAAGAGTGTCAAAGAGACCATAGCATACTCAAAGGCCTCCTTCCAAACTAGGAAGGGAAAGAGTATCCTATAACTATATCATGGAGCAGGACAAAGGTATCCCATGCATTATTGAGATCAGTGCTTCTGTGACTTGGGGGATCACAGATTTTTTAGTAGAACTCACACACATTAACTGTTTCCTTATTTTTATTGTATCTCGACATTATTATCAGCTTTTTTTTTAATTCTAGACCAGCAACATCTTAATTAATTACACTTTACATTACTGAGCTGGGTATTTGGGGAAGAGCATGGTGGGGTACATTTCCGCTGCTCAGGAGCAGCCTTTGCAAAATAATGAGGTTCTTTCAGGTTCTGTTTATATTCTTGCATTCATTAAGAGAGAGAGAGAGAGAGAGAGAGAGAGAGAGAGAGAGAGAGAGAGAGAGAGAGAGAGAGAGAGAGAGAGCATGCAATAAAGTTAATGATTATGTTAGTCAACCTTTAGTTACTGCAAAACTAAGTAAGCAGGAATTTAAGTGCAACATGCATGGTGTATCAATATTGAGGGGTTTGTCAAGTGCTGGTACTTTTCGGCTTACCAGACTGAGTATATTTGCTTCCTTGTGATGTTTCTGCTGTGCTTGGTGTACTTTTTCTTCCCTGTGCTCCAGATTTAGCACTGACAGTTGAGACACTAGGCGGTGAACTCAGCAACCCAGTGCTAACAGGGCTAACCCCAAAGGCCCCAACTGCTTCTGCTTCCTGATTTTCTGTCACAAAATACGACACTCTGTAAACTTATTTTTACACTTGGTGGTGTAATCACCCCAGACCAACAGGACAGGTGCCAGATGAGTATTCTCAATTAAAAAGGTGCATGTACGTACTTGTAACTCTAATTTCCCTTAATGTTTTGGGGGGAGTCTGATTGATTAATAGTTTAATTAAATCTCTCTAGAAGCTGGCAAAATCTTTGAAGGTTCCACGTCAAACAGGTTCAAAAACGTTTTGTATCATTCATGCATGAAAGCAAAACTTTGCAAAAGGTTTAACAATTATTATGCTCTTTCTTGTGATGGTACATAAAAAAATTTCTGTGTATCACATACATGTATAATAATTATTAATTGTTCAGGAAAAGCAAGTGACCAGGTATCATGCCCCTACCCAGATAAACCAGAATCAGTCAGTTCTTGGCTTAGTTTCCTCCCCTTTAATGCTGACAAAGATAAGATAAAAACACCGTGCAGTGGCAGGATTACTACAAAGAGCAAAGATGCAGAGTGGCCAAGTAGTAATAATTAGTCCCGCAGATTTGATATTCTGCAGGGCAGGACATTGAGATCAAGGCTGTTAAAAATTTTTCAATTCATCACCTAACCTGGTTGGTCCATTACTATTGTCATTTTATTATTATTTACCAAATGTGTGATTCCTAGCATCATCAAGGGGAAGAGTCTCCTCTGGTTCATCACCTATGCCATCATGCTCCACATCATCTGCTTTAAGAAAGAACATTAACATTATTGTGGCAGATTCTCTGTTGTAGGTGGCTGTTCTTGATAACAAGTCATGTATTTTTATCATTAATCAGTAAAATCTCAATAAGTGATCAATACACTATCTCGTCATGACACTCACCTTGCAAAGGGCAGGAGAATTCTGAATAACAAAACCTTTACTTGGTGGTTACCCAAGAAAGGCAGGGGATATGTTCAACCTTCTATTTGACCATTGAAACAGTTTTCCAGCCAACGAAAACCTGGCTTAAACCCTTTAAAAGAAATCTTGTTATCTGCCTCTATATAAGATTTGTATGGCCTCATTTCCAGATTCACAAATACAATTGGATGATCTTTTTCCCTTTCTTTGGTTGTTTTTGGTTTTCCTGTCTTATCCAGTTTCCTCAACCCTATTCACATTTCTGGAAGCTGAAGCTTTGCTTTGTTGTGTTGTCATTAAATTGTGGCATTTCATGTTTTGGTCAACAAGCAAAGTATGTTGCATATAACCCATACCCCCTTTGGGTGCTCTGTCAAGGCAGGTTGGGCACAAGTCTGAAAGTTAGGAAATAACAGAAGACCCCCAGAGGACTGGGCAAATCAACACACACGCACTGTTAGAACTGGCCGGTTAGGTTAAAAAGGAAAGAATGTCCTTAATTAAACTTAAACTAATCTTAAATAAGCATTCATGTATCTATCAGTCAGGGCCATCATTAAGGACCGGGGACCAGGAATTTTCCCCGCCTATCTAATTCAGGGCTTCTGATATTAGGTGATGTTGCAATCTCACATAATAAACCTAACATCGCAACAGATCACATAATTTTTTTATAAAATCACACAATTTATGGAAGGAAAGAGCCAAACCTCGTTTTTTCTTAACATTATCTCAAGGAATTTTACCTTTCAAGACATCAAAATCATTGTCATGGACAAGTTTGTTGCTAAAATGCCAAGAGCTTATTCACTGGGAAAAAAATCACACCTTCCAGTGTAAACATTTCGGGGAAAGACAGGGCAAGAAAGTACCCAAAGGAACGTTTCATGTTGACAATGATCTGTTTGTTCTTTGTGCAACATAGTCATCTACGAAAATTTGTGGTGGACAAGCTCCTTGAAGCTGATCAGTCATGTGTCACTAAATCAGCACAATCAGCAATCTCTGATTTCAATAATTTAAAATGAGGCAACAAATGATTTATTTCAGATGTTTCCATCATTCCTTTGTGCTCTTAGACTAATATCTTCTTTAACAGCAAGAAATTGATTGTCCTCCCCTTAGACCAAACAAAACTTGGTATAATTAGCTAAAATGAAATCACATATTTTGCCGCATAGACCTTTCATGCCGCCTAATGAGACTTGAAAGTGTTGCATAATTTCCAATTTTTTTTTGCACCCTATCAAAAGCCAAATTAAGTTCATCACTGCCTCAAAAGTCAACAAGTTTAACAAGCACATGGCAAGAGTCCAAATGCAATGCACATGCTCAAAGTATTCTAGCAATTACAAGCAATCTTGATGCATTTCCCTTTTTTGCGAACAAAGATAAAGTAAACGACATTGGTTTGATACAACGACACTGAAAACTAACAGTAGAAAACTCTTAAAGCTTTACAAGAGTGGGAGAGATTTTTTCAAAGTGAAACTGAAAATGGCTGTCCACCATTCATTGAAAATTTGCATTCAACTAATGGGAGTGTCACTATTAAAATTATTAAATGTCCTCTCTGTAACAAATACGTTTCTTTACAAGTCTCCCACTGGATGTCCTCTGCCCTGGATTACTTTCTTTACATACAACCTTTAAAGCTTCCAAAGTCATCCCTTTTCATAATCCATCTTGGCCCTGACCCAGTCTCCTGGTTGGAGCTGTGGCAGTTCCCTCACACCATTTATCATCAGTATTAACCTTTGGAAGGCTAGTCAAACATAAAGTACTTACCGGTACTATTCATCTTAGTTTTCTGTCACAAAATACGACACTCTGTAAACTTATTTTTACACTTGGTGGTGTAATCACCCCAGACCAACAGGACAGGTGCCAGATGAGTATTCTCAATTAAAAAGGTGCATGTACATACTTGTAACTCTAATTTCCCTTAATGTTTTGGGGGGAGTCTGATTGATTAATGGTTTAATTAAATCTCTCTAGAAGCTGGCAAAATCTTTGAAGGTTCCACGTCAAACAGGTTCAAAAACGTTTTGTATCATTCATGCATGAAAGCAAAACTTTGCAAAAGGTTTAACAATTATTATGCTCTTTCTTGTGATGGTACATAAAAAAATTTCTGTGTATCACATACATGTATAATAATTATTAATTGTTCAGGAAAAGCAAGTGACCAGGTATCATGCCCCTACCCAGATAAACCAGAATCAGTCAGTTCTTGGCTTAGTTTCCTCCCCTTTAATGCTGACAAAGATAAGATAAAAACACCGTGCAGTGGCAGGATTACTACAAAGAGCAAAGATGCAGAGTGGCCAAGTAGTAATAATTAGTCCCGCAGATTTGATATTCTGCAGGGCAGGACATTGAGATCAAGGCTGTTAAAAATTTTTCAATTCATCACCTAACCTGGTTGGTCCATTACTATTGTCATTTTATTATTATTTACCAAATGTGTGATTCCTAGCATCATCAAGGGGAAGAGTCTCCTCTGGTTCATCACCTATGCCATCATGCTCCACATCATCTGCTTTAAGAAAGAACATTAACAATATTGTGGCAGATTCTCTGTTGTAGGTGGCTGTTCTTGATAACAAGTCATGTATTTTTATCATTAATCAGTAAAATCTCAATAAGTGATCAATACACTATCTCGTCATGACACTCACCTTGCAAAGGGCAGGAGAATTCTGAATAACAAAACCTTTACTTGGTGGTTACCCAAGAAAGGCAGGGGATATGTTCAACCTTCTATTTGACCATTGAAACAGTTTTCCAGCCAACGAAAACCTGGCTTAAACCCTTTAAAAGAAATCTTGTTATCTGCCTCTATATAAGATTTGTATGGCCTCATTTCCAGATTCACAAATACAATTGGATGATCTTTTTCCCTTTCTTTGGTTGTTTTTGGTTTTCCTGTCTTATCCAGTTTCCTCAACCCTATTCACATTTCTGGAAGCTGAAGCTTTGCTTTGTTGTGTTGTCATTAAATTGTGGCATTTCATGTTTTGGTCAACAAGCAAAGTATGTTGCATATAACCCATACCCCCTTTGGGTGCTCTGTCAAGGCAGGTTGGGCACAAGTCTGAAAGTTAGGAAATAACAGAAGACCCCCAGAGGACTGGGCAAATCAACACACACGCACTGTTAGAACTGGCCGGTTAGGTTAAAAAGGAAAGAATGTCCTTAATTAAACTTAAACTAATCTTAAATAAGCATTCATGTATCTATCAGTCAGGGCCATCATTAAGGACTGGGGGCCAGGAATTTTCCCCGCCTATCTAATTCAGGGCTTCTGATATTAGGTGATGTTGCAATCTCACATAATAAACCTAACATCGCAACAGATCACATAATTTTTTTATAAAATCACACAATTTATGGAAGGAAAGAGCCAAACCTCGTTTTTTCTTAACATTATCTCAAGGAATTTTACCTTTCAAGACATCAAAATCATTGTCATGGACAAGTTTGTTGCTAAAATGCCAAGAGCTTATTCACTGGGAAAAAAATCACACCTTCCAGTGTAAACATTTCGGGGAAAGACAGGGCAAGAAAGTACCCAAAGGAACGTTTCATGTTGACAATGATCTGTTTGTTCTTTGTGCAACATAGTCATCTACGAAAATTTGTGGTGGACAAGCTCCTTGAAGCTGATCAGTCATGTGTCACTAAATCAGCACAATCAGCAATCTCTGATTTCAATAATTTAAAATGAGGCAACAAATGATTTATTTCAGATGTTTCCATCATTCCTTTGTGCTCTTAGACTAATATCTTCTTTAACAGCAAGAAATTGATTGTCCTCCCCTTAGACCAAACAAAACTTGGTATAATTAGCTAAAATGAAATCACATATTTTGCCGCATAGACCTTTCATGCCGCCTAATGAGACTTGAAAGTGTTGCATAATTTCCAATTTTTTTTTGCACCCTATCAAAAGCCAAATTAAGTTCATCACTGCCTCAAAAGTCAACAAGTTTAACAAGCACATGGCAAGAGTCCAAATGCAATGCACATGCTCAAAGTATTCTAGCAATTACAAGCAATCTTGATGCATTTCCCTTTTTTGCGAACAAAGATAAAGTAAACGACATTGGTTTGATACAACGACACTGAAAACTAACAGTAGAAAACTCTTAAAGCTTTACAAGAGTGGGAGAGATTTTTTCAAAGTGAAACTGAAAATGGCTGTCCACCATTCATTGAAAATTTGCATTCAACTAATGGGAGTGTCACTATTAAAATTATTAAATGTCCTCTCTGTAACAAATACGTTTCTTTACAAGTCTCCCACTGGATGTCCTCTGCCCTGGATTACTTTCTTTACATACAACCTTTAAAGCTTCCAAAGTCATCCCTTTTCATAATCCATCTTGGCCCTGACCCAGTCTCCTGGTTGGAGCTGTGGCAGTTCCCTCACACCATTTATCCTATCAAAGGACTCCTTATAACCCCATTTTGCTTTGGTATCACCTTCTCCGACAGCTGAATAGTTTGGAAGCTTAGGCTCTAGGACTTTTGCCTTGGTTGGGAGAGTAGTACATACATGTATCTGGCTCCCCATAATCAACTCTGATGGAGTCTTTCCGGTTGCTGGGATTGGGGTTGCACGGTAGGCCATAAGAGCAAGGAATGGATCCTTCTATTTCAGGATTCACTTAGAGATTCGTACTCCATTTTCTGCAGCACCATTGGCCTGATGATGTGGGCTTGAACTCATACTTTAATGCTTTGAAGACATCAAACATGGCTGACTTGCATACCGCTATTGCTTACTAATTCCTCTGGAATACCCCATCATGCAGAAATGCACCTAATTAGATGCACATCCAATTTTGACCCCCTACAAAAAAGTGTCCCTTTAAGTCTAAGCATTGCATGGCTACCTGTGCACTGAACCCTAGCTTTAACATTTCAAAGAAGTCTTGTTATCTGCCTGTATAGGTTTGTTTGGCCTCATTTCCAGATTCATAAAATAATACAAGGCAATTATAGGTTCCCATCTTGGTGCTGTGTCACTGACGAAGTGATTTTAACACAAATGGGTTTATCAACTGGGTTGATGTGGTAAATTGACCATGGTGACCATAAGTAAATTTGAAAGCTGACTTTTTAAGCATTAGCCCTACAGAAGTTAAACACAAATGGCCTTGAAAAGGTCTAATTAACACACCAAACATCAGCTTTCAAATTTCTTAATGGTGGTCAACCCAGCTGATAAACCCATTTACTTGATAATGATATATACATGTATGTACATGCATGTACATGTACTTTCTGTTGGGGATGAAAATACATGCAGAATACGAACACAAATGACAAGACTGAATTGGCCTTTAGTTATGACCCTCCCAGTCAGGTGATGTTTGCTTTCATTCCCAGTTGAAGGAGTTTGGCTGAAATACAGTACATACACCCTTACAGTGTATATGGAATGGTTTGACATACTATACAAGCAAAAAGCAAAATGTCCGCACATATTATATGAGTATGTTAAACCTTTCAATAAGGGATTTATTATATATTAGTAGGGTGTTTGAGTAATTTTGTTGAGAATATACCGTAATAAATAAAAAGTCGTATGAACCTGCTTGTGCATTTCGTGATTTATGGTCACTCGTGATGTTTTGAAAGTTCTTAAATTGAGAACTCTCAAAACATCACTTCTGTCCATAAATCACAAAATGCACTCGCGTTCATACGATTTCCTATACATATACCGTACTATTCATCTTAGTTTATATTTTGTCTTAAAAGTACCGGTAAGTACTTTATGTTTGACTAGCCTTCCAAAGGTTAATACTGATGATGATATTTTTCCCTATTTGGCTATGGATTACCAATAAATCACTTGTACAGTACAATTTAGCAGTATAATTATTTCATCACTGAATGGATGTATCCATTCTCTCACATACCCTGTAGGACTACAGGCCCATTTCCAGTGGATCTCTTCAAAGAGGCACTTCCATCAGAAACATCAAATTCCATGGAGGTATGATCATCATCTAAACAGTACATTATAAGTCAGAGTAATCATAGTATCATACATCAAGCAAGCACTTTTAGCTTCACTTGGTATACTTTTGAAGGCATATTGGGTCGTAGACTTTCCTTCCAAGACTTACATGTATGATAAGAACAAGTACAGCTAGGTACTTGATGTGGAGATACTAAGCATGTTGCATGTTGCAAAATAATGATGCTGATCAAAGCCTTCTTTTTTTCAAATTTGTCCACATCTGTTGAAAGCTTAATGCTTAATGCGGATGTCTCGAAGCTCAGGTTTTCATACATTTGAAATATCGTTCCACTATTGAAATTGCTTGAAATTTAATCCATTGTTGACCTCCATCATATCTCTTTAGGAAGCTTAAAAGCCTTTTAGTCAAGATTACATGTATCTCCCAACATTCTTAGCATTATGGGATTGGGGAAGAAGAGGATACAGCAAACTCAATGTAATAGGCCATTTCCGAGTTCATGTCTGCCTTCTCTTCAAAGCAAGTCTTCTTATGAAACTTAGTTTCCCTTCATGTGTAAAGTAGAATGAATCACCATCACACAAACTTTGCACTTGTACTCATTTTGAAGAGGAGGCAGACATTTAACTCGCAAATGGCCTTAATTGAGGGCACAAACTACATGTAGATTAGTTACAGGATTACCTCAAGGAGGCAAACTCACAAGGGTGCGAAACCACTGGGTTCCGTCCTGAGAAGGACAATTGACTGACATTTCGACAACCCAGAGTCAAACATTAACAGAGCTGTAGACCCTCTACAGATCCAGACACACCAGCTTAAAACTAATTACCGGTAACAGTCTAATTAAGTTCATTTACATATCATTAAATGATAAGAATAAAATGGTAAAATTAAGAACTAAGTTTTGTGTTATAAAAGGGTTTCAAAAACAACTAAGAGTAAAATCACAAATAATATCAAAGGAAGTTACATTTAAAATTTTTTACAAAAAAGGAAAGTCATTTTAAATGCCTCAGTGCTGTTAGAATTTTTAAGATCGAGGGCAGAGAATTCCACAACTTTAACATGTACATGTAGGAGCAGCAGCTCTAAATGCTCTGTCACCATGGCTTGCAAGTCTAGTTTCCGGAATACAAAAATTTGGTTTTATCAACAGAGTTGATAATGTAAATTGGCCACCGTACAGAGATTCTAAGCTTTTAGAATTAAGAGTAGATTCTTAGATTCTTAGCTTTTAGAATCTCTGTGCGGTGGCCAATTTACATTATCAACTCCGTTGATGAAACCAAATTTTTGTATACTACTTCCCCACCGATGCAGCACCACAGTTTCTTTAGAAACTAACCCCTTCATTCATTAGTTTCCGGAATGACTAGGTTATCGACGGAACTCGATGATAGAAAAAGTTATACTTTCCCGAGTTGAAGTGGACTACAAGAGACACATGGATGTCAGAGAACAGAGTGCTTGGCAATCGCTTGTACTGGTTGGGAACATAACTATAATAATTATTGTTTCCCGAATTTGTGTCTGTTGGCCAAATATTTTTTGGGCATGGTCTTAGTTCTACAATTTTTTGCCCTTTTCTCTCCTTTTCATCGATTCTGTGTACATACACGTGCCGCTCGGAGATAACCTCAGGGCAGTGGTGTTAAACATTGCAATTTCTGATCATTACTAGCTGCATGTAGGATCATGTCAAGCAGGACAGGCCCAGGGCAATTCCTCTCGTCAATTTTTGTTATGAAGAACCCTAAAGTACCCTAAAGAACCATGGTTCTTTAGGGTACTTTAGGGTTCTTCATAACAAAAATTGCACTTACTCTACTCTTAAACACTATCTTAGAAAAACCCAGCTTGTCCATGACCATGGCAATGGCCATCTGCTCCTTTCATACATCAAGCCTTATCGGCACATTGGTACGAGTACAATAGAGCGATGGATTAAAGCTGTTCTGGGAGCAAGTGGGGTAGATACATCGAAGTTTAAAGCTCACAGCACTAAATCAGCTGTATATTGGGAGCAGTCAGTTGATTCCCACTGATGAAATCCTGAAACATATCAGATGGTCTCCAGTATCAACCTTTCAAAGTTTTATAAGAAACCTGTTATTGCTGGAAATAGCTTTGCTGGAGATAAGCTAGATAAATAGGTTTTGTGGATTGGAATAGTTTTGTCCACGTTTGTTGCTGACAGTAAAATCTCATGTTAACTGGGTGTGACATCATCCAGATTTGTTAGAATTAAAAAAATAAACGACCCTTTCCTGTAAGGTGAAGTTTGATGGTGATTTTACCAAATCCCTGGTGACTCAGTGAGGGTTAACATGCCCTCCCTCACTGTTCATTTGAACCTTCATAACTGTGTCCACAACCTTTAAAAACCTAGCCTCGGTTGTTCAAAAGGTGGATAATGCTATCCACCAGAAAATCACTATCCAGCAGATAAAGAGTAGCAAAACCGATTGAGTTATCCAGTGGATAGTGATTTATCCGGCAGATAGCAATATCAACTGGGGCCTGATTATCCACGGCAGCACGTACAGCTGTACATGTACAGCTGTATGCATGGCTCATTTTAACCTTCAGCAAGTCACCAGGTATTTGGTGGAATCACAATGAAACTTCAACCTACAGTTAATTAGTTCAAAGCTTTGTAGAACGAGACATTTAACAATAGGAGCTTTGATTATTCAATGATATGGGAATAGTGACCCTGTATTTTATAGATCTATATTACTATTCCATGTAGCCGAGGCTGTTAATGCTTCTTTTTGGCAACATTTTAACAGAGCCATATCGATATCATTTTGGTTTCCAGTTAACTTAACTTCAGTTAAGTATTGACTCTGTACTACTCTAAATATTGATATTTCAAATCTTGTTCTCCATTGGATTTGGTTATTGTTATCTTTATTGATATTTCAAATCTGGTTCAAGCTACTTTTTTCATTTTATTGTTATTATTATTATTATTATTATTATTATTATTATTATTATTATTATTATTATTATTATTTAGTCATATTCTCTATTTGTAATTACAGTTACGTATTATTGTAATTCCATGCCTAGTACGTTTCCATGCACCGTTTGTAAATTTAATGTCCACAATAATCACAGAGCAATTTTCTGCGATAGCTGTCATAATTGGACACATCTAAAATGTACTCCTTTTACTAGACTGGAATACAGTGCTATGTCTAAATCGAATGATGGTTGGTTCTGTTCTACCAGTCTTGCTAGTATCTTTCCATTCAATCATTTTGACAATGATATTGATTTCTTCTTTGCATTGTCCCCGCTCAAGGTGATTTTGATACTGATTTACTAATAAACAGAAGAATTTTAACCCATTTTTTGATACCCTGAGACATCTCACTTATTATTGAATTCTAATCTTGATCCTGACACTAACTTTTTCTCAGCAAATTCAGAATTACTTTCAAATTGTCTCTACCTAACCTCTACAGAATTTAATGAGATGCCTTCACTCCCCCCTGATACATTCTCCTCACTTCACATTAATATCCGCAGTCTACCAAAACACTTTGATGACTTATCAGAATTCCTTCTTACATTGAACAGGTCCTTCTCTGTCATTGCTGTTTCTGAAACCTGGTTACACAGGTCTAATTCTGATTTATTCCATCTTCCAGGCTATCATTTTATCTCTAGTCACAGAGAACATAAAGCCGGTGGTGGAGTTGGACTTTATATACAGTCTCACCTAGAATTCAAGCTTAGAACTGATCTCCAGTCTCCTAATAATGCACTGTATGAATCAATCCTTGTGGAAATTATACAACCGCGTGGTAAGAAATACTAAGAATATCATTGTTGGCTGTTTCTACCGACCCCCTGATGTACATACATGTATTGGTTGCTGATTTTAACAACAGTACTCTCTTGAGGGCATCTTATCAACCATCATCTTTGAGAATAAACTCTCTTATCTCATGGGTGATTTTAATATCAATATTCTTAACTCACAATCTCACCAACCTACTAATGAGTTCATCAATCTTATGTTATCTAATAGTTTGTATCCTCTGATTTCTAAGCCTACTCGCATAACTTTCTCAACCGCAACTCTGATTGACAAATTATATTTTCACAAACAATCTTGACAAGTATGAGTAGTGGCATTCTCTACACTGATTTATCTGATCACCTCCCAATTTTCCAAGTCACTCATCTAAAATTAGATGTCGAACCACTATGCCAGAAGCGATTGGCACGCCTTGTTAACCCTACAACAATTGCAGCATTCAGGTCTCAAGTGGAAACCATTGAGTGGTCTCAAGTCTATAACTCTGACTCTACTAATGATTCCTATGATACATTCTCTAGCCTTCTTATGTCAGCATACCATAAATCAGTTCCACTTAAACCACTATACCCTGAGTGGCGCCATCCTTTGAAACCCTGGTTTACAAAAGGTCTCTGTATCCTGCAACAGGAAGAATTTTCTCTACAAACAATTCCAAACAAACCCTACTGTATCTAACAAATCTAGATATAAAAAGTATCGAAATAAGTTCAATTTCCTACTAAAAGTTGCCAGCCTGAGGAAAAAATATTTTCACGATAAACTAATCTCTGTTAGCTCTGACCTGAGGAAGACTTGGTCAGTTATTAAGCAGAATGTCACAAAAAAGAAACCTGAACGCCATTTCAGTAACATGAAAGACAGTTCAGGTATTTGTTCAGACCCTTTACACATTATAGCTACCAAATTTAATAATTTCTTTGCCAATATAGGTCCATCTTTGGCCAGTAAAGTTCCCTCTACTCAATTTTCTCATAAAGATTTTCTTGTTGGTCACAATGCCAATTGTTTCTTTCTCTATCCCACTACTGTCTTCTGAGGTTTTTTCTATTGTCCATTCTCTAAAAAATAGCAAATGTGAGGGTGTTGATGGTCTTTCTTTGTCTCCCATCAAAGAAACAATCGATTTACTAGCTGCCCCTTTGTCTCATATCTGTAATCTGTCTTTTGAGCGTGGTGTTTTTCCCGATAAACTGAAAAATTGCAAAGATTCTTCCTGTTTTTAAAAGCGATGACCCTTCTCTGTTCTCAAATTATCGGCCTATTTCTATTCTCCCCTGTCTCTCTAAGGTTCTTGAGAAACTCTTTTACCTCAGGCTATCGGAATTCCTTACAAAGTTCTGAAATATCCTTAATCATCACCAGTACGGTTTTAGACCTCATCACTCTACTACTATGGCTATCTTAGAGCTTGTCAATAATATTTATGAAGGTTTTGAAAACAATCAGTACACTATCGGAGTCTTCATAGATCTTAAGAAGGCTTTTGATACAGTCAACCATGAAATACTTCTGGATAAACTAAATTTTTATGGAATTAGAGGAATTCCGTTGGCCTGGCTTGCTAGCTATTTATCTCACAGACAACAGTGTGTCATGGTTCATGACCATACATCTACATATAATACGGCTGTATGCGGGGTTCCACAAGGTTCAGTCCTTGGACCTTTACTTTTTCTTTTATACATCAATGATCTTTTTCATGTCTAAAACCTCCTGTCAATCATTCTCTTTGCTGATGATACTAATATCTTTTTTCGTCATAATGACTTGGCTACCTTAGGGAACGCGTCCAAATATCGGTAGGGAACCCGATCAACGGAAACGGACCCGATCAATTTTCCGATAGATCGGAATCGGTACCGATCTCTAGGCACTAATTGCCGTTTCCGATAGCGATAAAAACTTTGCCGATTCAATCGGAGCAAGATACATTCCGATGTGGATAATGGGTATCATATTTATCTGATAAGGATATGTTGATTCCTACAAACGTGTCACGAAACCAAATAATGAAAGTCATTTCCCTCAAAAAAACAGTCTTTAAAACTTGCTTTGTTCTCCATGGTAAAATAATTACCGTATTTAGCCGTGTATAGTACGCACGTTTTTTCCGCTAAAACAGCTCCGAAAATTGAGATGCATATTATACACCGAATCCTTTGTTTTAGACGCGCGTCCCTCATTAGCATAAAAACAAACACTTTGGTTTTTGATTAAAAAGTGAAAGGCTTATCCACTGATAAATTAACTTTCCTGTTTAAATGAACAACTGATCAACGCAGTCTTCACTTTTGAGCGATTAATTGAAACATCAAAAATGGCCACGAAACTCAACGGAGTTTACAATGCCGGTCTGATAAATTACGCAACGTTAATTTTGCTGAAGATCATCCGATTTCACAATTATATTACAAAACTTTGCAAAGAACAAAACTACCCACTACATGTTATTGTAAAAATGGATAAAGCGCCACTGAGCTTCGACTGGCCGCCAAACTGAACGATCAAAATTACACCGCAGAGAAGATTGTCACGACGGGAAGTGAGAAGAATCACGCAACTGTTTTGTTGGCATGTGCTGGTGATTGATCGAAATTATAGAAATATTTGTTTTATCTCGTTTCAGAAGAGAGCGAAAAATTAGTTGTTTCTTTAAAAATTCAGAACATCAACGGAATGTGCGATCAACGTAACAATGAAAGGTCCAGTGAGTTTGATTCAACGAGAGAAGTTTACAACGAAATAAACAACTTGCCCGATTCTAGCCTGTTCAAGTTCGCTCGCTTAATGCTGACAATAATAAACACGCAATGTCATGAATGCCTGTTCTGACAGTGTTCTGTCCCCTATTTTCTTGGCTAAAACATTTTAAAATTCCTCCAGTAAGGATTCTTCAATCACGCGTTTTGGATTCAAAGGTCGTAAATGCATTCAGTGCGCTATCTTTCGCTTAGAGATGCTCTTCTGTCTTCAGCGTTGTTGAATAATTCGCTGTTTCTTCATGAAACAATTTGATACAAAAATACTTCATATTGCCTGGTATTGTCTTCCATAAGAAATCTTCGATGAAGGCATTTGTCGCTTATTTTTCTTTGAAACAATACACATTTTAGTCAGAGACAAGGTACCATACGGCGATCATTTACGCTTTGCATTTGTGGACATAAACATTGCCCGATATAATTTTTGTCAGTAACGTAGCGTGACCGACGATTTCAACCCTTTGGTAAACGCTGACAGATATAAGTCAAGATTTGATGACTTCTGTTAATTGGCCTGTGAAGAATTTTGACCCGTTGCCGATTCCGTTCGTAGTTACTAAAACATGGAACGACCTAAAACCACCTACAACCACCTAAAACCACCTACAACCACCTAAAACCATCTACAACCACCTACAACCACCTCATAAAAAATCTACAACCATCTACAACCACCTACAACCACCCACAACCACTCACAAAGAATCGAATACCATCTTAAACAAGCCATAATTGTATAAAATAAGCAAGACGGCAATATGTGGTTACCATTTAGCCAAAAATATCCGGATGGCATGATCGTGGCATAAAGGTAGCGATTTTCCGAATTTGTTAAAAACCAACCGGATGTGAATAGCGCTTTACCCTGCATTCCATCCTGTAAACCGCGCTAAAATCGTGAGAAAGGGCCTGGAAACGAATTTCCCGAATTCCGGGAAACGAGCGCCGGCATTCTATTTCGATTTCTATTTCCCGGAATTTGGGAAATTCGTGACGATCGTTCTGTTTCCATGCCCTTTTTCACGATTTTAGCACCCTTTACAGTATGGAATACAGGGTAAAGCGCTATTCACATCCGGTTGGCTTTTAACAAATTCGGAAAATCGCTACCTTTATGCCACGATCATGCCATCCGGATATTTTTGGCTAAATGGTAACCACATATTGTCGTCTTCCTTATTTTATACAATTATGGCTTGTTTAAGATGGTATTCGATTCTTTGTGAGTGGTTGTAGGTGGTTGTAGGTGGTTGTAGATATTTTTGAGGTGGTTGTAGGTGGTTGTAGATGGTTGTAGATTTGTTATGAGGTGGTTGTAGGTGGTTGTAGGTGGTTTTAGGTGGTTGTAGGTGGTTTTAGGTCGTTCCATGTTTTAGTAACTACGCGATTCCGTTTCATTTGGTACCGATAATATCGGTACCGATTGAAAACGGAATCGGAAAAAATCGGCACCCGATTGATCGGCATCGGCGTGACCCGATGCCGATATTTGGACGCGTTCCCTTAGTAACCATCCTTAATGTAGAGCTCGCTCGTGTTTCTTCTTGGTTTAGTGCTAACAAACTCACTGTCCATCCTGACAAGTCTAAATTCATCATTTTTCACCCACGTCGTAAACAGATTAACCTCTCAGATATAAACATTTCTATAAATAATTCCCATATCACACGTGTGCAGGAACACAAATTCCTTGAAATTATCATTCATGAAAACCTATGCTGGAAACCACATATCTCTGTTGTCTGTGATAAAGTCTCTAAGATAATAATTGGAGTTTTGTGCAAGGCAAGGCGATACTTACCTTTGGATACTCTGAAAACTTTATATAATGCTCTTTTCCTGCCTTACATCAATTATTGTACTCTAATTTGGGCTTCTACGTATGTTTCTTACCTTGAACCACTTTATGTACTTCAAAAGAAAGCCATCCGTACAATTACTTTTTCACCCCCACGCACACCTTCTAAACCCCTTTTCTCTAAAAATAATT
>OX421447.1:33711603-33714103 GCA_949126865.1 Montipora capitata
TGTCGTATTTCATCATTTATCCACGGTGCGGATACATTTCTAATTCTAACCTGCTCCCGAGGGGCGTGGTTATTGCAAATTCTATCAAAAAGATTCTGCCAGGCCCATTGTACATCATCTGCATCATCAATCACCGAACCAACATAAAAAGGCGCAGTTGCCAGGTCGTGTCTAAACGTATCCAGATTAAGCCTCTTGTAATCACTTACCATACATCTTGGCGGGAGTCTTTTCTTCTTTAAATTCATAGTTGCATATATTAAACTATGGTCAGAAATCCATAAGGGGAATACACCAGAAGAAGTAATCAAGTCCTTTCTTGTCGTTACGATTAGATCAATTAGACTGCTCGATGACAGCGTTACTCTTGTCGCATATGATATCACATTGTGTATATCAAACAACTCAAAAACCGACTTTAAACATAAAGCCTTCGTACTCAACGCCGACTCTGTGGTTCCATCCGCACTACTGTTGCCGAGAAAGTCACGGTTAAAATCACCCAGTAAAACAATATGCATTGTTTTCAGCCAGGCTTTTTCGAGGACCTCGGCAATAAGACCGTAGAATTCTTTTGAAGCGTCCGGCGGCCTGTAAACAACAGAAAACAAAACGGACGTGCAAGGAAATCTCACCTGTAGCCATATAGCCTCCAACCCACGTCTAACTAAATCCTTTTGATGAGTGACTTGTAAGTGCTCAGCGTGATAAGTAGCACACCCTCCACCTTGACGCTCCTTGCGGTCACGGCGTAAAAACTTCATCCCATCGATTTGCAGTTCCATGTCCGAAACAGATTTTATCTTGATGCGTTTCAGTTACTGCAAGGATTTCACATTTGCATATCAATTGCAGACGTTTTAATTCCTCAATCTTATTTCTGAGGCTGCAGATCTTTACTCGAAGAACGCGTCTCCAGTTGTGGTGAAAGGTCAAAAAAGTGAGACCCGCACTGCCCTCATTCCTCCTCTTCATTTGTAGTTTCGCCATGATTGCTGCCTTGTATATCATTCAGGTCCAAAAACGATTCATCCTACACAACAGCGAATGGAAGTGACGACAGTGTATCTAGGGGATATTCAAGCGCAGAATATTGCAAACAAGCCGGGTATTTCCAAGGCGAAATGCTATCCCTTGTGGTTACCACAAACTGCTTAGAGGTAACTTCGTTCTCCACATTTGATATGGTACTGAAATCCACACGTTCCGCAACAAAGCGAACGGTGGTTGCGAGAAATAGTTCTTCGACACTTTTTACAACTAGATTTGTTTGTAAGAGGACCCGGGTTAAAATGCACATCCCAACTAATCATCAATCGAGTCAATTGGAAGGTGGAATCGCTGTTTGGGTAGCGATTTATCCTACGACGTAAAACCCTGCTCTTCAGAAGTTGTGGTGGACGAAAACAAAAGATCTCTCATTAGCTCCTTTTGTTCGTCCACCAGCACCATCCACTTTAATTATATATCATCCACTTGGACTGTTTTTAAGAGGGCATCGAGAACAATATCCTAAACCAAATTATAAAATAATTAGGATAGTACGCGCACTCTCATTGGTCAATAGCTGTGTTTGGATGAGAGTATGGAACACGGCTGTGACATCACACGAATTTTGATTGCTTATCTATTGTCAGACGCCCGTTTTGATTGGCTGGTAGGAAATATGAGCGTGTGTCAAGAAAATCTGTTTCAATCAAGAAGTAAAAAAACCCAGAATTTTCCTTCATTTGTTGAATTGTCTTTGAGAAATATTTTATAAAAGCAACAGAGAACGATTTTCCGTGTGTCCATAGTCTCATCTAAACACTCGGGCGAGTTGGGAGAATTCTCGACAGTTATGCAAACCCTCGACTGCATCTCGGGTTTGCATAACTGTCTCGAAGTCTCCCAAATCCCCCCTCGTGTTTAGATGAGGCTGTGGAAACACGGAAAACGTCCTCTGTTGCTTAAGTAGTACTACCGCACTTGACGTAAATTACAAGCGTGACAAAAAAAAAAAAAAAAGAAATGTGATAACCTGATGATCTCATTTCTCCTGAGACGACCAAGAATTACAGTATCACCATTTAAACTGAAACCAAGCCAAGGATCGTATTGTAAAAACTTAAAGACAATCATTTCGAACAGATGTCTACCTAGTTTGGTGTCCGGGGCACCCAAAGCTGTTTTTTTCAAAATTCATTAAAATGTATCCTGGCCATAAAATAAACCAAAATTGCAAAAATTAGCCTTTTTGGAGCAATTTCTCTACATGCTGTGAAATGTTTATCTGTTCCGCACTCCCAGCAGAAAACAGACTGTTTGCCAGCAGGGCTGGGTGGAAGTTTCACAGCCAGCAAGCAGAAAATCAAAAATGGGCGTCGTAAAAGGCCTCGGATTTAGGCATCAGTGGGGTGGCGAAGGGGAGTACATTTACTACAATGAATAATGGTCAAAACAAATTAATTTCTCCCAAGAGAGGCGCGAGTGTGGGTGGATTGAAAGCAATTTGTCAGCA
>OX421447.1:33719103-33724103 GCA_949126865.1 Montipora capitata
TTCAGAAAGGTACTTTTACTTCGTGTAGAAGACGCACATGACGTAACAAAAGCTTCAGGGATCTTTAGGGATTTAGAATTCTGATTAAGTATTGTTTCACGATTTTTGTTCTACTGTTTTACGTCACGTGTGTCTTCTAAACGAAGTAAAAGCTCAGAAAGGCAGAAAAATCTCACAAAATCCTTTTCCAGCCAAAAATAATTTTATTGAAACAAACAACATATTTGCTATTAGAGGGTAGAAAAAATTTCCCATTTCATAACGTGCGTGCAAACAAGCTGCCAACACACTCCGTGTCAAAAACGCAACTAAATAAATTTTCCACCAGTGTTCAGCATCAAACCCTTTACTGAAAAACCCTTTACTTAAATTATCAAGCAAAAGATGGGCAACAAGCTTTCTTTCAAATAATTTTTGACTAACAATAATTAGTGTAAATGAGTACAAATAAATATGAATAAGCCAGACAACAGAGATCACAGATCCACTTAAGCTGTTCGATTCGTTCTCTGTCTTTGTTGAACCCATAAGTTACCAGAGAATTTCCATTTGGCTTCAGTGTTCTACATAACAGCACACTTGGTAAAACATTAGAAATACAGCTCACTTTGATTTCGGATCGACGGGCGATAGATTGTTGTCGAAGTCCATTACTCATCGCTTTTAGGATTCCAGACATTTATTTTTCACCGCCTGTCTTGTTCAGCATCCATTTGACTTTCCATTATGGAGCTCCATAAGGGTATGTTTTGTTTAAAGATCCCTAAAACGCCATTCGCGATACAAGACTTTTGACGCCATTGCAGGTTAAGTTAAATAATCTACTGTGTCCACCAGAGAAATCTACGCATTTCCACCACCCTCTCCATCCTAAGAAAATACGCGCAGAAGGCTCTATCCACAAAGACACCACTTAGCAAGGGAGTGACAGACAAGACTTTTACCGACACGAAAAAAAAAAGGAAAAAAAAAAGAAAGAGAAAAAAGAGAAAACGACCAAATATTACCCATTTTTTGACTGGGATTGCCATACTGGCAACCCAGTAAAAAGTCATTGAAAATTGATTTAGTAAACTTATGATCAAAATAAAAGGGATAACTCCCATGATACTACCCCTTCAATATAAGCTCTTGATGAGGTCGACTGTCTAAGTATAGATTGGGAGCTATTCGAGATAGACAGATAGATAGATAGATAGATAGATAGATAGATAGATAGATAGATAGATAGATAGATAGATAGATAATGGTTTATTACAGATTCCAACAATTAAGAGGCTCTTCTTCTGTAAAAATACTAACCTAAGAACCTATAATATGATTAAAAGTATAATAACTATAATAAATTAACAAATGTAGCTTATCAATGAATATTAAAATGTACAATAATGATTATGTGAATTTAAAACTGATACTTAGCAAACAAGTTTTTCTTAGCACTGCGTCAAAAAACATTATGATCTGAAATTTTTCTTACTACTATCGGGAGTCTATAGAACAGCGTTGCCACCTAGTGCTGGAAGGTTCCTGATTCTTTAGGAATAGAGAATACGGGTGCTGTTGATGATCTTAAATTATAAGCAGTTACTTGATGCAGACTCAATTTTAGATACTCAGGAAAGCTATTTTTGTCATATAATGATTTATGAGCGAGTTTGAGAATGTTGAATTCAACGTTTTCTTTAACTGGTAACCAGTTTAACTTAATAATATCCTCGAGATCTGCAAATAATCTTGTGACAAAGCCAGCACACGCATTCTGTAGACGTTGGAGACGCTTTTCTTGATAAACAGGCAAGGGATCAAATACCGTGCAGGCATAGTTCAGGTGTGAGAGAACTAGGCTCTCCGCGAGGTGTTTCCTGACGTGGAAGGGCGCAAGGTTTTTGAGCCTCCGCAGAACGGATAGAGTCCCATATGACGTACTTAAGAGGTGTTGATCCATATGGACGCCCAATAGCTTAGTACAAGAAATTCTCTTTAGCGCAGAGTCCCCGCAAACGATAGGAAGATCTCGGTCTTCTAAACTATGATAACGCGCCATCTGAGGTGTAGAGCTAAGCATCCAGTTTGTTTTGGTTGGGTTCAAGGCCAGATTACCGTTATTAGAATAGTCCTTCAGAATTGCGATGGTTTTATTTATTTGAGCTGCTGAGGAGCCCAAAGTCGCCGGGCTTCGAGTGGACACAGAAAGTCGTATCGTCAGCGTACTGATAACAGTCACACCGTAATTACTTTTGAAGATAAGCGACGTAGAGATTAAAATAACTGGTCCAAGAATGAAACCTTGCGGGACGCCGAATTCAAGTGTAGCCATATCCGACTTTCTGTCATCTATTTTCACTATCTGTCTTCGATCAGTAAGGTAGTCAACCATCTATAGTAAGAATTCCTTATAGAAACCGAGATTGTACATCTTGGTAAGGACAGATTTGAATTGGATGGTGTCGAATGCTTTGCTGTAGTCTGCACAGACCATTAATGTCACCTCCCCTCTGCTTGACGCTCGTATCAGGGTATCGCGAATTCCTTATAGAACACTGGTAGTGTAATGACCTTTGCGGAACCCCGAGATGGTTGGACCAAGAAGAGCTTCCTCGTTTATATATTCAATACGCTGGTGGAGCACTAAGCGTTCAAGCACTTTAGAGAGCGTTGGCAGGATAGACACAGAACGGTGATCAGCATCACATCGAGGTTCATTAACCTTGGGATCGGAGAAATTCCTGCTATCTTCCATAGTTTGGGAAAACTCGATGTCACAATGCATCTGTTGATTATATGTGTTATAGGGCCAGAGATGTAATCCTTTGCCAGTTTCACAAACTTCACCGGTATCTGATCCATGCCAGTTGACGTGCCAGAACGAAGTTTCTTGATCCACCTCTTGTCTCGACACACAACGCAATTTAAAAGAAGAGAAAGGCATTGGCTTCTCTGAAAAGGAGTATACAAGTTTTATTAGGTTCGATCATTCATCTGGTTTAGTGCCTAGTGTCCTTTCATTGGTTTTAATAAAGAATTCCTTCAGTCTATCCGGGTCCGCTTGAAGAGGTTTGGGGCTAGGATGGAGAATACGATGAATGATTCTCCAAACTTCCTTAGGTCGTTTGGAAGAGAGTGCGTTGGTTATGAACGACCGTTTAGACTTATTAATTGCAGATTTCATTTTGTTACGCACTTCTCTAAACGCATCCCAGGAGTCATCAGTGTTCTTTTCATGAGCCTCACATCCCAATTTTTCACGCTCCACCTGCAACTTGCGTATCTGATCGGAGTTCATCCATGGTGCAGGTGGGCGCGTGACCTTCATCCTCTTAAGGGGCGCATGTCTCTCAATGTACTTGCCAAATAGTGTGTTGAACCCCTGCACCATATCGTCCGGTGAGTCGAGGCCATAAATAACGGACAGAGGCAGACGAGCACAGTCCTTAACGAATTCATTTTCATTCAAGTTCTTCTCCAGTCTGATCCATTTGTACCGCGGCTGATAACGAGGCACACGCACATTAACGCATGCAAATATGCCTTCATGATCACTGATTGACCACCCAGGTATTAAATCTGAGGCAGTTATGCAGGACCGGTTGTCAGTAACAATGTGATCGATGAGCGATTTTGAAGTACGCGTAATACGAGTTGGTTTAGTTAAGTGTTGATAACAGCCAAGAGCTTCTAAAATAGACCGATACTGCTTTGTAATCTTGTGTGAAGGCTTCAGCATGTCGATGTTCGTATCACCAGTAAAGAAGAGCAAACCATCCCATGAAACAGTGAGGTGAGCCAACAGTGATTCAAACGCGTCCAGCCAATCTAGCGGGCTCAGGTCCACACGCTCTGATCTATAGATGACACCGATCAGCGCCTTGCTATGTTTATTTCGCCCTTGAATCTCGATCCATAAATGCTCCATATCTGGCTGAATCATCTCAATGTCCTTCCTACGTTTATATTGGATAGAGTCGCTGATGTAAGCCCCAACGCCAACGCCTCGGGCGCCTTCACGGTTTCGAAAAAGAGCCCTGTAACCAGGCAGAGTGACGTAATCCAGGAGGGCGGGGTTGTCCTTTAACCATGTTTCACCCATTGTGATGATATCCATCGGAAGCTGTGAGACTAGGATTTGAAACTCATTGAAGGATGAGACCATACTCTGGGTGTTAAAATGCATTATGCTAAGGTGTTTGGAGTGTTCTTTCAGGGTCTCGGAGATCAAATCGGGACGTCCAATTCATCTAACATATCAAAAGATGGGCAATTATGGAACGGGAGAAGAGAAATCAAACATTCGGGACAAGTCCATGTAGTGCCAACACATTTCACGTTCAGTTCAGTGCATTTTATATGATGTTGACCAAAACAAACCTCGCAGGTGACGCTTTTTTGGTTTTTCCTAATAGTCTTCTCACAGTTGTCACATTTGAGGGTTACCGGTGCCCTGTGTGTATTCCCAGTTCTTCGCTGGGCCGGGGTTTTGTGCAATATCACCGGACCGTAACAGTATTTGAAAAGACGTTGTTGAGTTTGAATAATATAACATTCTTCCTTTGGATCTTTTTGTCTTCCCGCATCTTTGAAAATTCCATCGAGAAGAGTTTAGGATGTGTGTTGAAAACAAGTTCACAATCCATGACGCTGAAGACAATTGTGCATTGTTATTGTGATTGTTTCCTTTGGTCCCTTTGCTCAGTAGAAATGCCGTCTCCCAAGGAATAGTCGGTCATGAGCTATCCAAAATGCTCCTTAAAGGCGAAACCAAGCCAACTTCCTGCAGAATTTCCTTTCTAGAGGTCCAACCATCAGTTAAAAACAGTCCTTCATTCTTAGAATTGCCGGTTTTCACTCACACCATCATCAAAACCATTAGGCAAATTAAGTCAAGAATCAAAGAGATAAAAAAGATGAATATTCAAACAGACTCACAAAGGTTCAGGTCTGTGCGATGTTTCGTGCGGGAGATATTCGAAGAAATGTTTTACTCAAATTTATAAGGCTTTGTA
>OX421447.1:33726603-33734103 GCA_949126865.1 Montipora capitata
AATATATAAATAAGTAAATAAGTAAATAAAAATTCTGCTGAACCAAGCAAGAAATATAAATAACGTGACTGGATTGTTGTGCTTGATTAGCATTCTCTAACCAAACGAACGCCTGAACGAGGGTGAGCTGGTTTGGACAAATACTCAACTAAGGCACCAAATGAAAGGGTACCATAGAGGATGAAAAGCAAACCTAAGTAAAGTCTAAAAGCTAATAACGAACCAACCAAAAACGGAAGGAAGCAAGACAGTGATACAGACGAAAATTACAAACTGGATCAGGTCGTCGCATGTTATGCAGATGAACATGAGGAAGGGGACACTCTTGCTGAAATCGGTTTTGGGAACGAAAGAGAAATGCGTGAAGAACACATGCATACATAATTAATTGACCACTCCTCGTAGGGGCTTTTCAGGGCCAGTGAACACAACCACGACAGAACAGAACATCAACTTTTAAGAATCCCAACTGGCCGGAGGCAAGCTAGTTGTCTATTTACAAGTAGCTGGGAAGATGAACCAAGGACAACGAGGATCAAATTCAACGAGTGGTTAGAGCGGGTCTTGAACCCGAGATCCCCGGATCTCAAGGCAAACTCCCTAACCATTCGACCACACTTGGAGGATGACAAAATTGGAAATCCTCGTAATCGTAGATAAGACCATTAACCAAATATTAAAAGAAGCAAGGCACGTTTGGCCGTTTTTTTTTTGTGATGCGCAATTAAGAAAAACGTTAACATATAGTTCCGTTCTTTTACTGTATTTTCGAGTTAGGTTTAGGCAGAACAGTTCTTCTAGAACCCTTTTTGACGCGTCTTTGGCATATATTTCTGGTAAATAAGGGAAATGTGATTTATTTGAGTAAATTGTCACGAGAAAAAGGCATTAAAGAGCGGTTTTCAATTGATTGTCGAAAGTAATTAGCGAATTGCTTTGGTTTGGCATTACTTCACTCAGTGATTGGTTCAAAGTTCTCGCGCCATTTTTTCAACCAATCAGGAGTGAAACAAAAACCAATCGTGGCTCGCGCGTGCACATTTTCCCGCGCTTTGTGTCGGCTACGTGTAATTACTTCGAGTTTTGATTGGTTTACTGTATTGTCTCCGTCCTTTTTGATTGGCCAAAGTAATTACGTTGGTTTTGGTTTTACAACACTCATTTGAAAACCGCTCTATTATTTATTACATCCATTTAGAAATCACTGCTGATCCTTGCAATCTGATTGGCTCTCAGCAGTGCGATTTATTTCCAAATCGCACTATTTTTTGCTCTAAATCGCACCATTTCCCCAGTCAATGAGAAAAGAACACTAAAACACAACAGCCAATCCGATTTCAAGGCTTGTTTAAGGTAACCAATCAAATTGCAGGAAAATGAAAGACAAAGAAAACAATAGTATGGCGAATTTTCCAACTTTTGTTCCCAACTGGATCAATAAAATGTTGGCACTGACTATAATCCTGCATTTTAGCTATAAATAACGATTGCATGATTTCTAAATGGATGTAATAAAGTGGTAATTGAAATTCGTGTCGTGCAATTTTTCTGAAATCATACTTGTGATTTTAAATCGAACTCGCGCTGCGCGCTCGTTCTATTTTGAAATCACAAGTATGATTTCAGACCAAATTGCACTCCACTCAGTTAAATTACCATTATAAAGTTTGTGTATTTGAAACACACAAAAAAGTTTGTTTTGGAGCCTTACAGTAACCAGGAGCCTATTATGGGCTTTTGAGTAACACCATACAGAATTCGAACTAGAAGTTTTGTTCCTCATAATAATTCTGTTGGAAAAAGAAAGTGGTTAGTCAAGCCAAGGGCGTCGCTGCCTTCCAGCCACTAAGCCCAAGCTTTACAAAAACATGACTGGAAAGGCTGCAAGTGGTTTCTTCTGTTCTCACAACTCATCTTCGTATTCGTCTGGCTTGTCTTGTCTATAAAAACAACGTTCTTCTCTATTCTGGTAGGGCAGGTGGATACAAAGTGGAAAGCGGAGTGCACTCATCTTTTGGAAATATGAGGTCCGTTTCATCATCTCTGCAAAGACAGATATAAAAAGAAAAGACGAATTTATAACTTATCGGCACGGTTTTCTGTTTTAAGACTCTCTTTAGGTAAAATAGGATATAATCTTTGATCATGCATAATTCCTTGTCTACAGAATAGATAAAAAAATAAAACAAAAAAACCAAAGTTATATCTAAACGGTCACAGGCCGCTCATTTTTTCTGTTTCTTGGAATCTCTCCACAAAAAACCAAGTCTGTCTTTTAACTTTACAAGATTGACTCGCTGATCCTCTAAAGGTCAAAATTATGTTAGGAATGAAGGACCGGGTTAGTTTCTAAAGAACGGTAACTTTCCAATTTCCCAGGCCCAAAAAGCCAACTGTGAAACTACGATCCGCCTATTTTAAAAAGAGATCCGAACGAACAACACATTTGCAAAGTTTCATGCCTCGAGACCGCCTTGGTTTGAAAATACAAACCGATTTATGGTCTCGACAACGTACGGAGAGTTTCGGAACTTCCGAGGAACGGGCCCCTGGAAACTATCCACAGCTCATTTAGGGGGTATTAGTTTTACTGTTTCGCTCAAAACCAGGTAAAACGCGTAATTTTACACCTCAAGAATATCGTACATGGGACCATCCATATAAACGTCTTGGCAACTGATGGCAAACAACGCTTCCCGATTAAAAAATAAGCCAAAGACAGAATATGTATGATTCATGCCTTTACTGGAATTCGGTTCTTGACAATGAAATTATGAAACATAATTCATTTCAAACAAGATTTTGTCCAGTGTTCTGTCGAAGATTTTAAATGAAAAATACCATTACAACGCTCTTGTAAATTGTCTCAGTAATTTTCGGATTTTCCGCTCTCAGGAGCGCATGAGTAGGAGCTTGCCTCTCCCATACAAGTCCTATGAGTCAACCTTTGCTCGTATCTTTCTATTTTTAGAACGCCACGAGTTCTTCGGCTCTGCACACACTGTTTAGAATGGCCAATCAGAATAAAGTTATTGTGGAACAAAGACAAAAATAGCAAAAACAATATATGCAAATTGTGCAAATTGATGTAAATTGTTGTAAATGTGACTCTCCTGCTAAAGGATTAGTTCTAAAAATAGAAAGATACGCGCAAAGGTTGACTCAAGGATATAATGCATTGGGAGGCTCCTAGTCATGGGCTCCTGTCGCTCTTTATTACATCGATTTAGAAATCACTAATGATCCCTGCAATCTGATTGGCTCTGAGCAGTGCGATTTATTCCCAAATCGCACTATTTTTTGCTCTAAATCACACCATTTCCCCAACCAATCATATTTCAAGGCTTGTTAAGGCAACCAATCAAATTGCAGGAAAATTAAAGACAAAGAAAACCATTATGTGGCGAATTTTCCAACTTTTGTTCCCAACTGGATCAATAAAACACTGATACTGGCTAAAATCCTGTATTTTAGCGATTAAAATAATTATTATAGTGGTAATTGAACTTAGTCGTGTAATTTTGGCCTGAAATCATACTTGTGATTTTGAAATCACATGTATGATTTCAGATCAAATTGCACTCCACTCAGTTCAATTACCATTATTTATTGCGCGTAATATTTGAGCCATGAAAGCGTTAATGGTAATGGTAATAACTTTATGTAGTGCATTTTCTATTTGGTTATTCAAATGCGCTTTACAAGCAATCAATCTGTGGGTGAGATTGGACATCAGCTGCTGGTGGCAGCCGATATCAATCCATTAGCGATCTCAACCAACCCAAGAATTAATGAAATGAGGCCTGTCCACAACAACCATAACTCCATGCCCTACTCCCACAGAATTAATCAAAAAGTGTTGTGAGACGGGTAGAAAGTAAAAAGGTAAAATCGCATGCGAGCCAGCTAGGGCCCATACGGCCGGAGCTTATCCCGATTTCCGTAGCATGAAGCAACTAGGAGAATTATTACTACCCCCTGAATGGGATGCTAGTCCACCGCAGGGTTACCCCACGGGTATTGCCGATACCCATTAATATACCTAGGTAGGATGGACCCCTGACCCAGGTGAAGACAGAGAGTGTGGAGTAAAGTCTCTTGTCTAAGGAAACAACTCGATGGCAAAGCAAGGGCTCCAACCAGCGACCCTTGGAATCGAGTAACCGGCGCGCCAACCACTATGCAACCGTGCCTTCTCCTTTTTGTGAGACGGGGCCTACGGTTTATCGCCCTTATCCGAGAAGAATAGATAGTATCACCCTTTGCAGAATATCATCACAAAGGCAAGCACTTTCTACTCAGTTATTATTTTAAAAAATCCTGAGTATTGGTCCGGCCGGAGTTGAACCCACCACCTCCCGCACAGAAGTCCGATGCTCAACCAACTCAGCCAAAAGGTCAGCGGTAGCAACTATGATGTTAATCTGATACTAAAACAAAATTTGGCGTATTGCACCTCAGCTTTTACAGCAACCCCCAAAATACAGAATTGCATATAGGACGTAGGTACGGTGGGGCCCTACGTTTCGTGGAACAGAGCCCAACGTTTGCAGCTAGTTCTACGAGGGCGCGCTGGATATGAAGTAATAGATAGCCAACGAGGCGCGTAGCGCCGAGTTGGTTACAATCATTTTATATCCCAGCAAGTCCGAGAAGAATAATTGTTTTATTGAAAACTCCATGGTGTTCCTGGGGGGTAGTATTGTCGACCACAGCATCGGTTTCTGCCTCGGTCAATTCCGGTCCAAAACGGCTTTTGTCGGCCATTTTCTCTCAGAGCTACAAAAATGTTTTCAGCTTGCTTTATTGCTGACGCGTTCCTTGACCATATTAGGTACAGCAGGTATATGAACTGATAGCCTTTGTCCGGCGAGCCAATGAAAATACTGGAAATCTGATATCCGTAGTTCAGTTTTTAATAAACAGTGATATTCAAATTTGTCGACCTCCGAACAAAACCAGGCGTTTTTCTAACATCTAATAAACCTCTGGTTACCTCATTGAATTTGAAAATTTCGAGCAGCGTTTTGGGATTACAAATGGAAAAAGTTGTCTTTCCTTCAGTCGTTCTTGTGGTTACCACCTTGGCTACCTACAGCTTTAAATTGGATTTGATCCATGGAGTTGGTGCACACCCAGGTTTCTACCAACTCAGCTGAAAATGAACGCTAATCAGAGTATCAAAGAACTCTTGTTTTAACCTTAGATTACACCCGACGAAAACACTACAGCAGTGTGAAACTTTCGGTCCTGAATCGTAACTTTTTCAGTTACATGAACTATTCCCCACACCAGAGGAGCATCAAACCATGTCTAATAGTAAGTACTGTAACAAAAACAAATAGATGATCTTTTCTTCTCTTATCGCCGAGTGCAAAATTCATAATAAGCCACAATTATTCCATAGTTCATGGCACTTTATTTGTGTGTGAATGTTATGTATATACCTTGCAACGAGCCGTAACATCAGGACAACCTTCTTGGAAGGATCCACTTGAATCGGTTCAGCAGGGACAAAGTCCTGTGTACTGTGGCCTTGTAATGTTGTCGCTCCCGCCTTCCATAACTGGTCAGCTTCAGGCAGAAAACGTCGGCTCTGCTCACGTCGACTAGGAACTAAAAAGAATGAAAAGAGATAAGATGCCAAATAGCTGAATGAGATCTTCCTGACATGAGATGGAGACGAGATAAATAATTTTTTCCGAATATAGAGGATATTACATGGCCGCGCGCGGATACGAATTTTATCTTCGAGTACTGATAGCATCTGTCACGAGTGAGCGCAGGGAACGAGTGAGAGATACTATCGGCACAAGAAGGTAGAATTCGTATCCCTAGGCGACCATGTAATGTTCTGTTTATTATATAGATATGGCTGAATTGTCCAGATTAACTTGTTTGATTAATTTTCAAAATGGGGAAAAAGTGGTCACCAACCGCTAAAAACACGCATATTGTGTAACGTGAAACAAGATATGAAAGTTGTGAAAAACAAATCATGATACTGTCAAATTGCTCAATAAAAATGTTAATGTAGTAAAGACGAGTTATATTACAGCACAAAAGTATCTTACAATGAAGGGGTAGCTCGCGTTTTATTGGCTAATCGTGTTAGTTACCATGACGACACCAACAATTGTCGAAACCTACATCCTCACCATTTTTTCTGGTAAGAAGGAAAATCCTAGCAAAATACATCAGTATCTATATAATAAAGTTGTTTTATCCGCAAGCAAAAGTACCTTTGGACAAAATTAAGCTGTGCATTAACTTAAAAAGCCGCTTACCTCAAATTTGATAGTCAAATCCTAACGACATACAAACTTAACACAAAAAGGACGATAAAAAAACACGCTTAGATCTTTCAGATTCCATAAGGTGCCTTTGCCGCACGATATGATATGCTGTTTCTTTCTAACACAAACCAAACAAGAAGGCTTTCCATACAATTCCGCAAGCTTCCAACACAATCAAAAATGACGTTCACACCTCAAGGTGCTTGAACACACCCGGCGCTTCTACAGATATTTAGGCTGCACACCCTTTTGTGGGGGTGCACCAGGGGAAGCAGCCCAACCACTTTGTGCTTGGAAAGAGTAGAGGGGTCTCGAAAAGACCTGCTGTGCTGTGGTTCATTCTTTCGATATAGCGAAACCCCTGGACTTCAAATAGAATTTTTTACTTGTTTTGTTCTAACATCAAGGCATGTACCAGTTCCTGAAGGTCTTGTCATAGGTTCGATAAAAGGAAATTTCTGAAAATCGATTTTCAAAAGTCCATCCAATTTTCGAAAAGCCCCTAAAAAGCACATTTGCAGGGTTGCGGCAACATCGTTCCTTGAGTATAAATTATTTTTTTTCGGCTTTAGAATGTTGGCGAAGAGTCGATCTTTAATTACGGAGGTACAACTCAAACAACTTTTGGCGGATTCAACGCAAATTTTTAGGACTATTTTAACAGAGTTCGATGTACAAAACCATACCATATTTTAAATTCCCGGTCAAAGACACCCTTTTCAACTTTGATGGAAGATAAGAAATGCAAAGCGCAATATATCAAAAATCTCTGACACCGTTTCGGCTTCACAATTTACCTCAAAATCGATTATATTGCTTCAAAAAAATTTAAAATCCCTTGTTGGACCACCTGTGTTCGGTTTTGGACCTAACATAGATTAAATAACGTTTAAACAAAATAATGCTTTCTTGGATTAAAAACCACATTCAAGGAGCATTAAGATCAGTGATGTTTATTTCGTTCTCGTAGCATAAATACTGGCGAAATAAGAACGTTTTAAGAAACTGACACCTCAAACCTATAACGAGACCTTAAAACAAGCGAGTAAGTTGGCTGCAACATAATAACGATAACAAATTAGAATTCGCTATGACGGGACAATTTTTCGCAAGTATTACTGATACAAAGGACGTTAGCCCTATTACGAAAATGGACCCGTACAAAGAAAAAGAAGACAAAGATTAGTTCCCCTATTTTGCAAGT
>OX421447.1:33739103-33746603 GCA_949126865.1 Montipora capitata
GAAAACGTGATTTTGGTTCCATTAACGATGACAAGGGAGAGAAATTTTTGACTTACAAATTTAATTGACAACTGAAAGTGAAAACCCACAGAAGAGATTCAACGGAGTAAACTGCTGAATGCTGTGTATGAGGGTATATCTATGACAAAATTGAAGAACTAAAACTGGGGACATAACACTTAAAAGGCATCAAGCAATAAGGCATAAAACTAAAAAGGCTTCGCGCTCTATGCCATCACGCAACGAGGCATATTACGCTAACAGACATAACGCTCAAAGTCATCACGCAAAAAGGACGCACGATGAAAAGCCATCACACAACTAGGCATCATGTCTGACAATGAACAAAGTAACAGAGAAGTCATTCCTTTGGCACTGCTGAAAACTTACCTTTACCCGAATCTGTAAACTGAGATTCAATAGTTACGAAAAAAAATGTCCCTCGCCCTGTTGGGAAAGCTGGTCTGCTTGACTTTTGTCTATGTTTTTTTTATGAGTTTGCTTCAAAATGGATGCGACGTAATTCTTTGCAAGGCCGCGATTACTAAAGCCAACAACAACAATGATGATCGCTCGACAGTTTCTAAAATGCGCAGTCGCTGTGAAGACCCATTTCTGCAATCTTCTTGTTTCAACTTTCTGAGATTGGGCACGTCGGAACGAGCCAGCCGAAATGGCCTCGGTCTCTTGGGACGAGAATTTCAGCGTAAAGTTAATATCAATCTAAGAAGGATAATACGTTGCGTATGGAACGCTCAATACACTAGACCACATTCGATATATTAAAATTCAGCTTGATAGTGAGGCTTAGAGGACACAGACAAAAGAAATGAATAAACCTGTTCATTCAGTTTCCTTTGTTTGTGTCCTCTAGGCCTCGCTGCCTAGCTGAATTTTAATATATCGAAAGTGGTCTATACCATAGCACCCACATCTAGTTCGGATAGGAGTAACATTTTTTCCACTACCTGAGCCTATTAAAATCAGCTATTTGATGGAGACCGCTTTATTTTCCTTATAACATCTGACTCTGCATTTACACAAGGGGAGGCAAGATCTCTAGAATTTTGGTATTTCGGTGAAAATAATTAATCCAAGGGTTTATTTATACTTGTCGCCGTCGTCGTAGCAATGTGAAAGGTTTAGTGCCATTAACGATGAAAAACGGGAGAAATTTAATTGATCAAGCGAAACACAAAAGTTTCATTTCCAAAGTAATTCTTAAACAAAAGGTTTGTCAAATTGTAATTGAACGAGAGGTGAGGTGTCGCAACGAAGACTCGACCTACGGCCCTTATCCAGTTAAGCCGGCAATGCGGCCACACTTAGAAAAATGTAATGACAAAAGCAGTTACCTCTTTGCCTCCTGCCAAAAAAACTTTTTCGAAGTGGACTCTTCGCTGCACTGCAAACTGTACCTAGATCTTAAAATATGAACGGCAGATTTGTATCACATTTACAAACTCGAGGCGAAGCATTTAAGTGTTAATGCATACCAAGAGATTATGAAGGTGAGAGAGGTAATCCCTCATATTGGCCCTATTCCCATCGTAATACCTCTTAAGTTATTTTTAGATCTCCTGCGAGATCCGGTATGCCCACGAGGGTTAACTGATAGCCAATCACATGTCCCCATTTTTACCAATGTTGACAGCTAAGCGAATTCCACACAACGATTCGCGTCGTTCGCGATATACCATCAAACAAAAATGGCGGAGGATGTTGAGAAAAACGCATATATGCATTTTGTGGACGAACGTGACTTCAAGGAAGTGAGCGTAGTAGAAAAACGTAAATCGAAAAATTATCGTAAAGCTGATTTTGGAAACATGAAAGGAAAACTTGAATCAAGCGTCCGATAAAAATTTTTGAACCCGTTTCATCGGATTCAAGTCAATTTGTAAAGCACGTATGTTAAATATAGCTGTTTCTTTAAAAAATTATTTAACACGGTTTCGTACATGGCACAACCTTGAATGTGGTATCATTGAAAACTAGACAGTTAAGCAGTTTCAGTTATAGATGTTTAAAACCTTTATCTTGAAAGGATCGAGTGTTATAAGCGATAGAACTTTGTAAACATTGGCAATTCGCAGACTACGGTCAACAAGTAAGATATCGCTGACTTGATTAACGCGTTCTTGATTATCTTCGCGGGATTAAAATATGACAACTCAATTCTTAGATATTTATAAAGTGGACAGATAGATCTTTACAACAGTACCAAACTTGAAAGGAAAACTTGAACAGACAGTGCGATACAAATTTTTGAACCCGTGGTATCGGATGGAAGTCAATTTGCAAGCACGCATGTTAAAGATACCTTTTTCTTTCAAAATTATTAAACTCGGTTTCGTACATTGGACAGTGTTAAAATTGGTATCATTGTAAACAATACAGTTAAGCAATTTGATTGATATATCTTTGCATCTTGTATCTTGAAAGGAACGAGTTTTATAGGCGACAGAATTTTGTCCACAGTGAAATATCGCAGACTACAGTGACCAAGTAACATATTCCTGACTTGGTCAACGCGTTCTGGATTTTCTTAGCGGACTTTAACTATGGTAACTTAATTCTATGATATTCATAAATTACGCAGCTAGCGCTTTCAAACGGTACCACACATGACAGGAAAATTTCAATTGACCGCGCGATAAAAATTTTTGAAACCGTAAGATAGGTAAGATCGGATTGAAGTCAATTTGCATTGCACGCGTGTTAAATATAGCTCCCTCTTTCAAAATTATTTAACACGGTTTCCTACATTAGACAATCGTAAAATTGGTATCAGTATGAATTACACAGTTAACCGATTTCCATGATATATGATTGCAAACTATATCTTGACAGGAACGAGTTTTGTAAGGGACAGAATTTTGTAGACGATGAGAAAGTGCGCACTACCGGTTTGATAGATTGGAAATTCTTCAAATTGGTATCATTGTAAACTAGACAGTTAAAATTTCAATTGACCGCGCGATAAAAATTTTTGAAACCGTAAGATAGGTAAGATCGGATTGAAGTCAATTTGCATTGCACGCGTGTTAAATATAGCTCCCTCTTTCAAAATTATTTAACACGGTTTCCTACATTAGACAATCGTAAAATTGGTATCAGTATGAATTACACAGTTAACCGATTTCCATGATATATGATTGCAAACTATATCTTGACAGGAACGAGTTTTGTAAGGGACAGAATTTTGTAGACGATGAGAAAGTGCGCACTACCGGTTTGATAGATTGGAAATTCTTCAAATTGGTATCATTGTAAACTAGACAGTTAAGCAATTCCAAGGATATATGTTTGAAACCTGTATCATGCAGACAATGAATTTTATCAGGCCATGAAACTCAATTTTGAAAACGGAGAATGACATTACTCATTAGCGTTTAAATATGGGAAAGTCACCCCAGACGAGCAAGCTCGCTCATAGAGTAAGCTGGAAGGGGTGGGTGGGTGGGACGATTCCAACCAAAGTTAGGCAAAACTGACAACTATGAATAATCAAGGCATGCTTATATACTATGCGTGAGGACCAATGAATATTAACAGGGTATGAATAGTTCATTATCCTCCTTGCATACTCATTAGCATTTGGTTATAGGAAAGTCACCCCAGACTGCGCCCCCGCAATCGTCGTGGAATTCGCTGGTTAATCCAAACAATCATACCAAATATAAGCCCCCAACCTTACCCATTCTTAACCAAACTAATTTCCCAACCCTCACTCGTATGTTCTAACATCCACCCAATGCTCCGACCATTCAAGGACATCCTTTGCAGGTTCGTACCCGTCCAAATTTCTTTCCCAGAGTCCAATTTGGGTGCGAAATTGACCAGATTGAAAGGAGTCCGGATCGCGAAACGACAGATCCCCGCAACAATACTTTGAACCTGGGTTAAACAAGCGTCTTCTGATGTCATTTTCTCCAAACTCAGTTTACTCTCCGGAGATACCCATCGTATTTCCCTATGCCTGTTTCTTTCCTCCGCTTCTAAGGGCATAAACGTCATCGTATCTCCCTAGTGACGTTTTGTTTTAGGCTAAAACAAAGCACCAAAAAAGAGAATCATAAAGATGTACCTAAAACGGAGACTACAAACCCGAGTTCGGAGAAAATGACCACCGTAGCCCGAGTAATCGGGCTCAAGGGCATGCCTATAGGCAAAACGCTTGTGGGGTCATTCTCCCAACCTCGAGACCACAGACTTCCAAAGAGAAGGCAACACATGCTTAATACGGTGCCTTTACATTTCATTATTGTCAATTACAAAAAACAAAGACAATCCAGAATTCCATTTCAAAACAAATCACTTTAACTGATTACACAATCCTTAACGCTCGTCCGGGCAAAAGATATTACTTTACCACACACCTAGCACTTCCTCTTCGGAGGTGATCTAGGACTGCGATTGGTGCCACGCCTCTGGTATGGAGCCTTACTCGTCCGTCCAGTGAACGAACCTTGATTTACTGGGACGGGCCGTTTGGTTTCCTTAGCAATAACCTTTGCCACCTCGGCCTCGTCCTTAGACGCCACCAGCTTTATTAATACCTGCTGAAGGCACGGGTTGTTCAACAACGGACGGCACTGCCTTAGCACTATTTCATAACGCGACGCTCTTTCATCCTTCCTTTCCTTCGTGACATTGATCACTTCATCAAGGGCTGCAATCGCAGCATATGGGTCAAAAGAGCCGCTGGACGCGCAATCACCTTCTGGAGACTCGACAAAGCAGACTCGATTGCCGACGCATCAATTTTTTTCCTTCCCCTCATCTAATTCTTACTTTAGTGCACCGACCGTTGTGGCCGGAACCAAACAAGGAAAGAAATGCCAAATAACTTCATTATGTTTTTAAATCCAATCCGTACTTCACATTAGAACTGCTTTCCAAGAACCTCAGGTCACGTACTTCAAAATATAACCTTTCTCCATGTTGTAGTACCGAGTGACCAAATTCATTACCAATGAAGATTACACCGAATCTTCGCGGAAGTTCCGTCCGCATCTTAAACACACAGCCACCTCGTGGCCCAAGTTAATTTATTTTCCTTTTCACCACGAGGTCAACGTAAGTACGATTTTTTTCTTGTTTCGTCGCCTTCCATTCTTATGCCACCTCGTCGGACAAAGCGACAAAGAACAAAAATCCAAGACTTGTTGCACAAACGGTCCCCGACCAAATTTATTTTTTTCTTTCACGCCACCTCGTGGCACAGGGCGAAATTTCCCGACGCACCGCTCTATCGGTCCTCGAACGATTTTTCCTTTGTTTTTTCCTTATTTTTTAACGCCACCTCGTGGCAAAGAGCAGAAGTCCCCAACACACTGCTCAATCGGTCCCCGGTCGATTTCTTTTTGTTTTGTTTTGTGTTTTTTTTGCACCACCTCGTGGCACAGAGCAGAGGTGCTTGACGCATCGCTCAAACGGTCCACACAACTATGCAGCCAGACAAACAAAAGCAAACACCGCTGTCAAACCACAAGGGACCTTGACCAAAGCCTCACGACCCACGCCCCTCTCAAGAGACAAGCAAGAAACAATAGGTGCAAACAGCGTAAATAATTTCGTCGCTCCTCAACTGGCAAAACAAAAAAAAAAAACAGCTCCCAGAGATATAGCAACCCAAATTCATTCATAAGAAACAAACAAAGAAAAGAAAACCCAAACGAGTGCAACAGCAAAACATAATATAAAACAACCGATTATCGGCTAACATTAAAAGAACCGTATCCTGTGCTCCCATCGCGAAAAAAACCGGCTCCTGAGTAACAGGAAAAAACATAACCGAGGAAATATAACGTTGGGCATTAAGACCCAACCAACAAACCGCGGTTAGAATGCAAAACCAAAACATTGTAGCTGAATACCTCAAGTATTCAAGTCGTTCGACACATTCGACCCAGTTGCGTTTTCTTGAGAAGAACTTTGGGACGCATTGTTACCGCTCGCGGTTGTTCCTGAAGTTGCCGGCGTTGCTAAAACGAGGGTAAGGGTAAGACCAAGGGTCAGGGTAGGGGTAAGGATACGAATACAGAAAGTATCCTAAAAATGCATAAAAGCTAACCTTAAACTTTTGTTTAGGCCTAATTAGGCCTAAGGTTAGCTTTTATGCATGTTTAGGATACTTTTTGTATTCGTATCCTTACCCTTACCCTGACCCTTGGTCTTACCCTTACCCTCGTTTTAGAAACGCCACTGAAGTTGCACCCGTTTGTGATGAAGACGTGGTTGGCGGAGCAGCCTGCTCAACAGAGCCTTGAAGGGACTGTAAAATTTGCTGGACACTTGCAGGGTCTTTCACTGGGGACGGACGCTCGGCATATTTCAAATGATTCCAGCAAAAGTTAGGCAAAACTGACAACTATGAATAATCAAGGCATGCTTATATACTATGCAAGAGGACTAACGAATATTAAGAGGATATGAATAATAGGGCCAATATGAGGGATTACTTCTCTTACCCTCATGATTTCTTGTGCGTGCTGGCTGTTTTTGGTGATTCAAGAATGAAGAGAATTCTGTATCGGATATACAAATATTGATTAATAAGTTAACTCATTTCTTTTGTTTCCCCATTATGAATTATTAATGACCTTTATGAGAGCTGCTAAAGGCCCATTTCCACCCTTGATGCAGCGCGATCATTTGTTATTGTTCTGAAAATCGCGCTGTTATTGAATAGCGTATTCTGTTTAGCCAACTACTTTGTTGCGCCAGTTCGTGCTATGTCTAAAACGAGAATCATTGCAATTAGCCTGATAGTCTTGGCAAATTTCCGTTTCGTAAATGGTTGTTGCCATTTGGATGACACTTAAAACAATTTTCACTGTTGAGTTTGTCGTTTGTAAATGAGGAAAAAGTACTTAATCTAGGACTAGATTAGCAGCGTATGTCACTTAGGATTTTGAAAAAAGTTGGATAAATGATATCGATCTCGATCTGCCAGTGAGACCCTCACCGTTAAAGTCCATCCAGGCAAAGCAACAATTCACAATTTGATGGAGCACATTGCAGAAAAGCTTGGTGTTCCCATCAAACACCAAAGGCTGTACGCCAATCAATCTCAGTTCACCAGAATATTTACGCACAATGCTGTTAACAAAAGGAAAACAAAAATATATGCTTACAGATACATGTACAAGCAGGAATGTATATTGTAATTCGCACTGTACGTAAATTCAACTACTAAGGAACACATCAAAATAACCTCGTAGTAACCTAACAGCGAAGTAAAGAATTTAGTACACATTCATTGTTCTCGGCAGTCTGTAGTGGAACGGTTCTTGCCCAGTTTTTTTATCTATGGCAATCATTCTCCTTCCCAGAAGCAGAGATAATCTCAGTATATCTCAAGAATAACTACGAGGCTTGTTCACAAAGTCTCTTCCTCCTCCTTTAGTCTATGAGCCAGGGAGCCAAAATTGGCCATTTGGTACCACTCAGGGGGACAAAGGCTAATGTACATCAAAATGTTGCTTGATATCT
>OX421447.1:33751603-33764103 GCA_949126865.1 Montipora capitata
GTGATAACAGAGAAGAATTATCTCTAAAATAAAGTGTTTTTTGGTTATATAATCATCTAGTTCTATGCTCTAGTGCAAATTCTTTTAAAAGACATATTTTAGACTTGTTTTTCACATCAATAACAGTACGAAAATTGCAAATAATTCATTAGTTCTTACCTCGTGGCTTTCCATAGAAGCGTTTTATCAGGTGGTCACCGGATGCTACCATTAGCGCACGCTCTGGCATATTTTTGCATAAAACATCATTAAAATACTTTCTTTATCATATTCAAATATTTTCAAGTAATTTCTGGTTCTTAAAAGCAAAATCTGACACGTTTTCAAAGTGATTTTAAACAAAATGCGAAATTTGACGAATTTCACTACTTACCCCTACCCCCTTAAAATCTCGGCATAGCTAAGAGTGACAGATTGCTATCACATATATTTGTTAACCACAGGTAATTTACTTTTCAAAAAGTAGTGTTAGCCTTTGTCCCCCTAGGTGGTACTCACAACCCCCTGGCTCATGCACTACTTGTAAAAGCAGCAGCAACAACTAACAAGAAATAGTGTAACGCCCACACAACCAGCATCAAATGCTTGCGAAGGAGCAGGTTATAACGTCCGTTTGCCGTAGCATGTTCTTAGTGACATTGACATGTGACATGACAGTTACATGTTATCGAAATGACTGATTTTTTTACTGTTTAAATACAGAATTAATGAATGGATGGATGCATTGAACGCGAGATAAACTTCTCAAATTTTTTTTTTGACGAAATTTGGTCGGCTCTCAGTACGATGTTCCGGATGTTTAGCTGGACAACCTATGCGGTGGAATGGTAATAATAAACACACACCTCAAACGATCACAATTAGACAGCACTACATCATTTCGAGCAATGACCTCATCAAGGTCACGTGAAAGCTCTTGTTTAAAGTCACCAATTGTTGCATCAGGAGCAATGTTCACCAGCTGCTTGACACCATCAACAATAACTGGTACATTCAAAAAGGCTTCTGGTGTAAACACGCACTTCACTAAGCCGTTTTCATCCCGTACTGACCCAATGCCTGCTTCCTTGGGTGCTTTTGTTACACGATAAAAAGTAAATTTCTTGGCTTCAGAAACAGGTCTTTCTATCCGCATTTCCTGTCCTCCATTGAGAAACCAGCCTCCAACGTGATAACCATCAATGGAAATGTCCAATTTACAGCCTGTGGCATAAAGCACAGTTGTCTTCAGCTGAGTAACAAACACACGTCGATGCACAAACAATTGTTAGTTATCCTAAATAATGACCAAAGTGGCGGTAAATGCTCGCGTCTTTTACGGACACTGGAAGAAATAATCGATATCGTTGTTTCGTATTTGATTTGAGTTTGACTCAAACCAGGAAACGAAACTTCTGTAAAGTGCACCTTGAAGGCACCGGAACAACAAGAAAACAAACGGCTGTACAACTCTTGTGAGCGCATAAACCGATAGGTCAGATTTCTGCTTCACTGCACGGTGCAACTTCCCAAGAAGGTCAGAAACCTCGAAGTAATCTCCTATAAGAGTTCGCCACAGTTAAACCTATTTCGGAAATTATTGCTAGTTTAAGCCTGTTTACAGACTATTTTCAGTGAAAGTTATCTTATTAATTAAAATTATCGGCATATGTCCTTGAAGAGGCATCCTTGAGGCAGTAAGTCAGATTGCTTAGATACATGAAATCTGATCAAACAACAATTTGACGTAATTCAAGATCATTGAAGACTATTGATAGGTTGGCAATTTATTCCCTCCACTGGCAAAACCATCGAGGACCAAGCTCAAAAAGCAGAAAGCAGTCGAGGAAGTAAAGGACCTCAACAATAACATCTATTAGAAACTCTCCACTTCTTTGACGGATCCTTTGTGAAGCAGTTTGGGTGGCGAGTCGTTATATCCATTATTTTTTTTTATCAATAAACGTAATTGGAAAACCAAGACATGCTAGACCATTTCTGTCATCCAGCCAATTTGATAGCCTAATGCATTGACGATACGTCCCCTTTAAAAATCACCTCTTGTCATAAATACTAAATAGTCTTTTCCATGCGCTCTAAATTGTATTCTCACCGTAAGAACGCAAAATTTTCACATGTATTTTGTATTGCGTGCCACTCTTGATTTCCACAAATTCGCCAACTGGTGTTTTGAAGTGGGTTCCGCCGACGATCTCCACACAATAGCCTTCCAAAGCCACATAGTTGACATATTGAGCATGTGCTGTTTCCACCGATGAATCAACTTGAAAACGACTACACTGTCCACCAGTCGCTTCTGAAATGCAACAAAACATGCATTTACATCTTGCAAGAGGCCAACAGAGGCCCTTAATTAATGCTCTTGGCCGCTTGGGTTTTCACTCCAAAGAGTAAAAAGGCTGTTACCATCTGTTAATTAAATTGATTGACTCATGCGTAAATACTGCATCAATCGATGGGACTTACAAAAAATTATTGTCTGGGGACATGCTAGTCCGAAAAGGTTTTGAAAAGCATAGTCGGGTTTGATTCCCAGCGTGTTTCCAGACAATTTCTCATAGATTATTGGGGCTTCATTTACCAGCAAATTCAATTTAAAACTTCAGTTTGTTCTTTGAAAAAAAGTTAACACGTGCTCTTAAAAACTACATTTAAAAAAGTTCACTTTCCTTAATTTGCTCACAAAGAACCTAATTATCTGTTGATGTTACGATTGGAAAAAAATCATAAAGTTCATCATCTCAATCCTTGACTACTAACTGTTTGTGAACGTAATGCTAAAAACAACATCAAGGACAAGATCGTGGTTCTGGTCAAAACGTATGAAGTACTGTAATCAATCTTTTTTCTCTGAGGTAGGTAGCATCTGCAGATTCTTTTCAGGCAGAGTGAAATACGAGGAGTAACAGTCAGTTTGGCTAAACTTATTCACAGTTAAATTCAGTGACCAACTAAAAAAACAAAATAAGGAAAAATGATTCAACAAGACAAAAATCCAAACTTAGAAAGACAGACATGGTTCATGGATACCCACTGAAACTTTGTAGTGAGCTCTTAATTGTTCTCTAAGCCATTTTGTTCTTGTTAGTAAGTTTTTCTCGCTTTTTTTGGTCGTATTCTATTTTTGTTTTGATAGCCGTCAAATAAAACCAAATTCGACACAGTTTAATCAAATCCATCAATCAGTTTAATTCACACAAACACTTTATTTTCCCTGACCCACACAACCTTGCGAACCTTCGCCTTATTTAGTAATTGCCAAATGTTTCTTCAGCTAAACACTGCAATTGTTTCACTTGTTAACACCTTCTTTCTATACAAAAAACTGTTTTGTGCCAATTACTGTGAATTTTGGCCTTCGCTGAGTCTTTGTCAAAACAATATAGAAAAAAATGAAAATGACACGATTTCATAAATTCAGAAGCTCTTGACCTTCAAGCTTTTAGCTCTGGTTCAGAGCTGGGTTTTTTTAGTTCAAAATATTCCTTATTTGGATGTTAGTTAGGTCGTGCGTTTTTCCCCGCGTGCAGCATCGAACTTATTTTTGTCCATATGTGGGCATAAATTAGGTGTCGTAAAATCCCCAGCTTTGTTCCAAGGAAAAAAGTTGCAAATTACACGCTTCAAGGTCATGTGCTTCTTCAGTTTTTTTATGATATTTCTCAACATAACTGTCTGTCCTATTACTCTTTTTCCCCTTTGGAATGTATGATTTTCGTTGTCATAGCCAATAAGGAAAAAAAAAAAAAAATTTACCCCATCTCAAGCAAAACTGAAAAAAAATACTCCCTTCGTTAGCCAATCAGCAGTCAGTCAAAGCCACTAATTTAATTGAAAATTACACTTACACGAATAACCATACTTTCTTAAGGTTTCTGTTAAACACCAATGGATATATGTATGTGTACAAATGCTATTTCTAATCCCAAGTATGAAGTTTTATCTTTTACCTTAAAAAATCAGTTATGTAAAGAACAAATTCAATGTCTTTTTTTTTGCTAAAAGAACACACCTGAAGGCTGGTACACACAAGACTGAAGCTGGTCATCAGTACTTTTTGTTGCTGTTGGATGATCCTTTGAATTATTGTCAACTCCATCAGTGACATCGGTGTTTGGATAAAACTCCTCTTCATCTGCATCTGCAGTTATACAAATTCTTTGAGAGAGCGAAACCTCAATATTGTCAGTCACTTATTATAAATATTATCTGTGTTAGGTATTTGATTGATTACCTTGATCAATATTCGCGTTGTTTTCAGCGTTTTTTTCTTTTCCTTCGTCTTCAAAGTACACTATAAAACATTTTTCTACGCCCTTTTGCCCTTTTTCCACAGGTCATGGTTTTGACAGTTGGAAAGCAGCGTTAACATTAATACTGTTCGAATTTTAATTCACACGCATTTGTTTGTATCCGACGGCCATCAGGACAAAAATAGAATATGACCACAAAAAAGCGAAAAAAAAAACCGAATAACGTGAACGAAACACCCTGCAAGCAGAGCCTTTCTTTTGCTTGCTCGATTTTGGCGTTCTCGTGAAAGGTTCTGCATGAATCGAGTAAGATCTTTATTGAATATGCGTTGCATGAACACCGCGGGTCACACCGCGGCAAAACGTTTGCGCATGCGTGATCTTCCGCATTTCCGGTTTGCTTCACTGGCGAAAATGTCTCCGCATGAGTCGCGCAATATGGCACGTGATACGTTTCCGGGATTATCATTGGCTCTCGTGAGAAGAGCACTCTCGAGAGGAACAGGAGAATGGCTGCCGTTTGAGAATCGGTACCTTGTTGGTTTACGTTCTTTTTAGAGCGATCAAGGCTAGTTTGAACGCCAGTTTCAAGTGGAATGTATTCTTTGAGAACGTCTATGTTGTGTAAAACGTTTACAAGTCCAATCCAACTAGTATCCTCGGAAAACTTGCTCCTGAAAAATTTTATTTCGTGGGAAAAGAGCTGCGAAACAGGTAAGTTTTTTACGCAATTTTTAATGTAGAAAGTTAGTAGCCATCGGGTAGAAAAAGTTACTGTAATGTGCAGAAAGAAGGATTCCCAAGGTTTCCGTTCATGTGTGAATTGGCTTGTGGCAGGGAAATGGCAATATTGTGCAACGTGAAGGTTATTTTTTTCTGCGTTACTCCTTACGATCGGCACCTCTACATAACATGAATGATCAATGATTCGATCAGATGTGAATTTGATTTTGAGTGTAACTGTGTCATTGGGAACGTAACCCTAGCATCAAATATTTTAAATAGCTGCTTTTAAGGTAATTATATTCTCTTTTCTTGTTAATATATCTTTAAGTTATTATACTTCTTAGCAGTCACAACCCCAGGGTCACAACTCACCGATCCATGTCGACGTCAATTTCATTATTTTGTCCGTTAAAATAGTTACCAAGTTATAGATTTGCAATTAATTTGTGTTTAAGGCACGTTTTTGACCCTGCCACAATCCATGTTTTAGTTAAAATAATGTTTGGAAGAACTGAAGTGTAAGTACATTACTAGAGCTATATATAGATATCTATAGATTCAGATTCGTGACTCTTTGCGTGTAACAAATCATTTTTTTATTAGACTATTGTTTTGTGGAAGCATTAATGATGTAATTTGGTTTTAGGGGACTGTCATGTTTTGACGGATCAAGTTAATCTGTTTTGGTTCATGTGATGGTTGACAGTGGATAGTTGTTCCTGAAATGAAGAATTACACTATTACCATGGACGTTTTTAGTTACACCCCACATGTTGTTCTTTTCATTTATTAATATATTACGTGATTTGGAGCTGCAGCTAGAAACAGTGACAATCCCATGCATAAGGTCTCATTGGGTTTGATAGCAGTAAAATATTTTAGAAAAAAGTTTAAAGCTTTTATCATAACTTCTCGTCTTGGGTCCTGCTGGACTTCAAATAATTTTATGCTCTACCATTTTGAGCAAAGGACTTGTCAATCAACCTGTTATAATATTTACAATATGATCTTTGAATAGTAATTAATTTCTACTTCATATCCTATGTCTCTTACATAGTTAGTTTTAAGTTTTTATTTCCTGTAGTGCATCTTGATTATAGTTAGCACACAACCCCACAAGCATGTATTATTTCTTTAATATTGGTTGTGTTTAAGGACGGTGCCTACTAATTAAAGATATTTTTGCCCCGGTGTGTGATTATGCAGGAAATGTAGATCTTAACAAGTGTTATTGAAATCCAAAAAGAAAATTGGGGGTAACCACGCATTTTTCAAAGATAATTCATGAATAATCTTTGTAAAAAGCTTTAAAATACAAAGCAATGTATGGCGTGCTTTTTCAAATTGAAGCTTAATTATCTCTCAAAAATGCATGGTTACCCCCAATTTTCTTTTTGGCTACCAAGAGTACTTACTAAGATCTACTTTTTCCGGATAGTTCTAAAGCGCGCAAAAATATCCCTGTATTAGTAAGCATCACCGATAGGAAATCCGAGTATCTCGAGATGCGCAGAACGTGTGCGCAATAACAATAGTAGGCACCGTCCTTAAATAAAGGATATTGTTGTCTTGTCAGCCTCAGTTGTATTTGCATTAGATTCTGAATGTTACGTTTAAAGGCAAACCATTAAAAAGTGTACACAATTTAAAGGAGCCCAGGAAAAATATTCAAACTATTCATGGATTTGAAGTTCTGGAAGCAGGCAAACCTTGAAGAGTTCATGTGACCATATTTGGAATATTCAGCATTTCTGTTTGGGACTGTTCAAGTCCACAAGATTCCTTTTCTTTACATTGAGAAGTACTGTAAGAGCTGTCAGGTTACTCAGATGGAAATTTGACAGACCTCAGCTGTACAGCTCATTAGTGGAACATAATGTTATAAAGTGCTATTATTACTTTGATTTTCTTATTCTTTAGTTGAACCAAATAACCTCCACCATTACTATAACTGCTCAAAAGTATCAAAGTTGAAGCTGGTGGCTCAAGGAGTAAACTGTGCAAAAAAGTTAGGTTAAAAAGACTATAATGGTATTTAAATATTATTTTAGAACAATGTTGCTTTTATCATTAAATCAATGGGAACCCAAACATAAGGATGCAATTTGCTCAGGAGGGATCTTCCCTATAAAAATGACAGGGTACTTGGAAATTTTTTTAAAACAACCCTTGAAGGTAACAGAGTCTTGTTTAGTGGACGTAGCCGAACGAAATCTTAACCCCTACAAAGGAACCAGTTCTAAAGTGACAAATGACTGGCATTTTATAATTCAGAAGTAAAAGTTATTTGCTGGCGTACCAAATTCTGCTATGTACAGTTCCAGATATTGATCATAGCATTGCAAGCACTACAAATCCACAAATTTTGCCCCAAAAGGTACAACAAAAACTCCTGTTATTTTTGTAAGGGAGTCCCCTTGGGGCAGTTTGTTTACTTCACCAGTGACCACTTACTGTATTCAACTTAATTTATTCATCCTTGGGAATGGTAGGAAAGATTAGTATTATTAAAAGCAATCGCTAAAAATTCAGCACACCTGTTATATCTAAAATATTATTATTGGTTAAAGTATTTTGTCCATATGGAAAGGTAACAGGAATTATTTCTGTAAAGTCTTATCCAGAAAAATGCATTGTGGGATTATGCCCCTTTCAAATGTAGGTTAGTATGCTCTTGTTCAACATGCTTGAAGAATTATTACTACAGAAATATGAAGTTATGAGTTTTTTTAAAAGTTAAATCTGATGGAAGGGCGGATTAAAAATTTATTGAAGCAGCTGAGATGCTACCCATGTGCACAAAGAGAGGTTAGATAATTTATTTTACTGGAAGTATTTATTAGGCCAAGTTGAAATTTCTGAAAAGTTTTGTAGGATGGCACTGAATCCCCTTCAACAAGTTTCCTTATCTTTCAAGATACATTATTTGATATCCTCCTTTTATATCCTCCTGCTGTTTTTTTATCTTCCAGCAATTAAAAATAATAATTCCTTTTTATTGCTGGAAGATAAAATCAATAATTATTCTTGATTGATTGTCCTTGTTGTTGTCACCTTAACCCACTACAATGTGATGAAAGTGTGTTGCTAGCTGTACTAATTTTTTTTTACAGTAAAATCCTCCCTGCTAGTAGAAATTTAAGTCTTTGGAACAGCAATTGGAAATGGTTGCGAACTTTTTGGAGACCTTCACCACTGCTGTGTTGCTGCTTTAAGTTCTTGTGTAGTCTTAAAATTGGTGAGCGAGTAAATTGCAAGATCTAAAAAAAAAATGATAAAAAATAGACATATTAGTGATGAATTTATTTGTATCCAGAGACTGAAAATTGGATGTCCAAAAAGCATCTCTCCCCACTAAATGAAAAATGGAGTAGGTTCATTTTTAGTGAAAATTTTCAAAACGTCGGTGTCATAGGATTCCTGGACACCCCTCTACCTGAATCCTCAATGTGGAGACAACATTGGAGTACTACTGAATTTCAATAGCCACTTGTGAAAATGGCATTAATTTTTGACAAAATTTTTGACAAAATTATTGGTACAATTTTATGGGTTTGGTCTTAAAAAAAAATAGTTTGTCAAGTGGCATAAAGTGCTTGTTTTGCAGTCTATAAAGTTATTATTTTTCCTTAAATTCGTTTGGCAATTAATTTTTCAAAATAATATTTCCCAGCTTCCGTGACTTCCTTTTTTCTTTCCAAAATATACCAATTTTAGACTGAACCGCCTGAGGTAGCATTTTGCTACCTGCACCCCAACAATGAATTTTAGTGAAGTAATTGTCCGCACTGTACTGTATTCAAGAAGAGTAAAATAAAAATGTGAGGTACATTAAATGCAAATGACACTCCAAAATAGTACGAGATAATTTTATAAGTACCTTTTGAAGAAAGAACCGAGCACCTGTTATTGCTCCTCCGTATTTCGTCCCAATGGAGACGGCAAACTGTTGAACCCACTTGGAGTTCGGCAGCTCTGGCTAAATCTTCTGACAAAAAATATTTTTGCCGGCACATTTACTACTGCTTTAGTTGGCTTTCCCACACTTTTTTGCGGGTGAGCCGCACAACCAAACCAACGCAACAAGGAGAACTACGAAAAAAAAATTCCTTTTGTCGAGCGCGAACGCGCCCGAAATTCTCTCATATTTCGTTGCTGGTGCAAACACCAAACCCCTTGGTGCAAGCGCTTGAAACTTAAATGAAAAATAAACTTTTCAACGAGACAAGCCTTTCTCCCACTTTCTTATGCTAACTCTTACTTTTTGTTTTCAAACTTCGCAGTACGGGATTTTATCTCGTTTACATTGGATTTAAATACGTAACCGGAAATGCGTATTGACCGGAAGCTTAAAATTGTACTCATGCGCAGTGCGTTTTACTGCGGTGTTGAATGTGAGTGGGTTTTCTTGTCAGCTCATGATATGATGACGTCAGTTACCGGAAGTAACATTTCACTTCCTTAGCAACGCGCGAAAAATCCGTCTGTGGGCCCTTAATAGAAGGAGAAGAAGGCTCTCATCAACCTCTTTCCCAGGGCTTTTCTCCGCCGAGGAGAGGGTGGGCCTCTCCTCCACCACCCTCCTCCACCCTCTCCTCGGCGGAAAAAAGCCCTGGGAACGAGGTTGAGCTCTCAAAGCATTCTCAAACCCTCAAAAATGCATACGCGAAAATATGTATTTTTCGCTGGTATGAACTTTATGCAGTTCGCTAGCAGTTGTTTTTCGTGTTTGGTTGGAGCACGCCGTTAGGGCGTGTCTCCAGGGATTTCATGATTAGTTGGTGTTTAGTATTTAAGGCTTAGAAGAGTTGCTAGATTCCTCTCGCTCACGTTCTCCATCCTGGCGTTTAGTTCATTTTCCAGCCTCCCGCCCGCTCCAACCTCTTTCTCTGTTTTCATCTTATTTTAGGCCGTTCAGAATATGCTTCAAGTCCCAGCTGCTGCTACCGTTGCAACCGTCCAGGACACTGGGCCAAGGACTGCCGAGTCCTGTTGCCTGCCACCTCAAACAGGAGCGACGTCTATTATTCGAGCAGTGCCACAATTGTTAGACCTGGAGCAGGAGGTCTTGCCGATGGAAGTTCAAAGTGATCGAGGTGATAACGTTTTGTTTGCACAACTCTTGGAGGTAAAAGAAGCTAGCGAGTTTGAAGAATCTAGCGAAGCAGTTTTATCACAAGTCAGGGGTAGTCTAAGAAGACACATAAGAGTTTTGGCGCGGCATAGGTACCCCTAGATATATATATTATCAGTTATATGTGAGGGCTACCGTTTGCCGTTTCGGCAAACTCCCCTTGGGTATGCATCCCGCTATAATCAGCTTTGGATCATTCTGAGTTTGTGAGCGAAGCCATTACGGAGCTTTCACATTCGGGTAGAGTTATGGAACTAAACAGGCCACCTGTTATCAATCCTTTTGAGTGTGTCCATCCACCCCAACGGTAAAAACAGGTTAATTCTTGATCTCTGTTACATCAACAATTTTCTTATTAAACATGGAGTCAAGTACGAAGATTGGAGATTGCCTTATCCTTTTTCCAAAAAGGTTCTTTTATGATAACTTTTGATCTTAGAAGCGGGTACCACCATATTGAAATTCATCCAGATCATCTGAGGTTTTTGGGGTTTGCATGGGAGTTTCCAGGGGAAGTTTCTATCCGATATTTTGTGTTTACATTTCTTCCTTTAGGTCTGTCTTCTGCACCTTACATTTTTACTAAATGTCTTAAGCCGCTTGAGAAGTATTGGCGGTTCAACGGTGTTAATATTGCTTTATTTCTTGATGATGGCTGGACCGTTTCACCTGTGCGGTCCGAGCTACTAATATTTGGTCTGATTTAAGGAAGTCAGGGTTTATCACCAATGATGAGAAGTCTCAGTGGTGTCAGAGTCAAGTTCTCGAATGGTTGGGGATTATATGGAAAACCTTTTAATGGGACCATTACCATTTCTGAACGCCGGGTTAAATAGTATCGCTAAATCTGTTTATAAGATTTTCTTGAGTAATCGTTTGGTATCAGCACGAGAGTTGTCCTCACTCGTGGGTAGGATTGTTTCCGGTGGGACAGTTTTTGGTAATATTTCCAGACTCATGACGAGGTACTGCTCAATTTCAGCTGCCCCAGCCTAGGATTGGGATTCCAGGTTTGATATTGATCAATATTGTGTCAGGGAACTGTATTTTTGGGAGGCTAATTTGAAGCGACTGAGTTGAAAGGTAGTGTCGGATTCTCCGTACAGAATGTCCAATTATGTAGTTTATTCGGACGCAAGCGCCACATGGTGTGGTACTCACCTGGGTATTAATGGTGAGCAAGTTTGTAATAAGCAATGGAATTTTGAAGAGCGTAGAAGAAGTTCTACGTGGAGGGAGTTATCTCCCATTTCGTTCGCTTTACAGTCGTTTTTACCCTTTTTGTTGGCTCTTACGTAAAGTGGTTTTCTGATAGTCAAAGTCCATGTAAAATCATTCTAGTTGGAAGAATGAAAAATGATTTACATGCTATTGCTCTGGAGAATTTTCAGCTCTGCGCCAATAATGGTATAGAGTTAGAAGTCCAGTGGATCCCTCGCACTGAAATTTAGAGAGCTGATTATATTAGTCGAATAATCGAAATAGACGATTGGCAGATTTCAGCCAATTGTTTCATGTCTTTTAGAGGAAAGCTTGAGGGTGTTCATTTAGTGGATTGTTTTGCTATTCATTATTTGCATGTTTCTAGGGCCATTCCCATCATAGTCGTGCCCTTTTGGCCGTCGTCTTATTTCTAGAACATTTTCTAGATTTGTGTTTTCGTAAGGGGGTTTCAATAGAAGCCGGTTACCGGCGGTATACCGCCGCCTGCTTTGCCTCACACCGCCGGCTAGTTTGCCTTCATTTTCACTAAAAATGCTATCATAAACTTGTCAAACTTCCGCCTTCAATGGGCTATCATGGTCGGCTATTTCAGAAGTTATTGAAACCCCTGGTTTTCGTGCTGCTGCTTTGGAGCAGGGGCGTAACACCAAGTCGTTGTTGGGTAGTGATAGGTTCAGTGGGTTCATTTTGGCTGTTCGTATGAAGTTTTCAGTCTCTATAGCTTTATTTGCATGGGACGCTTGGTCATGTATTTTTCGGTGGATAAGAGGCACTGGCCTGATTTGGGATTATTGCAATGTTTTTTTGTGGATAAGAGGCACTGGCCTACATTGGTATTATTACCATGTTTTTATGGAAGCGTTTTGTCATGTTCGGGCGGAAGTATTTTTGGCAGCGTGTGATTATTTTGGCGGTTCATATTTTCTGTTATTTCGTTGTTTTTCTCGTCACAGATGTTTGTCTCAGACCACGGTTGGAGGTGCTAACCGCTTAGTGTAAATCCAGAACTAGGAGAGCTATTTCGACATTACTGAAGTCTAAGGCGGATTCTACAACAAAGAGATATAAGAAAGATTTTGAAGTTTATTGAATGTGAATTTTCCGGGGTTCGGTCGGTGCCTCCTTTTCCTGTTAGTTTATGGTTGCTTATCTTTTTAAGGTTT
>OX421447.1:33769103-33776603 GCA_949126865.1 Montipora capitata
CTGACATACTCTGGCAAAATGGTTTAACTTTTGGGATTTTTTACATCTCTTGCCTTGTGCTGGGCATTTTTCTTTGTCATGCTGATAACCACATCTGCTGTAATCTTTGTGCATGAATTTCTCTCGGCTAGATTTTGTTTTTTGGTGGTTTCTTTGTTTTACTTTATTTACACTGTTAATGCTTGGATTCTCAATTGCCATGGATTTCAATTGTGCTTTCGACATTTCGTCCGTTCTGGCAATGTCAATTGCTTTTTCAAGAGTAAGCTCTGAACCTTCCTGAATTAACTTTTCTCTTGTTTTGGTAGAATGACAGCCAATAACCACTCTATCTCTAACCATTTCATCAGGGTCAGTATAACCACGATCTTTCACAAGGAACTTCAAATCAGTGAGAAATTGTTCAAATGACTCACCCTCTCGTTGAATCTTCTGGTGGAACTTATACCTTGCAAATACCTTATTGGATTTGGGTTTCACATACTCTTCGTACTTTGCATAATATGTGTCGAGCTTCTTCGCTTCTTCTTCAGTGAGTTCCCACTTATTGTATATGTCACGACCTTTGCCTCCAACCCATATCATCAGGTAATTACATTTTTCTTCTTCACTTTTTCGCTTCAGAGGCCCTCCAAACATAAACTAGCAGTGTTGCTTGAATTGCTTTCCACGCGGTCGGTAAATCTCCACTCGTCCAATCCATCTTTGGAGTGCTGCTCGTTCTCATCATGTTAAGCGAATCGACCCTTAGGCTTTGTGGATTCTTTAGTGGCTGTATTTCACCTCTTATGCTGACACCATGTTATGTCTTATCATGACATTCACCATGTCTTCCAAAAACTCCTCGTGGTCTTTATTACCCACGATGCCTTAGACACCGTTTCGTGATAGCATGCATGACACTTACGAAATTTATAGTCACGCGCCACGGCAGTAAACATTAATCTCTTATCAGTTATGAAAGTCAAGTAGAATACTGCATGACTCATAGACAACGCGAAAATGTACTTTTGGGGGGTTGGGACGAGTTCTCAATGTGAACGGACGTTACATTCTGAGCTCTGAGAAAGATCTTTGAGATTTAGGGAATATTCTGTGAACAAATGTGTTAAAAGACGTCCATACGTTAAGGCACAATAGGGCCGTTTATACGAGATAAAATAAGCCGCGGCTTACTCTGGCCGCGGCTTACATAAGACGCGAACACCCCGTATAAATGGTACAAAATCTACGTTTACGGCTTTCTCAAGCAGCGGCTTATCCTGGCCGAGGAGTTTATACTCGTATAAATAGTTCCTTTCGCGTATTATGTACGCCGCGGCCAGTGTAAGCCGCGGCTTATTTTCTCTCGTATAAACGGCCCTAATGAGGGCCGGAACATGAGGGGAACGATGATTACGGTCGCGCAAAACTAAAGAGAACTACAACAGGCTCCCAAACGGATGATATCCTTGTAACAACATGGCGGAGGCGCTCGCAGACATCAATCGCAAATTGGATGTAGCTTTAGCCCGAATACAAGAAATTGAAGAAATCAAAGAAAAACAGCGCCAGATGGAAAAAGAAAGTGTTACCCTAAAAGAAAGCTTAGAGTTTGCACATCAGTCAATTAAGGAACAAATTGAACGAGCAAATGCTCAGGAGGAAACCATATCCGAGCTTACTAAAGAAGTTCGAGAGCTAACTCAAACTGTCGCCTTTGAGAAGGAACGTGCTATAAAACTGGAAAGTCAAAGTCGAAGAAATAACCTCATCTTTTACAGCATTCCTGAAGAAGAGAAAGAATCCACCGCTAAGACAGAAGATTTGGTTTTCGCTTTTTTGGAGGAAAAATTAAAAATGCAAGAAGAAGCTAATGATATTTCTATTGAGAGTGCACACCGTCTTGGTAAGAGGAAAGAAAGCAAATCGCGCCCAATTATTGAAAAATTTAGCTTTCATAGGGATCAAGAGCGTATTCTGTCCAATGGTTACAAATTAGCGGGCACAGGCTTTGGAATTTCACAAGACTTCCCGCAAGAAATTGTTGTTATACGGAAAGAACTGGTCAAAGTTATGAAAGAAGCGAAGAATTATGACAAATTGTACATAGACGACCGAAGATATAGACCAAAGAGTGTTTAAGTGCGGGACCGCTGAATCTGGAAATTCTTTTCAAGTGCCTTGACGGGACCAGAAACCCGACCTAAACCAAATATTTGCTTTTTATATCTATATACATGTATATATTTCTTAATTATTGTTGTAGTCGTATGTGTACATGTAAGCTTATTATTATTTTTTTTTCTTAGTAATCGTGGAAGGGTTAACAACTCTGGTCGAAATGTAGGGGAAGTCAAAAAACTGTTCTAATGCAAGATGTCTAAAATAACTATATCCTCTTTAAACGTGAGAGGTTTGGCTAACAACGATAAACGAAGAGAAATATTCCAGTGGCTTAAAAAGAACCAATTTTCAATTTACATGTTGCAAGAGGCTCATTGTACAAAGAATTCCTTTGGGCTTTGGGCGGCTGAATGGGGATACACAGCCTTATTTAACGGCATCGCAAGTAACAAAGCAGGTGTCGCTATTCTTTTTAATAACAATTTTTCTTTCAAAATCTTGAAACAATTCTGTGATAAAGAAGGAAGATGTATATATCATTATTGATCTGGAAGTCGGTGAGCTGACTTTAACAATTTGTAACATCTATGCTCCAAACAAGGACGATCCGTATTTTTTTGAAGCTGTCTTTAAGGAATTTTTGTCTTTCAGATTTGATGAAATCATTTTTGGCGGTGATTTCAATCTTGTTTTGGACATTTTAAACGACAAAATGGGAGGATCACCATCTACGCATTCGAATTCCTGAAAGGTGATGAAATCTCTTCTAGACAATTTAGATTTAACGGACATATGGAGAGATCTGAATCCGGAGGAAAAAGGATTTCCTTGGAGACAGAACAAGCCCGAAGTACATTGTCGTTTAGACTTCTTTCTGGTAAGTGAAAGCATTGCCGGCAGGGTTTCTAAAGCTGATATTCTTCCGGGCTATAAAACAGACAACTCTCTTTGTACAATGGAAGTGAACTAGCACTCGAATAAAAGAGGACAAGGTTTTTGGAAATTAAATTCGGCGCTTTTGAGTGAAAATGAGTATATAAATGCCATTAAGGCGACAATTGCTCAAACGTTAACACAACATGAAAATGACGCTGAGGTAGATGAAGTATTATTATGGGAAATGATTAAACTTGAAATTAAAGCTACTTCGATAAAATATTCTAAGATTAAAATAAAGGGGATGAGAATGATAAAAGACACCATTGAAAGTGAAATAACCTCATTAGAAAGGCAGTTGGAGAGTGATTCAGGTAACAATAAAGTCGCTCTTGCGGAGTAACTAAAGATCAAGAAAAAAGAATTGGAAAGTATATTAATTGAATACAAAAGAAAAGGTGCTATTATTAGATCTAAGGCCAGATGGTACAATGAAGGCGAGAAAAACAGTAAATACTCTTTGAATCTAGAAAACAGACAATTGTGCAGATTAAGGGAAACAATGGTTCTTATATTATCTAACGAATGATTCAGATATCCTAGAAGAATGTAACTCCTTTTACGGCTCTCTTTATACTTCGAAAACCTCTGCTTCCGTAAATAAGGAACTGGAGAATTTGTTTCTTGATCAGGAACTCCCAAAACTTAATGATGATAATAAACAAAAATGCGAAGGACTTCTCACGACAAAAGAATATTTGGAAGCGGTTAAATTAATGGAATCTGGCAATTCACCAGGAACGGACGGCCTTCCTGCCGAATTTTATAAGGTCTTTTGGAACGATATATCGCCATACCTTGTTAGCTCTCTTAACAGAAGCTACCAAAAAGGCAAGTTAGCTATAACTCAAAGGAGGGGCATTATCTCTCTTATCCCTAAGAAGGACAAGGCAATTGACGAAATAACACATTGGAGACCCTTAACTTTACTAAATTGTGATTATAAAATAGCATCAAAGGTAATCGCTTCAAGACTTAAGACTGTGTTACCAGGCCTAATAGACAATGATCAAACTGGCTTTTTGAAAGGCCGTTCTATCACAGAAAATATTTGCCTAATTAATAACGTCATCTCTTACACCGAGACTAAAAATATACCAGGAATGCTTCTTTTTGTTGACTTCGAAAAAGCCTTCGATACCATCGAGGTCTTTTGTTCGTCAAACATTACTTCGCTTTGGTTTTGGGACATCATTTATCAAGTGGATTAATGTCTTTTATTATGATATTCAGAGCTGTGTTGTGAATAACGATTGGTCGAGTCCCTTCTTTGAATTGGGTCGGGGTGTTAGGCAGGGCATCCCGCTTTCGCCGTATATATTTACTTTATGTGCTGAGATTTTGGCTATTGCCGTTCGTAAGGACACTACAATGAAAGGGATATCAATAGGTAACGTTGAATGTAAGTTAAGCCAGTTTGCAGATGATACGGCTTTTATTCTAGAGGGCTGTTTAAAATCACTGCAACGTTCTCTCTACATGCTAGAAAGATTTGGTGAGATCTCAGGTTTAAAAGTTAATTGGGAAAAAAAAGAAGTTCTTTGGATAGGTTCATTTAAGGGATCAAACCAGATTTTGTGTTCTGAAAAAAATCTTACTTGGGCAAACAGTAAAGTTAAATCTTTGGGTGTTTGGTTCTGTGTCGATCAGGAAGAAGGACCGAAAAAGAACTACGACGAAAAGGCTCTGAACGTAACGAACGCTCTAAACAATTGGCACAATAAAAGGCTAACTTTGATCGGTAAAATTGCAATTATTAAGGCTCTGGCTGCATCTCAAATGGTATAAGTTATGTCATCAATGCCTTCTCACGTAAAATCCCTGAAAGAAGTTAATGATCTTATCTTTAAGTTTCTTTGAGATAACAAGGGAGATAAAATTAAACGAACTGAAATGATAGCAGGTTATTACGATGGATATCATAGAATTTAATAAGGCTTTGAAAATTACATGGATACTCAAGTATATTTCTGATGATTGCCAGTCTAAGTGGAAATCCTTCTTCGACTTCTATTTACTTAAGTTTGGGGGTAAATTAGTTTTTACTAGCAATTTGGCAAGAAAAGATGTTAAAATCCTGGGTATAAAAAGTACTTTCCTCCACGAACTTATTGAGCTGTGGTCAGATTTAAATTTTAAAGAGTCTTTTGCTTCACGGAAGGAGTTTGGTGCCGAATCCATATGGAGCAACTCAATGATTAGAATTGCCGGCAAGACTATTTTTTATAAGCATTGGTTTGAGGCAGGTGTGCATAATATTAATGATCTCTTGACGAGCGATTCCAAGTTAATGACTTACAGTTGCTTTAGAAACAAATGGCGCCCTAACGTTTCCTTATTACGGAGTGGCTTCAGCTATTCATTGTGCTTTTAAGACATTAAAATTGAGGCTGCCAGACGACCCAAACCCAACAATGTATTGGCACTGCTAAATTCTTCCAAAAAGCCGAGCCAACTGGCATACCAGATTTACAGAGATAAGAAATGTACCTGCCCTGAGAAAAGCCAAGCGAAATGGCTTAGGGACTGTGAATCTGAAGATGTTTTGAATTTTAATTGGAGGTCTAGATATTTATTACCTAGGCAATGTACATTAAGCACAAAACTCAGGAACTTTCAGTTTAAGTTTCTTCACAGAAGAATTGCCACAAATTCCTTTTTATTTAAAATTAAGTTCTCTGACACAGATTTATGTTGCTTGTGTCAAAATGCCCAGGAAACCCTAACCCCCTTGTTCTGGGATTGTCCTGTTACAAATGTTTTTTGGAAAACCATACAAAATTTCCTGATTTCAGTTAACCTGATCCAAACCTCTCACGTTCTAAGGAAAAGTGTGTGTTTAGGTCTTGATGAGGAAAAAGGAGATATGTTAGTTATCCACTGTTTTCTTCTAGCAAGGTACTATATTTTTAGATGTAATTTTAACAATACTAAACCTTCGATATTAGAATACCTTTATCAGATTAAAAGTAATTTACAGCTAGAAAAACAAATGTCAGTCACAATAGGAAGGCAAAAAGCATTCGAAAAGAAGTGGCACAAAATAATTCAGTCGCTGTGACTGTCTGAATGTTTTTCTCCTTTTTTTCGCCCCTCTGTTTTTTTCTGGCTATTGTCATGTAATTTGTTATCTAATCCGATTTGCCCCCCCCCCCCCCCCCCCCCCTTTTGACAAGCAATAGGTACTCCCTTATCGATCATTGTGAAGCACTATTGCAATCTGTTTGTAACGTTTTTCTTCCTTTAAGTTTTTTAAGTGGTGTATTATGTTGTTACTGTAATTAAAAAAAAAAAAAAAATGTATTTTTTAACGATATTTCGGCTGGCCAATTGTGCTACGCCGTATGTGACAAAATATCAAGTCCGCTAATAAATAAAACAAGTCACACAATTTACAATCAAGTTGCCAACAATTAGCATCAATTTCTTTGTTCACCAAATCACATTCCCAGCAATTTATGTCACCTCTTTTGTTGTACAATTCATATATTCAAGGACCGCGCCTCGAGTTTTGCAAGTTAAGATGCTTGTTTTATAAATCAAGAAGAGAGAGGACAGCTTTTGATCAATTCTGTTTTCGAGGGGGACTTAACACTTTAGGCAGAAATATTAAACGCGAGTAAATCTGAGCTAGACAATGGCCGCTGAAAGTATCGAGGATCTTGGTCGACAGGCGAATCATTCAATCAGCCAAAGCAGGAATATTCGTTCCTCTCATGTCGCTATAACTTCACCCAGTTCCCGAAGTTGTGAAGAGAAACTCGCTCAGAGACCCAATTGCGAATGATCAGCAAAATGAAGCACATCTACAGCAAGCAGTTTGAGTAGCCAATATAATCCACTAGAAAATTATGGCTACACAAACCAGATTCGTACATACGGATTTGAAGAAAAGGGAAAGAACAAAAGATTCACTGTTTTTTTGTCCATGTCAAAACCCCGAAAACTGGTCATTTTACGTTGTTGTTTTAATGAGTACAGAAAATGCGTGCCGCACTTGCAGCACGACAATGTTTCATTCTTTTAGGGCCTGTTTAATTTATATGAGGCGAGCCAGCCCTGTTAGGCCCGATTTACACGGTTCGATTTTTGTCGCATGCGAGAAGCTCACGACAGGCCTACGACATGACTTACGATTGTCGCAGCGTTTTAAAACATGTTTTACGACATTTTTTCTGACGTACACAAAAATCGTAAATCATGTTGTGGGCCTGTCGTAAGCCGTTGTCGCATGCGACAAAAATCTTACAGTGTAAATCGGCCCTTAAGCCCCGGCCAAACTATCGAGCAAAGTTGGATTCAACGCTCCAACTTTGCTCCACCCAACATTGTTCGACCGTTTGGCCACCCAAGTTGGATGATGTTCGTCCAACATTTTTTGTTCGATCAAGTATTGGATGAAGTTTGCTTTTGATCAAACATTACGACCAACAAATCTGCTCGACGCAAAAATGTTGC
>OX421447.1:33794103-33801603 GCA_949126865.1 Montipora capitata
GAGATCGTGATATATACAAGCACTCGCCTTCCATCCGAACCGGAGAGTGCAAAAGTCAAAATAAACGCCATTCCATTCCAAGCCAAAGAAAGTCCGCGACGAAGGATGGAGCAGCACATGTGGATAGCCACTTTTATCATCAAAAGAGGTTTGAAAATGGCCGGGAAGAACATACCTGGGCAAGCTCCGAACTAGGTCCGAAATTAAGACACAGAGCAGGTCCCCCCAAGGTCAACGAAGAAAGCGGATGTGGGAGAACGAGACAGGGAACGAAAGAAACAAGGCTAATGAAAACAACAATTTATTTGAAAATACAACACAAACTGTCTCAAAAGCCACGTCTAGGAACTAAAAACGCCCGGCTCGTCCCCGACCACTTTGACGTCTCACTGGGTTATTATGGCATGAACGGGCAACATGCCCCCATTTAAAGCATCGAAAGCACTGAGAGTTTTGCTGAGGCGGGAAAGGAGACGGTCTACGCGCAATGGATCCATAGCCAGAGGGGGGAGGAGGAGCCTTGTCCACACCCTTCAAAATAGTAGTGGCTTCCCTGGCAACTTTAGCACGAACAGGATCCCCCAATAACCCGAGAAAAAGGCGCTGCAGCTGAAGGTGGTCCAAGGCATCCGTCCTGGCTCTGATCTCATCAAGAGCAGCCGCATACTCGTCCGCTTTCTTGTGGCTTTCGTTTCTTGCTAGACGAACCAAGGACTGTAGCAGATCAAGGGCCTCATATTTGTCGAACATCGCGGTAGGGCGACTGATATGTCGACGCAAGGCTGCGAGAGCTGACTCTGAATTTTCCAAAGTCTTCAGCTGCTCTAACGACTTAATCTTGTCCTCAAGAATCTTAATACGGGCAGCGACCTATGACAAAATAAACAGCCCAAACCAATATAAAATTCAAAATTTACTTTTCATAAACAATATCCTGCAACACGTAATACCTTCCATAATGGTATAACAGAACAATAGATTGCCTCTACCAGAGGTACACGCAAAAACGGTCGCGCAACAACGCGTTGCCCGTACCAATACCATACAGAGACAGTCTCAGAACAGCACGTTGCCTCACCAGCTGTGTACGCAAGTACAAGACGTTGCTTTCACCAGTGGTATACGCAAGGCAGCCACGCAACAACATGTCGCCTTCACCGGTGGCATACGCAAAAGAGTCACGCAACAACACGTTGCCTTCACCGGTGGTACCCGCGAAAACAGTCACGCAACAACGCGTTGCTTTCACCGGTGGAAAACGAAAAACAATCACGCAACGATATGTTGCCTTCACTAATGGTACCCGCAAAAACAGTTGCGCAATAACACGCTATACTCATCAATGAAAAACGCAAAGAAAACACGCAACAAGACGTAGCCTTCACAGGTGGTACACGGAAAACAGTCAAGCAACAACGTTGCCCTCACCGGTGGTACCCGCAAACAGTCACACAACATCACGCCGCCTTCACCAGTGGCAAACGCAAAAACAGTCACGCAACAATACGTTGCCTACACCGGTAGTATACACAAAACAGACGCCCAACAACACGTTGTCTTCACCAGTGGTACACGCAAAAAACAGACACGCAACAACGCGTTGCCTTCACCGGTGGTATACGCAAATAGTTTACCCAACGATAGGTTGCCTTGACCAGCGGTCACATAAAAACAACATGTTGTCATCACCGGTGGAATTCGCGAAAACATTGCCAAAACAACAGGTCGCCTTCAACAGCTGAATACAATAACAGCCATGCAACAACACGTTGCCTTCACTGGTTGAATACCACAGTAACGTTCACGCAATTGCCTAAACCGGCGGTACACCGCAAGAAACGCCACGCAACAACAAATAGCCTAGACTAGCGGAAAACGCATGCAAAGAACTAAACCAAAGTTTTTTTTTTTTGACGTAAATTCACCCACACCGGGAGACGAAGAAACACCCGAACAATGCTAGCCAAAAACAAAACGAGAAAGCCTAAATTGCGGAAGCTGAAAAACGCAACAGAGAGCCACAGAGGCATGCAAAAATAGGAGGAAACAAAAGCCCGAAAACAATACGGAGCATGAAAACAATAGCTTCAAAGGAGTATACAGGTTTACCGGAATAAACCCAAACAAAAGAACCGAGAAAGAAAATATAAATGAACCGGAGACAAACGTAGGCACTAAAACTACAGGCAGCGGGTAAAAATACATAAACCTGGCTAAGGACCAACAATATTGCTAGGAAAATTGCCTCTTCCACGGTTTCAACAGCCGGGGCCGGGTCCGCCACTAGAACTGGAGCCGGGGGCGGTGCGAGAACCGGATCAACAGCAGGCGGTTTTTCTACAACTGGCGGTGGCTCAACGGCAGCGTGCTCCACGATTGGAGCAGCGACGGGAGCGGGTGGAGGGGGAAGACGATGTTCTGCGATCTAAGCTGGTGGCGGTTGACTGTGCAAGGAACAGAAGCGAAAGCTGGCCGTCGTCCCGGAGTACGGTTAAAATGACCACGTTTCAAGCAGGGCGATAAAATATATACTCTAAGACCGCAAAGCATCAACACCGCAATAATTGTGCGCGGAACTGGGGGAATTCGAACGCATAATGAACACTTCTGCCATGAGCTAATTAATTATGCAGTGAGAATAGGATCAAACCCTTCACTGAAGAACGCTTTCCTTGAATAAAGAAGCCAAAAAAGAAAAGGACAACAACCTTTCTTTCAAATAATTCTTGACTAACAAGAATTAGTCAAATTTCCAATTGTTTGAAGACTGTTTGAAGTTGAGTACGAATAAATATAAATACATGTAGCCAGACATCGCAGATTCGACTTTCCTAAACACAGCTCCACTCAATTGAAGGTGTTCGATTCCTTCTCTGAGCTTTTTAGACCCATATCCAACCAGAAAAAGTTACCAGAAAATTTGTCATTTAGTTTCAGTGTTGTACATAACACCACATAAAATATTAGAAATACAGCTCACTTTGATATCCAACGGCGAAAGATACAATTGTTGTCGAAGTCTATTATTCGTCGCTTTTAAGATTCCAGATATTCATTTTTACCGTGTGTGTTGTTTATCGAATTCACGTTCCATTCTTGAGCTCGAGAAGGGTACATTTTGTTTAAAGATCCAATAAACACCATGCACGTTACATCGCTTCGCGCTATTGCTTATATACTGTATCTACTGGATAAAATCTACGCATTTCTGCTACCCCTGAAACCTACCAAAGATACGAGCGGAAGACTCTTGACACAAAGACAATACTTAGCAGGGGAGTGACAGGCAAGACCCAACTGCGCAATTTTTCTGATTTTCGACACAGCAGAAAAAAAAAAAAAAAAAAAAAGAGAAAAAATTAAACGGAAAAATGCTACTCGTTTTTTAACTGGATTGTCAAATGGCAACTCCGGTTATAATGAAATAATGGTATGTGTGACGTTCCCAGGGCAGAAGGCTGGAAAAAGCGAGTTAGGGTTAGGGTTACGCGCCGGTCGATTACAGGTCCTCGGAGGACAGTCCATCCAAGGCCACGTCATGGACTAGTACTTATCAGAAGGAGTTTTAAAATGACATATAAGCTCATTACAGAATTGATATTCGTGAGACAATTCTTTTTCTAGTCTTTGAACTGGTTTTTTTTTTTTTTTTTTCCTAGTTACTGGTAATTGATTTCGCGCATTTCGAGTCAAACTCATTAAGATACCGAAATCCTGTGATCCCTAAAGGTAACGAAATGAAGATGTAAGTTATGAAGTCTTTAAGGAGGGGTTTGCTGTCTATTGGCTTCGACTCTATATACACTTGCGGGGGTTTGGTTGTCTACTGTTAAGTGTGGCAGTTGAAAAACAAACCAAAAGCGAAGATGCTAGTGCAACTAGTGAAATTCTGCAACTCGCACAATTTACCACTTTCTAATCATAAGCAGGGTGCAATCTGCGATCAGCGCCCATGCACTTGTCTGGTTAAGCAATGATTATGGGCGAGCTTTTCCCTTAAACTTTTTAAGGGGTGTACTTTCTTTGGTTGTTTGTAAAACACATCTACCAGAGATTACTGGCGCAATCTAAAAAATAAGCGATGCTGTGCGCAGATTTCATAATAGTTTTCAGGATGTGAGATCTACTCATAACTCGTGGTGCTTGTGGTTGCAGATGAAGAACCGCGAGTCTATAACACTAATCAAAGACCGCGAGCCTCGCTGGACCTGAAAGCTTTCTAATCAAAGCCGTGCAGATGGATAACAGATATCACCTGGCTTAATTTTGTGGAGCTTAGCAAACTCCCGCAATTCGCCGATATACTGAATCAGGTGCATAACTCCCAGCCCGAGGACGCTTTGATCAGAAAAGCTGAATACTTTAATATATAGCGTTTAAAACTGAGACGTTGACGTTTGCCTTTATCTTAGTTTTCCAGGTTTAAATTCGCCAATAGATGATAATTATTAGCCGTATCTTCTGTAGATTAAATTCTACTTTCATCACTTCATTTTTCCTCTTTGATTTTGGACCTTTTTTATTCTCATTTATTTTCATTTGGAGTCTCTAAATTGTTGCAACGTTTTCAATTAAACGTTAATCTGTAGATCACTCGAAACGAAAACTGTGGAAAAATTGGTTCGATAAGGACGCTCCAGAAGAAGCGGACATTCCTGATGGCTATACAAACTCGTTGGACACCTTCAGAAAAGTAACCCTTGTTGATCAGGTCAGTGTGGCAACGTAGTGCTATTCTCTCCCAGAATTTGCTTCATTTTACAGTGTTGTAGCGCTCTCAAAATCCACCAACATGTAGTCCAGTCGCTCAAGGTCTAGGTGAATGAACCTTTCCTGAAAATCTTTGTCACTGTTTCAGGTCTCTTCAGTTTTTGTGTCAGTGTTACCGTGACACTTCAAATGCGATGATTGCTTGACTCACTCCTTTGTTCGGTTTGCTGATCAATTTTCTGTCCATAGGCTCAGATCCTACTAGTCTTTAGTTATTGAAAACCTCGACAAAAGACACAAATTTGGTATGTGCATCCACTCGCAGTACTTAATCAATTTGAAGCCGGGGAATTTGCGATGTGTGTCAGGAAAGTTATCTTGGAAACTGAACCCAACAAAAGAGCTCCTTTGCCTATCTCCCACCTTCCCCAACTTTAAAAAAAAAAGAACTTTCAGAATTCCACCGTTTTATTGGTTGTATTTCGGCAGTAAAATCCAAAAAGTAAATTCTCACTGAAACCCCTAGCTCTCTCATCAGTATCTTGTTTGCATTTAGATTGCCCAGCGGTTTCTATGGGCCAAGGACAAGAGATTCGTGCAAGAAAGTTGGTTGGACAATTCATGCAAACGGTGCGCGTTTTGCAGTTTGGACCACCCTTCTCAGGTTTCTTGGACTTCGTACACTTCTGTGGGATTAGACCAGACATACCATCCCACACTGCAGTTTGCTTAGTAGCTTATCAGTCTTCCTCAATCTACCCTGCTTAGCTGGTGGCAATGTTGGCGCGGAGAATGGGGAGGAGCGCTGTGAAATATCGCCTGCCCGAAAACTCATGTTTTTTGAATGCCGCTCATGCATTTTGAATCCAATTACGAGCAGCCAATCAGAGTAAAGCTGTAATGCGAAACCAAGTCGTATATTACAAGTGTCAATATTAATTTTGGGGGAGCAAAAACTAAATAGCAGCATGCACGCAAGATAGCAAACACAGATGTTAATTTGAAAGCATGGAAAGGGTAGATATATCAAAGAAGCACGTAAAATGAGAAACACTGTCAAGAAAATTAATTCGCGAACGATCGCTGTAGATTATGTCCATGTAATCTGAAATTGCAATGCGGAGATTATTTTAAAAAACATCCTTTTATCCACTGAAACGTTGTTTAAATCAAGGGAGAGAATGATTGAACCACCTATCGACGATGCAAATGGTACGAGGGAATCATCACACCTTAAACCAAGAACTCTCTAGCAGAATGTCGATTTGGTATCTAATTAAACTACTCAAGTAAAAGTCCTGATCGTTAATCCAAGTTCTCGTGTTGATTTGTTCACTCCGTTTGACGAGAATACTATATCAATGATCTGAATTAATTTGTTTCGAACGAATTGGAAAACTGTTGCCAACTTAAATTTGGTTTTATCAACGGAGTTGATAATGTAAATAGGCCACCGTACAGAGATTCTAAAAGCTGACGTTTCGAGCGTTAGCCCTTCGTCAGAGCGAATCTGACGAAGGGCTAACGCTCGAAACGTCAGCTTTTAGAATCTCTGTACGGTGGCCAATTTACATTATCAACTCCGTTGATAAAACCAAAATTTTGTATACAACTTCCCCACCGACGCAGCACCACAGTTTCTTTAGAAACTACCCCCTTCATTCATTTGTTGCCAACTTAGCCTTGCAGAACCTGAGAGAACCAGGGAGTAAATTGAAGGCGAAAATTTCCCTTGCACTGTCGACCTGTAGTATCTGCGAAACGACCACAAGGAACGTTTTAGATGACAATATTTATTCTTTCGCCAAAATGAGGATCGTGTATATCAAGCTTTTACCAAAACCAGTGGGTAGAATAGCCATAGCATCTTTGCCAGAAAGCAACTCCTTCGCAGCAATCTCCTACTCTTTCTTGAGCAAAATTTTACGTTCTTTTTTAATGTTTAGATAAGCAGGAGCTTCTTATATAATTTCTTAGACGGTCGGCATACGTTATTGATCGTCCGCCCAGTGACCAAGATATTAAAAAAAAAAACTCTAGATTTCGAGCAAGCGGTATTTCACAGCGCCCCTACCCATTGTCCGCTTGGCTTCGCCGCTCGTTAATATTTGCCTCTCGGATATCCTTAATAAGTATCTTATTCACCAAAGCTTGACATTTTGATACATTTAATATCGTTTCTGTAGGGAGGTAGTCCTGTTCCGGGACTCCCTCTTACCCCGTCCTGGAAATGGGCCTGGAACCCAGGCGGGAAAAGCGAGAGTCCTGTATTACCTGCAGGTGCTCGGAATGAGCCAATCATATTGCATTAGATGCCAGGCTGGATATGTAAATAAAGGGAACCTTGAAACTCCGACAAAAAATTCGTATATGAAAATTACTGTGTGATTTGCAGTGTCAGGAAAGAGAACATCCAAATTACGCCTCGTCGTGACCAAACGAGGAGAAAAAACCCCGATCGCAGTGATGTTGGAAAATTATTGCCGAATAAATGTGACGACTGAGAGAAGATCGCAATAAATCGATGCAAAGGCTGAACTAGTAAATATAGCATAGGATTTCACTAAGCGACAAAACAGCTCGGAGTCAGAATTTCATATTATCTGCAGTACTTTACATCTAACAATGAGTTTCAGAAAGAAAGTGCTTTTAAGTAGCAACAATAAAAGCAAGCTGACACACGCTTTTAAGTAGCATTTTTCATCTTAATTAATATTCACGAACAAATTTGGACCAGAAAAAAAAAATCGTGACAATTAACGTCCGAATAATCGATGTTTGACTGTGCAT
>OX421447.1:33817760-33820260 GCA_949126865.1 Montipora capitata
AGCTATATCTAACTGCAGACAGTACTGTTTCGGTCTTCTGGGCCTCATCAGTGCAGTGCTGATGTCTGGGATGGAGGTTAAGCTTATAAAGCCACCCCAAATGTCCCACACATGTGGTACATCTAAGCCATGCCAGAGTGCTCAAACTAGCGAGCTAGTGAGCATGCGCAATTGCTAGCGGCAATGACTCATCCCAGTAGAGTGCTCAATTTGGACATGAAAGTAAAAGCTTTGTAATGCCAAAGAGCTATATCTAACTGCAGACAGTACTGTTTCGGCCTTCTGGGCCTCATCAGTGCAGTGCTGATGTCTGGGATGGAGGTTAAGCTTATAAAGCCACCCCAAATGTCCCACACATGTGGTACATCTAAGCCATGCCAGAGTGCTCAAACTAGCGAGCTAGTGAGCATGCGCTCACATAAACATAAACATAAACAGGATGTTGTAATAATTACTAGCAACAAATTATAAATTTCTTGCGCAAATCGATACCAGCACTTGAACTGTTGTTATCTCTCCATATACTTGCCCCATTTTGACGAGTGTATACTTAATTTATTATTTAAACTTGCAATTCTACTTTCAATATCATAAACTGAATCGATTTTTGATAAAAGAACGGAGAAGGACGGATTTAAAACATTATTTCTACAATAATAAATGTATTGTTTTGCAATAATAAGAACGTGATTCAATAACAAAAAATCGCAAGCTACACCAGCAAATCAAATCATTCCAAAGCGTTGTGATGATGGGACAAGATACAAAGAGATGTTCAAGGGATTCGTCTACAGTTCCACAAAAAGAGCATTGTGAGGAATCGACCTTGCCCATTTTCTTTAAAAGGATGTTTGTAGTTAAAAATCTATGGAGAATTTTATATTGAAATTCTCGCGACTTTGTATCCAGAGCAACCTTGAAAGGCAAGCTGTAAATTTCTTTCCACTCTAGAGAATGTTCACTAAACAAATCTGTGTATCTTTGTTGGTCTGTTGGTATTGTTGAGACTTTAGATTTAAGATCCGCATAGACGCCCTTAGAAATAGCTTTACTTATTGGAGTCCGAATATCAAGCAATCTCAAGTAAATTTCATCTTGAAGGACAAAGTCTGATTTATCTTCAATGCTTTCTGTTTTAAGAATCTCTCGCCACTTACAAGGAATCGCATCTATTATAGCAATAATTTCGAAAACATCCAGCGGAGAAAATTCAGATTCATTCAAATTACCGGTAGTAATAAATCGATTTTCTTCTGATATTAAATCACCAATTCTAATTATTCCTTTATTAACCAGACGTTTATTGTAGAGGGACTTGCCGTGAATACAAATAAACCTATTGTTCCGTATAACTGTTTCAGATATATCTTCATGCGAAGGACTGTCATTCCTTTGTTTACCTCCCGAGCACTCTACAAAACATTCGAAACATTCTTTGTAGTACTTAGGAAGAGTAATTGGAAGTTTTTTGAAGTCAAAATCACAACAAAGAATGAATTTGCCCCCAATCGACTTGAGATAGTGCAATAAAAACGTTTTCCAAGTACTTATTTGATCATTGGCAAATTTTTTGCAACACATTATTCTTTGTGTTTTAATAATTGATTCTAAATGGGGGGCTTTGAGACCACCATATTCAACGTCGTTAATAAGGGAGGACCGTTTTACCTTGTCTTTGCCTTTCCATATAAAATCATATATAATTCTATTGGCTTCTTCGATCACTTCTTTGTCTAAACTAATTAAGCCAGCACGGTACATTATTATTGGAATTACAAAGGTTTTAACAATTTGAATTCTGCCGATAACAGTGAGGTTTCTCCACCTCCACAACTTAAGCTTTTCTTTGATTGAGTGCATGATTTCATCGAAATTAAGCTTTTGCCTAAGGGCAACATCATACGTGAAATGCACGCCCAGGATTTTCACCGCCCTCTTAACTTTAGCCTTCCTTATTTCAGTTTCATCATTCACATGTTTTGGAAGTTGATTCCCAAGAAAAAGTATCTCCGTCTTATCATAATTAATGCGGAGGCCTGAACAATCACCAAATTCTTCAGTTGTATCAAGAAATCTATTGAATGATTGCTCATTTCTCACAAATCCTGTTAAATCATCTGCAAATATTTGCAATTTGATGTCATTGCCATCTACATTAACACCTCGAATACTTGCATCCCCACGTATTCTTGTGGCTAAAACTTCTAAAACTATAATAAAAAGGTATGGCGAAAGTGGATCACCCTGCCTAACGCCACTTTGAATCGGAAAATGACCACTAGCAAATCCGTTATTAACAACACAACTTGAAATATTCTGGTAAAAAGTACGAACCCACTGAATAAAGGAAGGACCAAAGCCAAAGGTGGAAAGTGTCTCGTACAAAAAATTCCTATTCACCGAGTCAAAGGCTTTCTGGAAATCAACGGCGACCATACGACCGTCAATTTTATATCTTTCAGTGTACTCCTAAACATCGTCAATTGTGGGTATTGCATCA
>OX421447.1:33825260-33832760 GCA_949126865.1 Montipora capitata
GAGGTCTTAAGACTGGACTCTTCCTCTCTTTTTGATACCCCTACACAACACAGATGTCAATCAAATTCACAAATTAGTCTCCTCAGGGTCTTAGAGCGGGATTCAAGCGAACCTACAATGGTACGTTTATCTTTAATCGAACAGAGATCACTGGTAATTTTTCCCTTTCTAAAAAAAAAACGTACTTTCATTTTGTCAACAGGTATTTCTCAGGACCAGCTTGAAATTAGCAACTTACCGCAGTGGAAACCCATGCTTTACGCTGTTAGATTCCTTCAGTCTACTGTACAGGTCAGGGACTTCACTCAAATGATTTTACGCATTGCCATGGAAAAGTCTCCTATAAACCTAAAAGTGGCATTTGCAAAGTAGAATGATTTTAAGAGCTTTGAATACGAAGGATTCGTGTCGTCCGTCTTCTTATTTCGGTCCGGCACTAGAGTCCATTTTATCATAATCCTCGTCGCCGCAGCCGTCATCGTCGTTATGGTCATCAGCATCAACACAGTCGCCATTGTCAGCACCGTCATTATCGCTATCATCATCATTACCCTCACACCATCTTCATTATCATTATCACTAAAAAAGTGCTCAGTCACGAAGATTGGGCTTGTCTTAATGGACCTATTTTATAACCTTAGAAATGCTAATTATAAATCGTCGGATCTAGCTTAAACTCTGCAGTTGCGACCGACCGAGTGTCAACAAATAGGAAAAACGAAAGGGCGATCCAAGGACGACTTAGCGTAATCATTGCAGAAAAATTATCGTGTCTGCTAGAGCAAACAGGATGGAAGCCTTAATAAAGAGAAAGTTTTCAACACGGGCTTGTTAAGTAACACCCTAAATAAATTTAAGAAGATCCCATGCTGGTAATTGTTTCCGATTTGAAGACTTTCCTCTTTCCTTTTTGATTATTCAGGAACGTCGAAAGTACGGTCCTTTAGGATGGAATATTCCTTACGAGTTTAACCAGGCAGATTTTACCGCTAGTGTGTTCAAAACCATCTGGATGATATGGACATCAAAAAGGGCGTGTCCTGGAATACGGTGCGGTACATGTTAGGAGAGGGGCAATACGGAGGAACGGTGACAGATGACTTGGACAAGAGGCTTCTCAACACTTTTGCTAAAGTTAATAGTCAAAGTATATCTTTAATCTACCTTTATCGATTGTTGGCCCTTCGCGAGATCTTCGGCAAGATTCGCTTTCACGAAAGGGTAATCCTCTTAGCGCCAGATTTTAAATCTTCTGTGGTCAATTAATCTTTTCTACCTATTGAATGCTATATTCTAGCGCTTCATTTCCAACCCAATCTTTTTACACTGATCCCCTAAGAAAATCACTCCCTCTATGGTCTGTGTTATATCAAAATTGTGTACGTGAGAAGTGAATCATACATAGCCATTCTTAAAGAAATCTCGTCCAGCTAGGTCGGACGAATTCTTGTGTGTAGCATCCATAATTCACCACCAATGTGCTGTTAGTGAATTGCATGCAAAAGGCCTTGGTCTGTTTACGCGTTGTTTAGTCATCACTTCTGCAGTCCTTGCACTGCAAATTATACCTTGTCGTAACAGGATAAAACTATGGAATGAGCCACACTAAGCACAAACAACTTCTTTATCGCTTGGTATCGGCAATTTTTTACATTAAGCTCTGCCTCTTTTTTTTTTCTCTGCGTACATTTTAGGTGTGGTTCAGCGATTCGATGTTCCAACAAAGCTTTAATTTCTACAAAGGGTGCTTGATACCCAAGGGCACCTCTGTCGCACAATTCATGGATTATATAGATACCCTTCTCTTAGTGGATTCCCCTGAGGTCTTTGGTCTGCATCCTAATGCTGATATCACGTAAGTACAGATGTGAAGGAATCACCCGATTGCTTTTAATGCTGTTGACGTTGAGGAAATAGCCTTAATTTGGGCAAGTGATAAAAGTTATGATATTGTGCAATTGCACTTGGACACAAAAAGCAGATGGTGTCGTTCCGTCTTAGCAAATGTTCATTCCCAATTTTTGTGTCCTTGTCGACAGTAACCGACTTTGTCTCTTAAGAAAGAAAGAAAAGAAACAAGCGTTTAGAAAAGGCTGAAGCAAATCCCGTGTTTTGTACCACATACTTTCCTCCGGCGGTGAAACTCACATGGTCATTTAAACAAAACAAGGCGTAACATCACTTTAAGCTCCACTGGCTCATTGTCGTCTGTGCAGTGTCCAAGCTAATCAATTTTGGAGTATCTATTCTAGGCTCAATCGTTCATTCTCGTTTTTTACTTACCAAAGCAACTTGGCCAAGTCCGGCTTGGATACAATCCTCAGTATTCAACCAAAAGACAGTTCAGGTGGTCGAGGAGAAACCCGCGAGTCTGTTGTACAGCGGTTGGCTGATGATATGTTGGATAAGCTGCCTCAGAACTATATTGCTCATGAAGTAAGTCATGTCCTGAAAGTAATACAAAAAAAAAGGGAAACCATGGCAGCTGTTGCAACCTTACATAATATACGTTCGCTGTTCTGTGTGAGCGTAAGATTGTGCTCTATCTGTAGCTTCTACATGAGTTTTTCGTGAGTGCAGTCGCGGAGAATCACGTGTCTAATTTGTTATGTTATATGACCAGCTACTATCTATATTTGGCTCCATCATTCGGTCAGTAGAGGTGTGAATGCCACAATTAAATTATTCGGTCACTGTTTCTAGTCTCTGTCAAGCCTCAGAGGACTATTTGAGAATTAGGGTAATGTGACGCTCCATCTCTACTTTAACAGAGTAACCACTCATTTCCAGTAACACAGATGAAGGCTGTGCAATTCAGCATATTTATTTCGATCGTTCTAAATTGGGAACCTTTTCCTACGTTTGCAATTGATTGTGATTTCCATCTGACAGTTGTATTGATCTGTTGCTTTGCAGGTAAAGGCAAGGCTGCAGAAAATGGAAGCTCTTTCTCAAATGAATATCTTCTTGAGACAGGAAATCGATCGAATGCAGGGAGTCATAAGTGCGGTTTGACAAACACTGACAAATCTTAAACTTGTATTAATTTATTAATTAATTTATTATTATTATTATTATTATTATTATTATTATTATTATTACTAGTAGTAATCACGGATTAGTACAGGGCGTTCAATGTCGATGTCTGCTTGCTCAGACAGTACGCAGAGAGAACTTGAAACTTCTGTGAAAAGCAGCCGAGTTGACAAATCACAATTGCCACCTGAGGGCGAATTAGAAAACAGACCACTACACAGCTTTCTGATGTTCTGATAAGTAGGTTTTAAATTTGTATTTTTGCTACTGATACTTCGAATAAATTAAGACAACTTCAATTGCGTTTGAAAAATAACAGCGAAGAAAACAGCCGAGCAACCAACACGCACAACTAGGAAGCACATGGAAATATGGGGATTTTTTTACCCCTTTCATTTGAGCATGCCGGCATTGCGTTACAAACCCGATGTCGAGGCATGGCCGACTCACATTCACATCCGATCGAGGTGATGTGTTCGTCGGCGAGCCAGTCCAAGATGGCGTTCAAACCCTGAAATCCCATGGCATCACGATCGATATCCGCGAGGCCTTTTTGGGAAATTCGTAAAACGACACGACCTGAATGCGTGTGGCCGCACACACAGAATTTAAGATATATCTATCTTTCTTCTTAGACCCTCAGGGACTCCCTTGACTGCATGTACGATGCAAGGATTCCGACTCACTGGAAAAAGGTAAAATAACTTTTAAATTAACGGGATTTGTTGGACCTTTCGTATATTTGAGGCTGGTTGGTTGTCGGTTTACGTTTCGTTGGGTATTGCATTGTTCATACGTCAATGACTAATCAGAACGCGACATTGTGTTGAGTATATAATAAAGAAATTGAAAGTATTGTCAGCCTTGGAACACCATACGTATTTTCAGATTTCGTGGGAATCATCCACGCTTGGATTTTGGTATACCGAACTGTTGGAGAGAAATAATCAGTTTCGTAGTTGGTGTTTTGAAGGAAGGCCAAAGGTTTTTTGGATGACAGGGTTTTTTAATCCTCAAGGATTTCTTACAGCCATGAGACAGGTATGCCTGGGTTACTTATCTATTCTGTTTGTCATATCTTGTGTAATGCTTCTTTTAAGTAGAGGACAGTGGAATTGTGCTCACGCTTTCGATCTGGGATATGAAAGCGCGTGGTTTCCCTTACCCGCTACGAACTACAAATGAGACCCGTCCCTTTTTCCGTTTTTCTACCCCTACCCTTCTCAACCAAGTTGCAAATTTATGGCTTTTACAAGCGTTCAAAGAGAATTTCCGCATTGGACTACCAACATTGTTTGTAAGAAAGGTTTTTTTAGGTGCTGTTGCTTTGATGGACGGAACTTATTACATCCTCGTTTTTCGTTGGCGTTAGAGGTCATTCAGTCATGCGGACCCATCCTAGAATGAGTTAACAATTCTTCGCCAGGAATCTCTGTCAGCCATCAGATTTGGAAGGTCGTTTATATCTTGATTGATGTCCCTTGCTACACAGTCAATGTAGTTGAATGGCTTTAGAAGTGCTACCCCAATACTCCTTTTGTTGTGTAGAATCGTTCGTATCACGAAAGGCAATGTAATGTACTAAACACTTAATGACTGGTCCGGAGGGAAACATTGAAATTCGAGGGAAACAAAATGAAATGTTTGAGCTATATAACAATCTTCATTGTCGTTTGTCGCATTTGGGGGGGGGGGGGGGGGGAGAGGTTTGGTGGGGTAAAGGGCGCACCGTCTGCTTCCATCTTCTGACAGAACTACCGACGAAAAATAAAGTAACTTTAACACTTTTCTTCCCAAGATCGAAACGTTCATTCTCCTAACTAGAAGTAATGAATATTTAAGTATTACATAAGCAAATAATGAGGTGGAAAACCTGGATCCTATAGTGTTACGTCATCGTATTCGAAATTTTGCGTAAACGGCTACCGAATTCGCCGGATACGTGTGGACGCCAGCCGTATTCGGAAAAAGAAAATTTGGGATACAATAATTTCCGGATACGTATGGACGGGGCCTTAGGCTAGACCACTTGTTTTGAAAACATTCAGCGTGTTACAATCATGTGCAATTTGTTTTTCAATTTCCATGGAGGTCAAGGTTCTTTCTTATAGTTTTATCAGCATGCGTTTTACCCCGTGCTATCTGAAATGAGAGGGAGTTAAATTGCACATTGTAATGTGTGCTTTCTTTAAAAAATAGGAGGATTAATTCTTAACGTACGTTGTTCTGCAGGAAGTAACCCGTGCGCACAAGGGTTGGGCCCTAGACTGTGTAGTTGTTCACAATGACGTCACTCGCTTCTTTAAAGATGACATCACACAGCCCCCAGCAGAAGGTGTCTATGTGCACGGGTTGTACCTTGACGGGGCTGGTTGGGATCGCAGGGGCTGCAAGCTGGTGGAACCCCCTCAAAAGGTTCTCTTCACATCTATGCCTGTCATTCATATCTACACGATCACCTCAACAGCATGGCGAGATCCCCGGATGTACCAGTGCCCGATTTACAAGAAACCCAGGAGAACGAACCTGGCGTACATCGCAAGTGTTGACATGAAAACTAATCAGAATCCAGTTCACTGGTTCTTCGTGGTGTGCCCTTGTTATGTGATATCAATTAAACTACCCTTCACACGGAATGCGACATAGATTTGTCACGACAAGAACGTGCAATGATTTCGTGATAAGAAAAGATGGAGCTGAGGTGTTTCTGCAAATCGTGATAAACTTTCTCATTGCGCCTTTGTAAATTTTAGTGTGCATTACGTGTCCATGTCAGTATCCACAGCCTTCACAACCAAACACTCCTTAATGGAGTTGCAAGTTCATATTTAACTTCGCGAGTACATATTTTGTAACCATATTTATTTTAAACACTTCTTTCTAACGCCTTTCTAACAGTGTTATCAAAAATAATTGTACAAAACTACTTGATTAGAACATAGTTAAGGTAGGACTGGTTATGAAGTCTTCAGTCGCCAAAACTTGCGCCGATCTGCGATGGAAAGGGCCTTAGCTTTGCGAATTTCGTTTAACCCTTGTGCAAAAAGGTGAACATATTTTGCACGTCGTTCCTTTTCCTAAAATGCCCGATTATTAAATTTTCAACCTTGATTAACGCTTTTAATTTCGAGCTTTCTGATTGGTTCACTCAATCTCGGTTATCAGCTCATATACTCTGTGACATAATGGGGAAACTGCTTGCGTCAATTGTTGCCGAGTTAAAAATTTGTGTGGGAAAGCTGAGTTTCATTTCCAAGTATCCAATCGTTAAGAATATAATTAAAACTAATAAAACTATTGTTCCATTCGCGCTTGTTGGATACAAGACTGGTTATAGCCAACTCGGCGCTACGCGTCTCGCTATTTATTTACCATCTCATATCCAACGCTCGCTCATGGAATAATAGTCACATAAGAGTTTATATGCAAAATTAATCACTTGAGCCAGGTCACAATGATAGTTCCGCTACGGAATTTTGTATTCCACGCATGCGGTAATATTTCCTGGACGCAGCACTCGGAAATATTAAATGGAAATACAAATACTACTGGGGCTAGAACGTTGAGCTCAAAATGTACATTTTATTTCCTCTTTTCACTTCCTTAAAATTTAATCCAAACGGTATGCGGACAATGGCTAACAATAGTTACACGCTCCAACGTATGAGGGACAAATCGACCTTAATCACTAAAATCTTTCGAGTTCCAACGAAGATCATGCGATAATAATGACAAAATTGGATCTTTCCTCTTATTAAAAACACGCCATAGCTGTAAGGCACGAATAAGTTGAACTCTAAAAGAAAACTAGGTTCACCAAGGAATAAGCTCGAGGTTGGGCTACATTCTCGTGTTCCAGGAATTCTCATGTCCCTATTCGCTTTATTAACTACCTTAACAAATTATTCCTTGCGCTTTCTTCGGTTTTTGCAGTTGCTTTTTTTTCGGGTTCCTCTATCTAATTTGTCATGCTTGAAATTATAAAGGGTATGGGCAGAGGGTAAGGTGGTAAGAAAGCAAAGGACCTTTCCAGGTCCCCCCCCACCCCCTCCCCCACCACTCTCTCGTTTCGCTGTTGCTAAACAATTCTACACTTGCTATTGTTTATTTTTTCTTAACTTTATCTGAGAAATCGCTTTTTATTCTGGGACAGTTGATGGATAAAGGGTGGATAATGGTGTACAATCATCCTTCGGAAACTCGAGGTCTGGTTCGTCTTCCCTGAAATCAAGGAAAAGAAAACCAAGAAAAGAAAAGTACAGTTATTTAAAGAAAAATCATATACAATCAACGCCCTTGTTGACAGACTGTTCAAGCAAACTCTAAGAAAAAATGATCTGAAAAGAAAGAATTACTAAAACACTTCTTATACTTTAAGCGAAATTAAGCACTGTCGTGATACTCTCTGGCCCAAATTACAAATTCTTTACATGCATCCGCTAGAGTCCTGGCCAAACGCTCGCA
>OX421447.1:33837760-33840260 GCA_949126865.1 Montipora capitata
TTATTTTTTGAGGAGAGAGGAAAACCAGAGTATCCGGAGAAAAACCTCTCAGGGCAGAGTAGAGAACCAACAAACTCATGACAACCTATTATGATGCCGAGTCTGGGAATCGAACCCGGGCAACGTTGGTGGGAGGCGAGTGCTCCAACGACCACGCCATCCACGCAAACCCGTGTCAGAAAATGGGGAGAAATCAAAATTGTATCAAAGGTTGGGCCCATAACGCCATCATACGTTTGCTGCAAAACGAACATTTGTATCAAAATGGTCTAAGCTGGTGCTTAGCTTTCGTTAGAGCACGCAACTGATCAAATGTGGTCGGGATTTTAATAAGAGGAAGGGGTTTTTGAAGACAGCAATTGAGGAGTTAGGAGTATCGTACTTAAGGGTCTTCCACTTGATATTACCTTGCTACGAGCCTCAACACCAATTCAACCTTCTTGGAATGGTCAACTTTGATTGGGTCAGCAGCGACAAAATGCTGAGTGCTGTGACCTTGTAACGTTGTTCCTCCAGCTCTCCATAATGGGTCATTTTCAGTCAAAACGCGCCCCGACCCCAACCGACTCGAGTATCCATGGAGGGGGCCCACCTGCCAAGAAGAAGTCCTGATAGAAGCCGTCCTGTGCCCTGAAAAAGAAGAAACGATTTAATCATTAAGTTCTTTGGCAGTTATTTTGGTATAGTTTCTAAACCCATAGCATAAAGAACCCGAAAGCAAAAACCCTGCTCTAAGCCACAAATATGCCATCAAAAATATAACTAAATAATTCTAATAACGACTATGTACAAAGATAAGGAGCTGAAGCACAATCGGTCAGATGTTATTTTAATGCATAAAGATACCATGGAATGGACTCTCACTGACATAGCTGTCCCAGCAGACCAGAAAATCACCAGGACTGAGGAGGACAAGGTAGAAAAGTACATGTATTAGGCCTAGCATTCTCAATCAGAGCATTGAAAGTGACAGTGATACCCATCGTGATTGTCCCACTCGGAACCATCTCAAAGAACACAAGGGCCTGGTATAAAAAGTTAGGTCCACCTGACATCAGCCATAGTTGGAACTGCGCATGAGTGTTGTGAAAAGTATTGTCCCTCTACGCTACGTGAAGTTGCTGAGAGATGCCTTAGGAGACCCAGAAGAATATCAGAGAACTGGTAATAATATTAAATATAATAGTTTAATAACAAAAATGGGACATATAATAACGTAATAATAATAAAGAGTAATAAAGAGAACAAAAAGGAAGGTGAAATACAGCGCCCAAGAAACGTTATTGGAGCAGTGGGAAGAGGAAGCACTCCATGGCAAATACCCACAGAGAATTAAGGAAGCAGAAGTTGACCAAAATAAAACCAACCAGTGGCTCAGAAGCAGTGGATTAAAAGCTGAAACAGAAGGCCCAATAATTGCAGCACGGGACCAAGGCTTGGCGACAAGATCATGCCAAATTAGAATTATAAAGACGTCACTGATCCTATGTGCACGATATGCAACAGTCACAGATATGATCAAACGATAGACCACATTGCGTCGGCATTTCCGGAACTACCCAGAACTGACTATATTCCAAGACACAACAAGACAGCAACATATATGAATGCATGGAGATGGTTATGAAACTGGACAAGTTCCTTTTTTTCATGCTTTTGTCCGTATTTTTGGCCTTGACCCTGCACAAAACACCCCTTTTTTCGAGAAGATAACCAATCAAATCCTTCGATTAAATTATGCGCAACTAATTTGCGAACCCATGCCAAGCGAAAACAAAAGATTGTGCAGGGTCACGGTCAATTCAACAGCGATTGCAACAACATTGTTCTCGCTTTTGAAAGTTCTGAGGTTTCATAACCAGTCCCTCGATTAACTATGATATATATCAACACTACAATATTCAGGTGTCGGATAAGTACTATAAACACGAACCAGCTGTCACTGCAAATGAAGAAACTATAATACTCTGAGATATGTAGATAGATACACACAAATAAGCATGTAACAAGCCAGACATCAGTGTCATCAAAGACCATAAGAACAAAACCTGCAAACTTATTGATATGGCAGTACCATCAGACAGGAACACCTCATTAAAGACCACTGAAAAATTCTCCAAGTATAAAGACCTCACAATTGAAACAATCAGCATGTGGGACATGGAAACCAAAATTGTACCGGTTGTTGTAGGTTCTTTGGCTCATCAAGAAGGGATTGGAAAAACACACAAAAAATCCCAAGGGCAAGCAGCATCAGTGAGTTGCAGAAAGCAACATTTACTACGAAGAGCCCACATACTCAGGAAGGTTCTGTCATAAAAACAAGATCTAATAGTACTGGTGTACCCAAGGACCATGGTTTGGCCCTCTAGGAGTATATAGCAGACTAATCAGAAGTAATGCAAAACAAGAAAGAAAAGGAAATGGCCCATAGATGGAAACGTTTGTGAGCTTTTGGGCCGGTATATGCGAAGAAGAGAGTATAACACCACATAAAGAA
>OX421447.1:33845260-33852760 GCA_949126865.1 Montipora capitata
TACCAGAGAGAAGACTGAAACTCGTATTAAGATCAAAGTTGAATGGCAAGAATAAAATATCAGCGATTAACACCTGGGCAGTGGCAGTTCTCAGGTGCGGAGAAAGCATTATACGGTGGTTAAAGGAAGAGGTATGATCATTGGACAGGGCCACGAGAAAAATGATGACAATGAATGGTGCACTACACCCAAGAGGAGACGTAGATAGATTGTATGTTCCTAGAGTGAAAGGTGGGCGGGGAATGATTAGTTGTGAGGGTTGTATAAGGAGTGAGGATAACCTAGAATGCAAAAGATAAATTGCTCATAGGAGCTAAAACGGTCGGTGTCACTGAAACTGAAAAACTGTCAGCAAAAAGTTTAGATGAAGGGATAAAGCAGTGGAAGGATAAAGCAATGCCTAGACAATCCCTGAGAGTTAGGAAAGAAAAGACAGATGCAGAACAGACTTGGAATTGGCTTAGATCATCTCACTTGAAGGTTCAAACGGAAGCCCTTATTCGTGTATTTATAGCAGCTGGAAAGGAAGGGAAAATTATTATTAAAAAGTGCTTGATTTCTAAGTACCAGGAGAGTGGCCCCAAGGGACCCTTGGTGATTTGTTATGACTCACCTAATTTTTTGAAACGCATGTTTATGTCAGAGGCTGCAATAAGACATTCAAATAGAATTAAACTGAGTATTTAGGTGGAATATTTCATCAAGCACAAGTTAGGATGTAGAGCAGCCACTAGAAAGGCCTCAGTAGTCTCCATCCTTCAACCAATTGCAACTTCAGGTATTCTCTTCGTCTACTTTAGTTCCTTCTTCTTGCATTCACTCTTCTTGATTTGCTCAGTTTAGCTTCAATGCAATCATTAGAGCGTAGACATTGTATGTATTCACTATCACTAGTTCACAAGTCTATGAATGGGCTGGCCCCGTCATACATCTCTATTTTTTCTAGACCAAGAATCACTTAATATAACGTAAGGGGAAAAGGTTTTTATTTTTATTTTTTTATAATTTTTTTTTACATTTAATAATTTTTACATACTTACAATACAGTCACAACAGAGAAAAAAAAATACAATCCGAGAAAGAAAAAATTACAAAAACTACATTAAAAACATTGATTTACTGCATTACGTTAAGTGAAAACCAAAAGTACTTTAGGGTAAAAAATTACAAACATTCAAGAAAACAAAACTTGATTTTTGGTGTTAGTGTGTATCGGTGTGACTAATATGAATGAAATAAAATGAAAATAAAGAATAAGTACAAAAAAACGGCTCAACATAAAGAATAAAGTTACGTGTACCTACATGTGTAAAGCGTCAAGACAGCCACAAGAGAAAGTTATCCCACTTTTTGAAATGATTTAGTAAAATACCCTTCTCTTTTGCAATATGTAATTCTTATGCTTTTAACTTAGCTTTGAAAACTAAGAGTGATGGGATAATTTTAGAAAGCTTGCACCTATAAATAAAATATTTGGCAACAAGAGAATATGATTCACGAAAAGAAATTCTTCTCAAGGTCAAATTTCCCAAAAAGAATATCTAAAAGTGAAACATTAAGTACAATATTGGCATCCGCTGTACTCCACGATAACAGTTCTTTCCAAAAAACAATCGATGACTCACAAAAATACAATAAATGCTCCAAGGATTCCACCTCTGCATTACAAAAGGCACATAAAGGGGAATCCACCATTTTGAAACGGTGGAGTTTTTCATTAGTGAAAACAAGCAGGTTTAAAATTTTATACTGGAATTCTCTTAGTTTAGTGTCTAACGTTGTTTCAAAAGCTAAAGAATACAACTTTTTCCAGTCAAAGAGGGGAAAAGGTCTCAATGTTGAGCAAGTACCATACAATAGCTCATATGCACATGATTCGTTTTCTTATATTGTTTACTCATTATCGGAACAATCTAAATAACTCTATCAAGCTTAGTAAATCCATTGCCCAATTTCGAAATAGCATAAGTAATATTGATTTTAAAGGATACTCATATCGCTCCTGCACATCATGAGCTCAGCATAGTAAATTATATTATACAATATTCTTAGATATATTTAATTAATCTTTAAGTATTTAAGGTAATTCCCTTGAAATTGTTCTACTATCAAACTTTTTTGGAAACTTGGCATAATTAACATTCATAATATGAACATTATAAAAATGCAATTAAAAAATGGGGTCACCGTGCTTGTTTACGCGTCAGCGGGCTCTTAAAATGGGGTATTTTCGCGTTAAAAATTCGAATCACCTTCATACAGAATTAAGTCTTGGTTACTTCAAAGATACAAAATAAAGCTTCTTTTGTTTACATAAGCAGTAATGCTTCATTTACACCGACTTTGATTCCCTGGTTGTGGGAATAGTGCACTTTTTGGGACAGTTCCGTGGTTAGCTTGAAGTCCTCGCCTTGGGTAAAATACACCCAGTATGGAACTGTTTTCCAAAAAAAATTCATGTTCTACTATCAAACTTTTTTTCTTTTTCGAATATGTTCTTTATTAGACTGTTTTTGGCAAATGCCTGAAAAAAAAAAATCGGGGATCACCGTGCTCGTTTGAGAGAAAAGGAGCATTTATTTCGCTATCGGGTTTAGTTTGAGCGAAATCTCTTACGTTTTGTATGCGCACGTGCTCATGTGCGCGCACTTGAATGACGTGAAATTGTGCGCAGTAGGGATGCGCAATGCAATACTAAGGAATTACCTTTAGGCTTTGTTGTTTTTCTAATTAGGGCATTTTACGGTTCTTTTATAATTTAACTTAGCTACAATCTCGGTCATAAATAGTTGTAACACTTCACTTGAACAGCAAGTGAAGCGCATCAAAGCTATTAATAACGTACCCCTCCTCCTCCTCCTCCCTCCAATCAATGTTGCATTTACCGGTTGGTTTTTGCACTCCAACCCATAAACACCAACATTGAAGGGGGAGAGGGGACAAATTGTGGTCTGTGTTACAACATTTGTGACCGAGACTGTAGCATCAAGGCACCGCCTAAAATGGCCTGCTGTGTTATCTTTTCCCTGTCTGAAATCATTTCAGCCTGCAAGGGTGCCGGTGGCGACAACCCCCTTGCAAACGTTTCAAAATGAAGTACACAGCCATTTCGGGCCCCATTGGCACCAAGTGCATGGGACCGTAGTGCAGGGTTGGTGACAAAGAGGGCCGCCTGGAGGCGCACTCTTTAAAGAAAAGGACGTGGGGCAGATCGCCTCCTTCAAGGAGGTCGATGTCGCCCGCATCAAAATCAAGCACAGCAAGACATTTGGACACATCAAAAAGCACGAACGGCACCCAACTTACAACAATTGAATGCACAAGGTGGGGAACATGTATGACCCCCGATGCTGAGCAGGCCTGAAATAACTCTTCTTTATTGAACAGAACTTTTACAATGAAATGCTGGAGCGGATAGAAGATGGCGAATCCAGCAGCGCATCTCCAGGCGTAAAGGGAAGGTCTCAGTCCTAAACACCAAGATCATCCTGATGATGAAGACCCACATTTCCATGGAGGCAAAAAATTGGCATCGGCAAAGGGAGAGCTGCAACAAGTTGAAAACGTCGTAGAGACACTTCACCTTCTTGGGGCATTATTAATTTACCTATTATCTCCTACACTGCAGCCCCCCTCCCCCCTAATCAATGTTACCAGCAATACAAAAAAATGCTGAAAACTTAAACAGTCAACATTGAAAGGGAGAGAGGGATAGGTTGGAATTGTACATAAGGCAGGTATTGGAATCTAGAAAAGCTGTTTTTTAACAGGAGTGTCTCACCAATTTTGCAAACTGTTGTCTGAGTTGGTTGTCATTGCATTGCCATATGGTCACCTTGTTTATTGGCACAGAAAGGCGTATATCTTTTGCATTTAATGTAGTGTTTCTAAAAAAAACAGATTTAATTCTCTGATCTTCTGTTAGTGGAAAATGGCTAGTGATTAACTGGATTTTGGCGGGGTTTTGGTATGATGTAATTTGAAACCATTTCAGTGCTTTGTGTGAGTTAAGTCGAAAACACACATAATTTGGAAGATCAAACCGTGCCATTTCCATCCTTTCGCTTTTTACAGAACGCTAGAAATATCCTGGAACCGATGTCGAAATAATTTGCCTCAAGTATATTTCGGTCGACACATGACATCTAGCTGTTGTTTACGTATAAGAAACAGACATTACCGCTTCTTTACTGCGATCGCATGCCATTAAAACGGAACATCCACTTTCCGAAAGATCAATTCTTAGAAACCATTGTTATGCAAAGCTACATTTTAATAGAGGTCCATTTGTGCCATTACTTATTACTTTCGCGTTAGTCTGCTTTCAGAGAAGGGATTGTAGAACGCTAGGTAGCAAGTCTTCTAAGTGAAGTGTCGGGTGAAGGCTAATTCCATGTTCTTTGGAATGACCGACTGAGCAGAATGCTCAAAAGAAAGCACCCAAGTGTGCTAAATCCTTTGCGAAATTTGTTTTACAATGAGATACAAAAGTGAACAAATTTGTACTGGCTACACACCATGACATTTACATGAAATGGTCTACACGGTGTATCACAGCTTTTCACTGAAAAAATAATATGCTATCATATTTCTTGCTGTTGCGATGGTAGACCGTGCTTGGATGGTAGACGATATGTACAGGATTTCTAACTGTGAACTTTATTATGAATTATCTAGTAATGTATTGGATAAGTAAAAAAGAAAGTAGTTGAAATGTGCTGTTTCCTGGAAGGATAAGATTTTCAACTGTAGCGCCATCATCGCCGTATATGTATGGACAAATGGCATTTTAATACAAAACCAGCCACTTATCAGAAAGATATTCAAGGAACCTCCCTTGATCTCTTATATGCACACTACCTTATCCATGTGTATGAGGTTTTCAAACAGTCCGAGCAACTTACACTGGTCGTTCTCTTATTCAGTGGCAACTTTTCAGTTACCATTAAATATTTATTCCCTGATAACATTAGCTTCTGCACACTTATCCAAGCCCCATTCTAGGCCAATATTTGTGAAAATAGCCTCCATTCAGCGTGTTTCTACCATTGCTTTTAACAATGTTCAAAAGATCATCTACATAAAGAAGATGCTTTATATTGTGGTCTTGCAGTTATGTAAGCCTGTTCCCTTCATTATCTCACAGGTGCCACACGATAGGGTTTAGACATATCATGATAAGTGTCACACTAAAGGGGTCTCCTTATAATATTCCTTGATGTAGACAGATCGGACCAATGCGAGATCTTCCATTCTTTGCCTGTATTTCCAGGGTTATTTTCCAGCTTATCATATGGTCTATTTGTTTATTTGCGCTTCCTCCAGAATTGTCTCGTCGATGAAGAGATTATGTACAAACCCATTGATCCTAGCCTACTGAAGTAGCTTGCATCCCTTCTACATAATGTGGTATGTGGTTTCACGTTTCTTCAACATTTCATCTATAATTGATGTTATTGCTTTATAGAGGATTTGTCTACAGTTGATTTACTGATGGTCTTTTGCAGTAGGATTTCAGACTTTGCATACCATGAAGCATCTTCGTTCCTGAAGTCACGTGAGCAGAGAAATTTCACTATCCTTGCAGCAGCTAAACCGTAACGCAACGGTAACGTCCTGGGGCTGTCCAGTTCGATCTTCTCTTTCTTTACACCATTGTAAAAAAAGTTCTGGAATGATGACTATGCCAAGTTCAGTAGCCAGATTTTAGTGCAGACATTAAATCTTTGAACCACTTGGACTGAAGGTCCTAATTTCTGTTGTTTCCCCAATGGGTCTCCAAAATAGTTCAAAGTTGCCTTTTGGTTTTTCTTTGTATTGTAAGCGACTACTCAAATAATCAGCACTCATTACATCGTGTAGCGCCGTATGAATGGATGCAAAATCTATTGTCTTAACGTGTTAATTGTAAGTTGTTACTTGTAAATTTATTCATAAAAATAGTATAAGTTCCGGTCAGTGTGTAATTGTTAGTCTTGCCAGAAGCAGTTGACATGTCGTTTTAGCGAACAGGATAACATCGGACTCGGTGAAATTTAGAACTTTTTACCACAGTTTTTTAAGTATTCGTCTTGTTCGTTTGTATATTTCCAGCCTCACAATTAATGTAAACTTCATTTGTAACTTTGTAAATTTTATTTATCCTTTCAGTTGAATCGTATATTATCTGGTAACAACGAATTCAAGCTGTGGCGACTAGTCTTTTTATATTTAACTGTGGCGGCTACGGCCATCCACATTCATTCAAAAAACTGTGTGAGAGTTTTGAGCGTCAGTAATTCTTACGGCCGCATGTCTTTCCAAGATCAGGAAGGTGTAAGTCCGTCGCAGGGTGGCGTCTATCGCCACGAATTAATGCAGAAATTGAAAACTTCGCGGTCAGGCTACAAGGAACACGTAACCCAAATTGAAAGAGAGATCGAGATCTCGATGACTGCCAGAGAATTTGAAGCTGTTTGTGGTAAGCTGGCTAATTTGGAATCGGCATTTATTAACTTTGGACGAGCGCATGATGCTTACCTTCGTCGCCTGGACGACCCAGAAGAAATTTTTCAAGCAACAACGTGGTTTGATGATCAGCGTGATGCCCATCATGTCTTCATTCGGCATGCATGGGAGTGGCTTGATAGCTCACAAGTGTTGCCTCGTGTAGATACGTGTGATTCGGCTAGCCAGCGAGGTTCCCATCTTACTGTTTCAAAAGTTTCATCAAATTCAGTTTCCAAAGCAAGCACTCGTCTAACGGTAAAAGTTAAGGAGGCCAAAATTGAGGAAGCCATAGGTAAGTTGAAGTTGCGGCAACTGAAGAAAAAGTTCGAATTACAACAAAGACGTGAAACGGTAATGCGTGAAGAAGAGTTGTTGGAAGTTAGAAGTACAATCGAGCAAGCTCGCCTGAGAGTACAAATTTTAGAAGAAGAAGATCAATCCGAAGAATGTTTTGATCGCAGTTATGGGCCTCCCCGAGCAACTAGTGTTCCAGAAATTAAGAGATACGACCAAAGAACTGATGTATATTCGAATGTTGAGTCTGGATTAACGTCTGAAATGAAAAGGAATATGCCTTCTCGGCCATCTAGAGACGCCACATACGCGCGTGCGGATCTCGATCCTGTCTCATCTCGCCACGTTGACACGCGTGCAGATCTCGATCCTGCCACGTCTTGCCACGTTGACACACATCCAGGTTTCGAACCTGCCATGTCCCGCCACATTCACGTACGTTCTTACTTTGATCTTGAGCCTAGAATGGTAAGCGACACGCCAAGCGGGCATCGCGATTACGATTGTGTTACAACCAGATTGAAAAGAGAACCCACTCATGATGAACTTGATACTGATGTAGATGCTGGGTACTCTCCTTATCAAAGAAATATGGAGCGGCTGCTGCACCAACAGCAACAGATGATAGGTCTCCAACAACAGACCTTTCAAACTATGGCTTCGACGATTAAACAGGGGTTTTCCTTACCAAAAATGCGTCGGATGATAGTGAAAGGC
>OX421447.1:33860260-33875260 GCA_949126865.1 Montipora capitata
GTTCACGAATGTGTTGCTTTTCTGGCATCTACTCATCGTCACCATCGTCATCAATATATATATTTTTAGTTTATTTGTTTATTTATTTATTCTGCGTGAGATAAATCGCTTTATCGGAATTGGCCATTCACTAACGAAACGGAAAAACTGAAGAAGGACGTCACAGAACTACTTCAGCAAGTAGTAAAAGCGAGAGTTGAATCCAAAAAATGATTCCAATTCCAGCGCCCTAATCACGCGACAACACTGCCTTCCAGCAAATAGTTGACTAAAATGTGTTTTAAGGTGCTAAAATCAGAACTTTCAAAAAACAAAATCGATTGTAGGGGTGCTTTAAAATCGATGGCGAATTTCTCAACAATGCCCAAGGAAATGTATACTGACTAAATGCATATAATCTCCTGCGTTGACCACCCCAACAACACACATACATGTATGATAAACATAATCTAATTTCTACCTAAGAAAAGTCGGGATGTCTAAGTTAAAATAATAAGGTAGATCCGCTGAGTAAAATGAACTGTTTGTTTATTTAGTTTCCCCATTCCTGGTGTACTTACGTACTTTCATTTCAACTGTGGGCTTTAGCAATGAAGACAACTGTTGTCAGTCACAGGGAATAGGGAAATTGATTAAAAACAAGCTTTTAAAAGGTATTTTCAGAGTTGATTAACTTATTAAATGTCGCTGCCAATACAAAACATTAGATTTCGTTAAGTTTATTGTTAACATCTCCGAACAAACGACCAACTTTTTTTACAAGAGTGCTTTTTTGGAGTTCTTATTTTTTCCAGAATCATGCTTGAAAGTTGGGAGTGCGGCTTATACACGAGTCTTTACGCTAGTTCTTTTCTCTTTGTACTATGACAATAATTTCGTTTGTAATCAAGAGCTTTATTTTTCGATTTTGACTCGGGGATACTTGAAAAAACCCAAGAGCTCCTTTGTAGGAATCGAATCTGGGCAGTGTGGCCCAGTGGTTAGGATGCTTGCCTTGAGATCCGGATATTCCGGGATCAAGATCCGTTCTAATTACTCGTTGAATTTGTTCCTGGTAGTCCCAGGTTCAACTTCCCAGCTGCACTTGTATATAGCCAACTGGTTTGCCTCCGGCCAGTTGGGATTCTTAACAGTTGTTGTTGTTGTGTTCTGTCGTTTTGTTGATTGTGTTTCATTGGCCCTGAAAAGCCCCTATGGGGAGCGGTCAATGAAGTATGTATTGTATTATTGTATTGTACCTACAAGCTTAGTTAGGATGCTCTACCACTGAGCAATAGGAGACTCATGGTAGCCTGGCCATTAAAACTAGGTTCATGTCACAATTGTGCCACCATACTGCAAGGATCTAAATGGACAAAAGGAAGCATATTTGCCATTGCACTAGTTAAGATGCTTTATCACTGAGCTATAGTCTCATGGGAGCCATTAATCAGTGTACCAATGGCATGGAACCCACAAATCTCCTACAGCTAAGTGGTAGAGCATCCAAACTAGTAATCAGAAGGTTGTAGATTCGATTCCTGCAAATTAAAGGAGCACTTGGATTTTGTTGGTGCCACCACATTAAATGGCGTCAATCTTATTTAGTATCTAACCATAGTGACTAAAGAGCAAACGTCAATACCATGCAATTTGTGGTGGCATGATAACTAGCGCGTGCTCAGAGATTACATAGATGTGCTTTTGGCTTCATCTGACTTAGTCTTTGTGACAGTTCTCTTTCTCTTTCAAGGTAAGCAAAGTTGCATTTCTTTTTTCGCTCTACAACACGAGTAAACCTGTTGATGAGAATATCAGAGATTCCCCAAGGATGCGATAAATTCTAAGTTTGCTCTTACCCAGCGTTTGTCTTTCGAATTCGTGACGAGGTCCTTTGCCTTCTAAAGTGTAAATACAAAACCACTGTTAAGTGAAGTGAATTGATAGCCATGCAACTCAAATGTGAGTCAGTTTGTTTCTATTTTGTCAATTAAATGAACAATAGAAAAATGCCTGCAGAGCTTGCTGAGGTACTTCATGTTGCTAATATTGTCCAAAAGAAACCTTTCCTTTGTAAAGGTGACAGTAGCACAATGGAAATCCTCAAAACGTTGATAAAAAGAAAAGCTGGAAAGCTAAAGGTAAGAGACATTTTTTCAAAATCTTTTAGTCAGATGTCAGCTGTTTTAATACGGCACCCAATCATATCCCCACCGTGAATTCACACCCCTTAATATACTTAACCGCTTACCTCCAAATCCATACTCTTCTTCTCTTTTCGAAATTGCATAAGATAAAAACAAAAAGATCACCCTTACACAACTTATTATTGTAGATAATCAACAGTCTTCGACTGGCACCTTATAAGTGAAAAACCAGTAGCCCAGTTATGTTTAGAGTTTTGCAAATGAGAAATTTGTCAATATTGCAACTTCTCTGATATGTGGGACAACTCTCTCACCAGTGGAGTTTATGAAAAGCAAAGAATACTACACATGCACCTGCTTCGAATGCAGGGATTTTAATGATTCCATACACGCTCTGTCTAGAAAACCGTGACAAACAAAGCTGATCCTTTACAAAATGAACTTACCTTCCTGTTCCAATCCCATCCGACGTTTCCTACATTGAAAGGAATAAGGTAGATTACAGTTCACATATCCGTCCACAAAGCATTCATTAATAAAAAAGTGCTGCTAATTAGCGAGCGTATAAAATGACTTTTGCAATGGCTTTAGATTACCCTGGAAGAAGACACTAAGCAGGAGTGTTGAAACGTCGGGTCTTCTATTGTAACTTTTTAAAGTTGCATTCATTTTAAGCCGAAGTAGCGTGAAACTATGTTTGACTGAAAGGAATAGTTCGCTATATCCTCTATAAAACATTGTTCACTTCTTGTTAACTAGCACATTGCGACAATCCTGTCAAGTGACAGAAATCTGTCATTAAAGATAATTAACTCACTCGTGTACTCACTTATGCATGCATGCATGCATGTATAAATTCAGTCACACACCCACTCCCTCACGGACACACACAGTCTCTTACTCACGCATTGATTTATTTATTGTGAACGATAAAAAGTAGGGTTGCCGACTGACGTAATACGTAGCTTTTCTGAGAGAATTCTGTTTCGTATGATGACAAGGTGATTGTAAGTTTTTTTTAAACTCAAGTTAGCGCAATTTTGCTACATTTATGCCACTCTTCTGTTTTTCAGCATGAATTTGAGAGCAATTCTTTTGCTCAGCGTGAAATAATTCCTTCAGAGGCTGAGTTTGTATTTCTTTGAAACATTGCTGTAAACTTATTACGCATTCAACTATTTTCACCAAAACTAAGGCGAACAACTAATTACTGGGTAATCTCGGATTATTGAAGTGCGTTCGACAATCGCTTGAAAGGATAAGAGCACATACTTCTTGAGTTGGTTTCAATAAGCGCTGAGTACTATGACTCATGTGACAGGATTGAAATACTTTGCCCTTGGCTAGACTATGAATCATAAGCATAAAGTGCGAACTGTTTGATTTAAGAAGGTAGTTGTGGTCAAAATAACCCCGCATCATTTCTGAGGGAACAAGGTAAAAAAACTAAATTTGTGAAAATTGTCTAAATGTCCATTGTGAAAAATCAGCGTGTGGATGCGAATGGACTCCATATGTGCATGTGACATAACAAAGCACGTATAACATACATGTAATTCAAGATTGCGCTGAAAAAGCAGATGAACGAAAATAGCTCACCCTATGCACAGGATCCCCAAGATAGAAATTGCGTTCTCGATTGCTCTGGTGATGGGTGATTATCAAAGATGGAATTTTTGTTTGTTGTGCGTTGGCGACTGTAAATGACACTGACAGACATATAGATAGATCATTTGCAACGCCAAAACAGAAGCCCCACAAATGCAAATACAGAAGAAAACCCGAATGCCCTCTTGGGGGAAAATGTCCACAAACAAATGTGTTTTACGAAGCGACTATAATAACTGAAACAACAACAACAGAATCATACGTTGGTATGAACAAACTTTAAAGAACGCTACAGTGACCATCTTTCCACCATCCTAACAGACAAAAAGAGGCAAAACTTTCGAAATTCACGCTACAAGAATATAGAGAAGTAACATAAAACGGTATGTCATATATACCCTACAAAAATAAACACTGCTTTTTCGCGTTTTCAGGCGTTCTGCCTGTTAACTGGGAGTTGACAAGCAAGCAAGCAAGCACAAACTGAGTAACCCAAACTCAAGAACCAAATAGACCAAATCGGCTTTATGCAGTCCTAATGATTCCGGTGAGTAGTGTTGGGAATTGTCTTCAAATAGATAGCCAACACTCTCACAATAACAACTGCTTTTATTCTTGATGTATTTCTTGAACATAACACTGTATCTAATTTGATTGACTCACTTTTCCTCTCGACTTCCGATATCATGTGTCTTTTCTACTGTTGAAAGTTCCAAAGTTCGATCACTTCAAATTCTCACATACACTTTATATTAATAAACAAAATCACTTGAATCACGGAATCATAAGGCTATAAGAAAGATTTGTCACAATACACTTTCTGACACCCTCTCCCCATATGTGACCCTCCACGGGAAAACAGGTAAAAAGGTGATGACACGGGCACGCTATTTTAACACGCTAGACAAAAGAAAATTCCTTTAACACGCTAGCAGTGTGTCACAACACACGGCTCATTAAAATTTTCTATTTTTCCTATCGCACAGTGAAAACAAAGGAGCGTGTTCGTTCTAACAAAGAAACGTACCAAATTTGCAGAAACAAAACAGCGAGCAAAATGACACACCAAGCGAGTGAAATGGCATGCTTTTAAGCGAGTGAAATGGCACGCTTTTAAGTGAGTGAGATGGCACGCCGTGTTGAAATGCACAGTCCATTATGCTGTTCGAATATTTAACTTACCAACTGTTCCATGAAATGTCCACCTTCACAAACTTGTTTATCGTCAATCTATTCTGCAAGCATGCTGTCATGTTTTGTTTGTTCGGTCGGGCCTTCAAGAATCTTAAGTTACGTAGATTTTACTATAAAAATTAGTTTTTCTTGAGCGAAACAATTTTCTACAGTGACCCACAACTGTACCGGCACACGAAATAACCTCATGGCAAAAGTGAGACTCGCGGCAAGATAAATTACCTCACGCAAAAAGAAATAACCTCACGGAAAAACGTTTAAAAAGGCGCAAAAATACTAATAAATAAATGCGAACTAAATCAGGAATAAATCACGCGAAAAGCAGCAAATAAGCCATAGAAAGGACCGCCACAAAAAGAAAAAAAAACCTGTATTCCTGAAAGAAATAATATGTATATCAAAAGAACTAGACGACAACAAGGCTTTATAATGACGGCGTTGGGACGAAATCTAGCGGCTCCTGATAATTCTTCACGCCAGAACTGCAAATGTCACGCCAGGCGCGTCAAGGCCCGCATGACAATCCCGCATTTGATCAGAAAGGTAAAAAAATTCGAAATTTTAAAATGCCTGACGTGTAACTGAACGAATTGTTCATTTCTTCGTCGGAAATTATTGGAAGTCAGGTGTGAAGTCCTGTTGGAAATCAACGAAGGATTTTTCTCTGATCGACCTCTGTCGCGAGCCCATGTAAACAAATACAAAGGTCAGCAGAGTAACATATTCTTTTTGGCAGGTGGTTTGCTCGATTTTACGTCATAATGTCTTTCAAATTCCCTACAATTAAGAGAAAAGACCAACGTGTCTCATGGTAAGTGTTAGATCTTAGGTCTTAGTTTTCCGGACACCCCACTAAGTGTCCGGAAAACTAAGACCCCGAAAACTAAGAACCTGAGACATATTAATTGTCACGTCGATGTCTGGGCCCTTCAGCAAAGCAATGATCGCCAAGGTTTTTTCATCTTTTTTCTTTTTTTCCTAATTTAGTTCGCATTTATTTATTAGTATTTTTGCACCAGGGTCTTAGTTTTCCAGGTCTTAGTTTTCCGGATCTTAGGTCTTAGGTCTTAGTTTTCCGGACACGCGCTTGATTTCAATTTACGCTCGACTGATCAATTAATGAGTCAAACTAAAATATTACAGTGAAAATAGTTCTTCCTAACAAATGAACGCTAACTGCGAGCAACCAGAGTGGATCTAAAGCCAGTTTATTTGTAAACAAACATTTCCTAAGATACTAATAATATTTATTCTCTTACAATTTCCTTTTGAGAGAAAAAGTAGATTCATTTGAAAAGGTCAACTATTTTTCAAAAAACTGCCAAGTCAACACGCAACAGCACGCATCCTCTAAACGAAAAGTTACAGTCAACAACGTAAAGTTTAAATTAAATGAATCTATCCCTTGGTAAGTAATCTCAGTTACATTTAGTTCTTATTATTTTTCATGAGATTTGTGTACTAGAGGTTTGTTTGCTTCTGTAGCCTACGAAGTACAGTTCTTCTTTTGCCCCGACATTTTGTATTTATTCGCACTTTAATACTCTCCCACTGGTCGGTAAACACTAGGTCACAAAATTTGGAATAGCCAACTGAGACTTGACCCATGCTCGTACAGATATCCGCATAACGTCTCCAGAGACCATGTTTAGTTAGATTTGATGGTAACAGCTTAAGATCTATTCACTTAAAACCTGGTACACGCCCAGGGAGAAGGAGGCCTTGTTCTTCGGCTGTGTTTTTGATAAATTTTACGACCTGTTCAACTGTTTCGGCAGAGGATACACTGCTGGGCAGTCGTTTTGCATTTCCACGGACACGTAAAGTTAAGCCATTCTTCCGGTAGTGTCTCACCAGGCTGTAAAATCGGTTGTTGTGGATGCAGTGTAGAAAGAGAAATGTTTTCATACAAATTCTTTTCCCATGATCAAAGTATGCCATTCTTGCATGCTGCCGATTTTTTTCCACTCTGCCAGAGATGCTTGTGTCATTGCAGTTTAACGAGCTCTGTATTGTTCCCAGTATGACTAAGTCAAGTTCTGTTGATGACAATTCCTTGCAGTTGTTTCGAGAGTCAGCGAAATCGTCTAGCGTGAGGGTAAGACTGCAGGCCTTCTCATCTGGACCCAATTTGCATTCACATGTTTCAGCATAGAACTTCTGCAGTTTTGCTCGCTTAGTCAAGTGAACTTCCATCAGTTCCACGTCTTCATCTTCTCGGTAATCAACGTTATGGTCTTCATTTGCATCCTCGTCATCAGAACTACTGTCAGAAGCCGTGTCAAACGCTTCCTCTTCATTTTCACGATTGCTGAAATACGAATCAGCCAAGCTTGCGAAACGATCTAAATCTGTCGAGTCTAAATTTAAACATTGTAATTCGCCTGTGCTGTATTCCATAATGAGCTTGCGTGATGGTTTCCGAGACGGTTTCGGTGAACTGATGAAAGATTTGTATCTTTGTAACTATAGTAACAAAGTGGTATTCATAACCCATAATAGGGCACACAAAGCTGAACCGCGAAACACGTTCGCTGAGTCTAAGGTATTGTGTCTCTGGTATTGTGTTGTTTACAATCGAAAAATAATTTCTGCTTATACAAATCTGTTCCCATTAAAATAATAAAACTTTGACAGTCAAGGCTACTTCAAATAAACAACGTTTTGCCTTGCGTTTGAGATCGATCCTTACGGCTTCGCACTGGTAAGTTATAAGTTATTTGTATTCAATTCAATATTTTATTTCCGTTTTCTATTTAACTAGTTTTATGAACAGTTTTCTCTGCAAGATAATAGTTTTCGTAGTGTTTTATATGTTGTTTTGTCAAATACGTTTATTTTCCACATCAACAACTTCCCGTAAGTCAGTCGGTTGATGCAAACGCGCTTTTGGTCCGATAAGATTGTTATTTACGATCTATTATAATTATTCCTTTTCAGAGCAATACCGTGTCATATCGCACACTTTTACCGTGTCATATCGCACACTTAGCGTGACATACAACACGCTCACTTAAACAAAAGCTTCAGCGTGTCAAACCGTGCCAAACAAAGCTACCGTGACACGTATTGTTTTGCTTATTTTTTATGCGCATATACGTGTCATATTTCACGCTTAGCGTGCCGTGTCATCGCACACGTGCCCGTGTCATCACCTTTTTACCTGTTTTCCTGTGGAGGGTCACATATGTCTGCACTTGAAGACATATGTAACACTGTCAGGGAAGGAAATAACTGATCAATACAGCTCTCAATGATGAAAAACCTGGAACAAAAGAAATGTACCAGCCCACAGTTTTTTAGTTGTTTTTTCTTATGTAAAGGCCTTGAAATCAGAGTGCTCACTGTCTAAGCCTGCATGTCGTGAGCAACATCTTGAATCTGCAATCCTGTTGCGACCGCTGCATCATGCCTCGGCCCAAATTCAGAGGCGTCTGAGTTAAGTATCTCTGTTGATTTGGCAGGCATCCGATCACAGGACAACTCCAAATGATACAGATGGTTCAGTGCTCTCTCAACATGACAGTTCCTCACCTGCAACTTGGCTGCTCGGACGATGATGTCACACCTGAGGTAAAGCTCCTCCACAACTCCCAGTGGCCACTTTCCTCTGTTTTGTTCTTCAGAATGACCACTTCTCCAATAGCTAGAGCACCCTCTTTCCCATCGTTTCAAATTGTGTCGCTCCTGTAGTGCCCTTACATACTACTTTGTCCACCTGCTCCATTTGGCGCCTTTGCAAAGCTTCAAGTATTCGGGCCGTTTTCATAGGCCAAGATCCTCACTGTGAGGGTTCATCTCCAGCAGGATAGTGGTCCCCACAAACTATATGTTATTTGGCATTATAGTGGGCATTTGAACGTCATCTTCCAAGTATGCCAAGGGACAATTGTTTAGAGTTACTTCCACATCTAAAATCAGTTCTTCAAGTTCTATCCAACTCAGGTAACCATTTCCATTCATCTTGTTTAGAGCTTTCTTGACGAGCCCTACCATACATTCAAACGGACCGCCACACCAGGGGGTGTGGCTGAGGTTAAATTGCCATTTTATATTCTCCGTTGAAAGGAAATAATGATGTATGATGTATGTATGTATGTTGCGCCTTGCTGGCAGCACATGACTTTTTACGCTCCGCGATTTTCCTCTATTTTTTAGAGAGTTTTATTAATATTTTAAGATCCAAAACTAGTCTAAACTCAAGAACATGGCTTTGACGTACTCAAGATCAGTACTTAAACAGTTATCGTCGTCTTCCTCGGCTTTACTGAGTCCACTCCTGTGGCGCCGCCTCACTGACCACAGTATCACTCGCATAAAACCTACACGTCGGGGCTGCCGTGGCGGTCGCAGAAAGCGAGGTAACAGCGTATCGTGCCTAGGAACTGCAAGACAATTCCGTACCAACGTCTCTCCAACTCTAAACGAAGATGATTCGATGGGTTCTGACCAAAATGCTACACAAGACCACAAATCTAGTAATTTGCATAACCACTGGCCGAGCTTGTTAAATATTCAAGGAAACACCTTTCAAGCCAGCAAAACAAACCACCTTCCTGTTCCGCCGGTGTCGCCCGAGAACGGAACGAACACTTCCCGATTACCACCGGGAAACTCTCGGACCGACGACAATACGTATCCAGTCATCACGTATCGTCCTTTTGAATCGCGTAGCGTTTTTGGTCTGAGTTTGATGCTTGCAAACACAATGTCTCTGGCGCCTAAGATTGACGAAGTTTAGGGTTCATTACCGAAACGTGGCTGAGGGACACCATCAGTGGAAACCACCTCCACATTCCTGGATACTTGTTTATTCCTAGAAACCGCACCACGGATATTCACGGAGGTATTGGGCTCTATATAGTGAACTCGATTAGATATAGATCTCTTGATCACTTACAAGACCCTGAGTTTGAAGCTCTTTGGGCATGGTTAAGACCAAAAAGACTCCCGCGTGGGATACCCTGTGTTGTCGCGGCCACGATATACCATCCTTTCTTCAACGACAGCACCAGAGACACTGCTTTGTTAGACTCTCTATCAGCAACTTTGACAACTGTTGAGGGAGAATTCCCAGGTTTGCGGGATTCTACTCTGCGGCGATTTCAATCGGCTAAAGGTGAATCATTTAGCTGCACAATTCAGACTGTGGCAATTGGTCAACAAGCCCACTAGGGGTGATCAGATCCTGGACTTGGTCTTAACCAATCAACCAGATTTGTACGATAAAAACTCCGTACAGATTTTACCGCTGTTTGGTCTATCGGACCACAATGTCGTCATCGTGCACCCAACAACTCGTGCTCCAAGGGAAGGCCCAAGTAGAAGAACGTTTTCCAAGCAGGACACCCGGGCCAGTTGCAAGTCAGAGCTTGGGCGTTTCCTCGCGTCTATCGACTGGTCAGCAGTTAGCAAAGCATCTAACTGCGAGGCTAAATTGGCGCTGTTTACGGATTTCATCAAAATTGGTATCGAGCACTTAATGCCGGTTAAACACGTCAGACTTCACCTGAATGATCCCTCGTGGGTTACTGAGCGGTTCAAGAACCTCATTAAGCTGCTGTCAACACGCCTTCCACCATGGAGACATGGAACAATACGGCGATACCGAAATGATGTCAACCGCGTGCGCAAATCACTTCGCAGCAAATATTTTGCAAGCAAAGTGAATAATTTAAAGAATACCAAGCCCCGCGCAGTGGTGGAGCGCAGTTAAACGAATCGCTGGTATGAATCCCGCTTCATCATCTGAAAGTCTCCTTTCTAACTTGCAGCTCGGGGATAGCTTTGATCGCCTAAGTGACGCCGAACTAGCTAACGCCATCAACGCTCTGTTCTTAGAACCCACGAAGCATTACCAACCCCTAGATGCTGTCCCTACAGAGGTGGAGGACTCCGATGTGCCTTTAATTACGGAATTTGTTGTTCTATCCACTCTAACCAATCTGAACCCGCGTAAGGCAGCTGGACCTGATGGCATCGGCAACTGGCTTTTGAGCGAATATGCAGAGATCCTCGTACAGCCTATTACATCTATACTGAACGCGAGCTTTAGAGAACAAAGGCTTCCTGCCCCTTGGAAGCTTGCGGATGCGGTGCCTCTCCCAAAGCAAAAACCTGTGGAAGATGCTATTAAGGACCTGCGTCCTATCTCTTTGATGCCCGCTAACTCTAAGGTTGCGGAAGATTTTGTGGTACTCAGATACGTCGGTCCAGCGGTGTTGCAGATTATAGACCCGAACCAATAAGGCGGTATTCCAAGATCCTCCACCTTGTATGCTTTGATATCCATGGTACATAACTGGTCACAAGCCACTGATGCCACGGGCGCGGCTGTTAGGGTGGTACTTTTCGACTATCGTAAGGCTTTCGATCTTATTGATCACAATCTGTTGGCCAGAAAGTTCGAAAGCCTTGGATATGCCACGGTGGGTTTGCGTCGAACGCGCTCACTTGGAAGTACGTAGACGACACGACTATCGCCCAAAAAATACCGCGAGGTTTGACTAGTGATGTACAAGGCGCAGTTTCCACTATTGAGGCGTGGTCGACCGAAAATAGGATGGAACTGAACGCTGACAAATGCAAGGAGATGCGCATTGACTTTAAAAGGAACACTCACAATTTTCCACCAATTGTTATAAATGGCAAGGAACTATCAGTATCAAACAGTGTAAAAATCCTGGGAGTCACTATTAGCTCAGATTTAAAATGGAACGAACACATCTTAGAGTGCATTAAGAAAGCGAACAAGCGCCTTTATTTTATTGTTCTTCTAAAGCGTGCCAATGTTCCACTGAGCGACATTGTAAACTTCTACTGCACCGTGATAAGACCTGTTTTAGAGTACTGTGCGCCAGTTTTCCATCATGCACTTCCACAGTATCTTAGTGATGACATCAAACGAGTGCAAAAGAGAGTGCTCTCCATCATTTGTCCTTATGCGTCATATTCAGAATGTTTGGTCAGGTTCGATTTAGTAACCTTGCACACTAGACGTGTAGCTCTGTGTAGCAAGCTTTTCGAGTCTATTACGTCATGCCCAAATCACAAACTTGTGCCTGTCTTACCTCCTAAGAGAGAACACAGATATAATGTAAGACTGTCCAGGGCTTATGCCATGCCCCGTACACATACAAATCGTTTTAAGAACACTTTTATTCCAAGTATGTGTACATAATTTTTTTAGACTAATTTGTACATAGTTATATATAGAGAGTTTTTCGCATTTTTATAGAAATGTTTATTGTTATAATTTCAATTAGTATTTATATTTTTAGAATTTATTTAATCTTAATTTTAAGTAATTGTAACGCAATTCAGTCTACGGACTGCTATGTTCGATATTTTAATAAACTATCTATCTATCTATCTATCTAAATCTTTGGTCTTGGCGCACTTGCTTAAGCCACTTTGCTGCTGCTGCTACGAACATCTTCAAGTATATCTTATCGGGTCTTCCTTTCCCTGCTTTGAGGCGTTTAAGGCTTCTTTGTAATTCGTTTGCTTCCATGGTGCTCCTTAGCTCCAAGTAGAGTGCGTGTGTTAGGCTACAAGCAAAGGATGATATACACCTTTCCTTACTTTTTGGGGCCGACTTGATACTTGATTGGCCCGGTGAAATCGACCCCAACGACTTGGAATGGACGACTTCCTTTGTTTCTGTCTCTCGGTAGATTCCCCACTGCAGGCTGACTACCTTTTTGGCCAGTCATCTTAGCCACAGTCACCAGTAACCTTCCCTGATCTTTGCCATTGTTAAGCTGCCTTCCCAGTGTAGAGTGTGGTAATGGGCTTCCTCTAAAAGTCTTTTGGTGTAGGGATGCATACCAGGAAGGAAGATCGGGTAATGCCTTTGAACACGGCCTCAACATTCCAGAATCCCTTGGTCATTTCATTGAACTCCCAGCCATTGTTTATCGTCACTCTCTTTCTGACTTTGTATCCCTTGGGCACGCTATGGCCAGAAAAGGTGATGGTCTTGAATCTCTTCGTTGGTCAAAGGTCCTGTTGCTGTCTCAATCTTGTTCACTTGTTAATTCGTTGTAAAATGCATGATCCATGCACCGATTCTCACCACGTTTCTCAGACTGTACTTCCCAAGTAGCTCATCAAGACAGTCACTTGATACGGCCACCATGCAGAGCACATCCTTGATCATCTTAGCTTCCACTTGGCTCTCGGAGGTAGTTTCTGTCACATGCTCTGGAGGCCATTCACTTTTGGTTCAAAGCCAAACCGGTCCTCACCACCAAAAATTATAGTCGTTAAAGGACCCCCTCGGCTTCCTAGGTCCACAGGATTTCCCTTTGTTGGTACATGGCACCAAGTGATTTCTGGATGTGCTTGGATTTTCTTGACCCTGTTTGCCACACAATGCTTGTTTTCGCCGCTGTCGAGCCATCCATAATGTCACAGGGAAACCTGCCGATGCATTCTTTAAGGTGGCACTTGACGACTCCCCCAAGAAGAAAAGGTGATGACACAAGACCGAATAGCGCACAGGTGAATCTCAAGGTTTTCACTGCTGAGTTCTCGCTAGTTTTCCGATGGAAACGGAGCACATCTCTTTCCTCTTTCTTAAAAAGCACTTGTAAAAGGCATCTTTCTCCTGTAACATTTAAACTAGGTGCTTGCGGATTGGCGTGGGCAGATGCATCATACACGATCCTGAGTTTAGTACTTTCACGGACAACAGGTCTGTGCAGAATGTAGAATTCTCATCCCTGAGATGTGTCACTGGCAACTTGCACTATTCCTTTGGCCTTTGCCTTTTCAATGATGTCCACATACCTTTCTCTCACATTCATGCGTCATAGCTTGGTTTTCGAGGTTTCGAGGTTTCAAGGTTTTTCTTGCCCTTTCGTCTGCTTCTTTTATAATACCGTCAAAACCTCGGCTCCATTCATCTACTTCTTGTTTAGATTCTCCATTCATAAATTTCTGATAGACCACAGATTCCTTGAATTCGCAGATGCCTTTAATTTTAACGTAATCAGCGCCTCGTGTCTTGATATTGCCTCAGTGTTTTGCGCAATGACTACTTCATTGTATTTGTTAAGAGTGAACTTCAAGTATTACACTTTTCCCTCCAGTTCCTTGCACTGTAGCTCCATTTCGTAAACTATCCTTTTTTTGAAATCCGTTCCTGTAGGTCAAAGATCAATTCTCTTGTTCTTTATCCTGTCTGTCCCCAATGACACAGACCTTTGCTCTTGTTTGAGCTCAGCTCACAAAGTATGTCCCATCAGAGGTGGTACTTGTGTTAGGAATTGCCTCCACATAGATAGCCAACATTCTCACAATAACAACTGTTTTTATTCTTAATGTATTTCTCACACTCTCACTTCTCCCTTGAACACAACACCATATCTAATTTGGATGACACACTTTTTCCTCTCGATGTCTGACATCATGTGTCTTTTCTATTGCTAAAAGTTCCAAAGCTCGATCACTTCAAATTCTCGCTTACACTTTATATCAATCAACTAAATCACTTAAATCACGCAAACATAACACAATAAGAAGGATTGGTCACTATACCCTTTCTGACAGTAGTTTTTTTCCTCAGGTAGTCATTCAGCTTGTGTGATATGTACTAAAACTATTACTCACAACAAACATAACTATTAGAAAGTAATGTGCAGTGCCACAAGCAACAGCAAAAAGAGTTGAGACAGTGCATCCCCAAACCCCCCCCCCCAAGCAAAGTTGTTTGCATCGGCACTTGGCATTCACACTACAGGGAATCAACATTTGGCATTTTAGGAAGAAGAGGTGAATTTTCGATTCAGTGTCTCAACGTTTTTGCAACTGCTTGTAGTTTTCCACCCATATCAACCATGTGAACGTTAGCCCTACTAATGGATTTGGGCCCACACATGGACAGAGAAAAACTCTTACCAGGGTGGGAATTGAACCCATGACCTCCAGGCTAGATCACCGCTGTTCTACTGACTGAGCTACAAGGTCAGACCGTAGCAGGTCGTGGGAATTTAAGATGTCAATGTCACCGTAATGAATATGAACAAGTACTAGGAAAGGTTACGCTTTTACAAATGGAATGGGCCCA
>OX421447.1:33885260-33892760 GCA_949126865.1 Montipora capitata
TCAATATCGAAATTTGTCAAAAAAGATTTCAGATGATTCGGCCCTTCAGTGGTTTCAGATTGAGATTGAATTGAGATTGATCAGTCTAAAGGTCTCTGACATCTACCTTTTGTGTTCAACATGATGGAAAATTTGACAGAATAGAGTTGGTAACCTTCCGACTATTCCACAGTTTGTTTTAAATTCTGAGATGAAATCTTACCTTGCAGAGAACCCAGATCTTGCGTGGGATCAAAGATCCTACCCTTCATTAAGAATGTAGCTCCATCTATCTTCTCGATGTTGGTTCTTGACTGAATGTGGTTTAAGAGATCCTTGAATGTCTCTCCAGGATTACATCGGATATCTAGGCGGTTCCAAGGTGAAAAGCCAGGCAAACCAGTAATGTAGACAGAGATGAAGAGGACCCTTACTTCAACCTTCAACTGAGACCCAGAGTAGATACCGAGGCTTGCTAGAGTGCCCGTGTCTTTCACATGGGAGAGCTCTCTTCCGTTGACATGAAACACGGCCTCTTGGTTATTCTCTAGATTTCTGCACGATGGTATTTCTGTCATTAGATCGCTTAGGGGTTTTTCTTTATCAATCTTCAAGGTACTTAAATCTCCGTTATGAGAATTTTCTACTGTTATCTCGATGTATTCAGGAATAGTAACATCTACAGAAGGGTTTGAACTGCATAGAACTTCCAGTGGAAGGCTGCTCCGTGGTGTGTCAGACAATAGCGTTTTCCCATGATACATCTTCTGGTCCTTGATAGGCACTCCAAGACTCGTTTCTACTTGTTTCATTAGATCATTGACTTTTGCTTGGCTCGGTCGAACTCTGACAGGGATGACTTCACTTGTTGACACTTTGATGGTAATATCTAGTTCAGCATCAATTAACTGTAGAATCATTCCAGGCGTTTTGATCACATCGCTGTTTTGAGAAAAAAAGGGTGGAAAATCTCGTTAGCGCAACACAAAAGAGAGAGAAAAAAGAAAAGAAAAGGCAAAGGTAATAAAGAGAAACCACCCAGCTAAAACTCACTTCCTCTTGTTTGATTTACTGATGACTCACTGGATGCATCTTTCACTTTTGATTTTTTCCATTTTCAATTTTTTGTTCTTATTTCAGATCTTGATTACACAACAACCAGAGTCAGTTTTTAACTTTTTAAGGAGGCGGGGGGGGGGGGGACCCACCCCTGTCATAAATTCGGGAATTAACACATAAAACATGCTTACACAGTAAGAGGCAATTATCGAAATATCAAACATTCAGCCTGATGGTGAAGCAGTCAGGACAAAAACAATAGAAACATATTGGAATGTATGTGAAAAATATTTGCATATCATCCACTTTCCTTTGTCCTTGTCCTCTAAGCCTCTTTCAAGCTGAATTTTAATATATCGAAAAAGGCCTATTTAAGTCATCTATCTCACTATTAATTCTGACAACTGAAACTCTAAATCTGAATACTTTGAACCCGTAGTAGTTTCCCGTGCCAGAGCTCTTTTTGAATAACTTAGCACATTTTCGATGGATAAAGAATTCACAAAGCAAGCAAATGATACAGATGTTATCAATGACGTTTCCGGCGGTTATATTTGCTATTGCCTGTGTACTGTTCTCTGTTGTTTTACTGTCTAACTACAAGTTTGCAGGAATCTAATTAGTGTTGTACACCACCTTAACTGCCATGGCGACTGTACCTATAAAAAACTACCTACAAATAAACCAGTAATTAAAAGATATCAAGATCATATGTAACAGTAGAGGTAAACGGTACTCATCAAGCATCAATCTGTTGTTTGCCAAAAATCGATGAGGCAGTATGTTCTCATGTATTTAGTGCATGCCTGTCGGCATGGCTACAGAAAAAGTTCTATAAAGACAGAAAAGGTTTGAAATACAGCTACGGTTGAGCATCTGACTGGCATTCCTTGAGACGCTCTAACTTTCTCTGTTTTTCTCTCTTTTTTTTTTTCGTTATCTACTAAATATCTGAGAAAGCAACCTGTTCTGCGGCTTGGCATCAAATGATCTACACAAGAGCACCTTTGAAAATGACACAGTTTTCATAGTTGGTTTCCAAGCTAGAACCTGTTCCTGTTTGGAAGTCATTAACTCAGAATGGTGTTGCAAGAGACAAACCTACTCAGAAAAGGCTGTCGATCTGGGTGCAAAAAAAAAACGTGCAGTTCATGTGTGTAGTGGACAACAATACAGGGGAGCAGGGATGGCCGAGTGGTGAGCGCACTTGCCTCCCACCAATGTGGCCCAGGTTCGATTCGCAGAATTGGCGTCATATGTGGGTTGAGTTTGTTGGTTTTCTACTCTGCCCTCAGAGATTTTTCCCCAGGTACACCTATACAATACCACTGACCCCTGGGTTACAGCAGTCTCACTAATATCATCCCTTTCAAAGAGAAACTATACACGTCTCAATATCTTTCTTACCAGAAGATAAATGAAAAATATTAATGACAAATAATAAACTCAATGAAAATGGAAACAAGCAACGTTAATTGTGATTCCATTGACTTCTTGACTCAGCACTTTTTCTGATCACTATCGAATGTACAGGCTCTGGGGTGGGTGGATAGAGGTACGCACTGGAATTTCAACCCAATCTTGTGATGGGGAAGCTACCATGGGGGATTCAGCAGTCAGCATGGCCACAGCTGTTGTAGATGGGGGCCCAACAGGACTGTCCACCGTGGGCACTGATGGTTTTTCAATGGCGGGGATGACCTGCTGATCTGAAGGTTGTTGATCACATGACACATTGCCCAAACATCTGCGTCACTTGCTCTTTACTGGCCGTTTTGCCTTAGGATGATTTCGCTTTAGCTGTCCTTTGCAAATGCTCCTCACACACCACGGGAACTGGAGGCAAAGATTGGCGTAACAATGATTCAGACAGGCATGATCAACCTTGCTCAACAGCAGGAGAACCTCTTTGCCGGGAGTAAGTCATACCTTGACGTGGAGTGTTTCTATGCTATAAAAAGCTTGTAAGCTGGTCAGACTATTTTTAACATCTAAGCCTTAGGGTGCATTTCTTTGGGAAAATCCAAAAACGGATTTCTGATCTCGGATCAATGGATTCTTCAGCTTAAAAAAATCCCAAATTCCGAAAAGGATTATTTTCCATGACAATGCAAACAAACAAACCCAGAGTTGCTTGCAAATTAAAAAAACAACAAACAAAAAAAAGTTAGCAGTTAACTTTGTTTTGGAGAAATTCTTCAATGAAAATACCACCAGAAAAAAAAACCTCAGCGATCGATAAAAAGGAATGACGAAAAACATGCTTCTTTAGCTGTAGGAAAGGTGCTAACAATATTATTGCTGTCAAGAAACTTTTAGTGTAATTTCTGGTGTGAAATTTGCAGGAAGCCTTACTATTTCCACCTATTCATCCTTTCGATCGTACAGTAAAAATGACGCGAGAAAAACATTTGGGCTAAACTGTCACGTACGGTGGCTGTTGCGTATCATTTTTGCATGAAAAACCGCTTGTCAAAAATACTTTTTTCAAATCTTTTCCCAAAAAAAACGTTGAAGTGATGAATCTCAAAAATCCGGATTTAGATTTAATCCGAGGTATCCTCCTCGAGTGTGGATACTTTGAATTCATGATCCGTTTTTGGATTTCGCCAAAAAATACCGCAAAATCCATTTTTAGATTCAAGAATCTGTTTTCTGATTTTCCCAGAAAAACGCACCCTTAGCAAAGTTCATAAACTCTTTCAAGACATTGGGATCCATTGTCTGACAAGAACTTCTTGGGAAGGCCATGGTGGGATAAGTGTCCCTTTTTGACTGAAATAGCATTTGCCTGCAGTTGTCCTCATTTAATATGTCAACTTCAAACCAGTAACTGTAGCGGTCAACTGTCAAAGCATATCACCGTCCACTTTCCTTGAACAGGTCCTGTGAAACAAACTACCACAGGCCTTGTGGAATTTCATGAGACAACATCGGTTCGTTAGGCAGGGACCAACTGTAACTAACACACATAAAGGAGAATTGTCACCTGCATTCCAGGTCAATACACATCACTTCACAGGGCCGAGGCACCATACTGTCACCACCCTGATGTCCTTGGTGGAGCTTACTCAACATCTTAGGTTGTAATTTCAGCGGTATGATGACCTTATGGGACATGTACAGCACACCGTGATATACAGAATGAGTAATAGTGACAAAGCGCTGTTGGAACATAAGATTTATCAGATGGCCAGCCATTAGCCACAGACGCACTCAGGACAGACAGCACTTTGTATTGCAACCTTTATTTTCTCTAATGTACCGGAGTGCATTGCTGGGGAATCTAACTCTAGGGTCTCAAGTTCTGTTCTGAACAACTCATGGTCCTTTTAGGAGACGAAATAAAACACTTCCTCTTGAGAGCCACTGGTCGTGGACAGTCTCAACGCAACTCTTTTCAGGTTATCTGCCAAATACGCATACACTATTGTGAACTTAAAAGGTTGAAGCTCTAGCAATGTATGCTGCAAGCATTTAGGGACATTAAAGGCTTTTTGAAAGTTTCAAATGGCTGGTGGTCTGAACGTAGAGCAAAACCTTCCTTGCACTACAGGTACTGGTAAACCTTTGTACATGCAATTTTGATGGCCAAACACTCTTTTTCGATAGGAGCATAGTTCTTTTCAGTTGCTGACAATGTGGAGCTGGAGAAAGCCAAGCCCTGCCGTCTTGTAACAGTGCTCTACCAAGGACTGTGCGACTGGCATCTACTTGTAACACGCATGGCTTGTTCACAAATAACAATTCAGCATTACGGCACTTGGTATTACCTAGGAATTGGGAATTGGGGAAATTCCATTACCAGTGAGAAGGGTTCCCATCCAGGTAACTTTCTATACCTTGAACTAAAATTTCTTCCGATTCAAGGTTCACTTCTTTGCAGCCCATCATCAAGTGTCATACGTTTACACCATGAGACGTTTCATCAACAGTTTCCCAGCTTCCAAAAACTATGACGTTGTCACTCTTATTAACTAAAATTATCTTTCAAACCTTGCAGCACCTCATGTTGCCTTTGCTGGTACTCTTCCGGCCACACACTGACTCCAAACAAACCAGTCAAAGCCACTGGTAACACATGAATGGTTGCTAAAAATGAAGAACTCTCATCCAACACAAACTTTGTAAACCCTTTGTAAACATCCACACAGGAAAGAACTTCAGCATTGTTCAACTTTGGCAGTAAATCATCAACAGTTGGAATTGGGTACTTCAGGACCACGGAGGCTTTGTTAATGGTTTGACTGGGGTCAATACAAACGTGTATGTTCCCATCAGCCTTTTCTCCGCAAACACTGTTAGAAATCTGCCGAGTAGGTGCCGTAATGTTTTTTTAACTGTAGCAGTACCATGTACTACACTGTCACCCACCACTAAGTCAATATGACTGGGTGAGTCCGATGCAGCATGCACAAACTCTTCTGGTGGAGTGACTTATGAAGTAGTAAGTGTGGTCTCCCATTTTGCTGAGTCACATTTCCTCTGAGGGCCCGAACCTACTATAGTTGACAAATCATTGAATCATTGCTTTGCGCTCCCTCCCCCCTCCCCCCCCCCCCCTCAGGGCTGAGAGTGACGGACTGCCCTTTATCACAATGAAACCCGGCTTGATAGCCACTCAGTAGGGATGGTTGTGATTCCATGACTTCTTCACTCAACAGCTGAAATTCTAGAGGATAATACTTTCCTTAGGTTTCACAAACCAACTGTACCTACCCCACAGGCCTAATGACACCTCCATATGTGTGAAGAGTTGCATGACATGGCCTAACAAGAAAACGTACATTAACACCTGCTAGACGCAAACTCTACAGGTCGCCCAATGCCAAGGTATTGATTGTCCAAACAGTGTCCAATTGGAGTGTCTCCATAAAAAACAATTATTGCCCACTGATAACTTGATTGAAGCAAAGAACGACTCAGATATGACTCAGGATCAGACTCATCAATCGCATTCACAATATGCAATTTTCTTATGCACTTCCTGGCAACAAGGTCTTCCTTACAGTTCCGATACACATACTTGAATAAAACTGCACGACACTTTTCTCTAGGGTGCCTAGGCTTAGCTCCACAATAGTTTGAGTGACTTCAGTGTGATCCCTTGCGCTGACACCTTGGGGGTGATAGTTCTTTCCTTTCGAGCGAGAGCTTTTATCTGCCCATTTGACTAGCTCCTTATCTCCCCGTACTTGCCTCATCAGTCCTTTTTGCATCCATAGAGGATTCATAGTCCCTCCTTGTTTCCTTGACCATTAGTGCTTACCTTCCTTGCAACGTTTCGTCTACTAAACCCGCAATAACCGACACACTCGATCCTCAAAATCCCCACATTCACAATACTTGGCCCCATCTACCACTCAACATTCCCAGGAACTAAATGATTCTCCTTCAGTTTGAAAGATGCGTCCCTTCTCTGTTCGCTTGGCTTGAACACTCATACTGCCTCCAAATCTCTTCATGAGAGCTTGATGAACTTTTACTGGGTTACTGCTATCCTCGACAGATAAAACAAGTGCGTTATCACTTGGGTTTACTAACCTCTTCATCCCTTTTGAAACCGCAGGAGACTGGACATGCACAAATCCACAGAGCCTTCCCGTCTTTGCCATCAATGTCATATTGGCAAAGCCAGCTTTAGGAACAAACCATCCCATTACATACAACGAACAATGTAATCCAGAATGAAGTAGCATCGCAACTCTCGGTAATCTATGCCTTCCAGAATCTGTAGTACTGGAAAACAGACCAGCTTACACGCCATTATAACACCAAACACCAGTAAATTTGTGATAACCAACTTGACAACAAAATGGTCGGAACAAGGCGAATGAAAACCACAAGCACAGTTCGAAGGCATGTAATCAAAACAGGACAACTAAAACTCACTGTAAACTGCAGGCGATTGTTCGCTAACCTCTGACACCATGTTGACCAACGGTACCTTCGACAGAACAGGACCACAAACAATCTCTATGATGAAAGTTGAGGTATATAAAAGCCACATATTTGAACTGTAGAAGGAATCAAGTTGATTCTCAAGTACCGGTAGTAATCAGGTTTCGAATCCCATTCAAGCCTGCATTTTTTAGGCTTTCCTTTCCTTACTACTCAAGTAACGTTTATAACTGGGGTGATCTGCACCTTAACCTGATTTTTTCCGCAATTCAAATATATATCAGCATTCATCATATCTACATCCTCCACAGGCTCAATTCGAACTCATATAATGATCAGCTCCCAGATGCCTTGATGGCTCAACTGGTAGAGCACTGCACCAGTATCGCAAAGGCCAGGGTTCAAATTCTGTTCAGGCTTTCCTTTTGTTACTTGTCAAGTAACGTTTATAACTGTGATGATCTGCATCTTGACAACAATCTCTATTCTTAAACGTTTGCAACTTCTTCATACAACTCACATACAATATCGCTGAGCCCTGGGATACAGCGGTCCCACTAA